>JAUCMT010000043.1:16640188-16678086 GCA_032357475.1 Enteromius thamalakanensis
AACAGACTATTTACATATGTTTTGCGCAATAGGTGAAATTGAATGGAAACAGCTTAAGGGCAGGTTTTTTTTGCGATTCTCCAAAACTTACGCGACAGTTCGTTTTTTTTAAGGATGACGTCATAAGGCCAGTTGGATGGAAACAGGCTGGAGAACACAAATTGCGCACATTTTTCCCCCGCAAATTCTCTTCGTCGATAACAAAACAGCGCAAAAACTGGATGGAAACTTGGCTATTGTTGAGATATCCCGCCAATTAAATTGCAACTATAGGCCATATACCTTTCTCAATCATTTATTAATCTTCTAATATCTTTCCTGCTGGGATCAATTTTAGCAAAAAACACATTTAGAGAGGAAGAAACCATCTGACTGACATGTGAATTGACGTATTTCATTTAGTTTAACATGACAGCTGGGGAGTTATGATTTCAGAGGTCCTATCCAATCAGAATAAAGCTAGTGGTTTTAAGCGTGGTCGGTCCTTTTGGTGTGTAAAATGCATCAGATGATCTGTGAACGACGCCATTCTCGCACCTGTGTGTGAACCCCACTGCAGCTGTCTCAGGCCTCTCTTCACCAGAGGAAGCTGCCAGCCCATAGTGTCCGCCAGCTCTACCACATCAAACTCCAGAGTGTCACATGACTCCACGCGCTCCCCCGCCATGCGTTTGCGCGCCAGGGCCACGGCGACCGGAGCACACCTGACAACATACAAACTGACACAGTCAGCATTGAGCTTCACAAAAGCATCCAAAGCTACTCAGTCACACTGTGAAAGGGCAACATACAGTTTGGTGATTTTGCGGAGTTCTTGCGGACCACCGTAGCACTGCAGCTTACAGATGGAGAGCGTCGGATGGAGAAGCTCCACCCACTGCTGAGGATGAAGCTCCAGGTAACACAACAGAGTCTCCAGACCTAAAACACAAACACAAATGAAGAAGGGCCATGATTTACTGTAAAATGTAGAACATTTACATTTATAATGTTCTACATGATTAAATTAGGTGGTATAGTTATTATTAATATTTAGAGTTTACAGTAATTTTGTTGTATGTTTTGCAATTTGCAAATAATCTGAAACTGCATTAAACTAAGAATTTTAACGTGAAGTTAATGTTCATTTTATTCTAGCTAACAATTTCTTGCAATGGTTTTGACTTTAGTTTCAGTTTTTAGTTAACTAGAATGCAAACAGAAAACAATTTAAAATATTAATAAATATTATGATTGTATTATAATGTATATTGTCATTATTGAATTACTAATTTCATTAAACAGTAAAAAACAAGACATTTCTTTTCATGTAACACTTGTGGACAATTATCCTGCTCATGACAATAGACTCCAAACAAACCATAAAAAAGACCATTAAAAGAACTTTAAAAAATGTGATATCTACTCTCAGAACTTCTGTATTTCAGCAGGAAGTCTTACTCTCTTCGGTGATGTCAAGGGTTTCCACGGTCTCTTGCATGGGAATGGCTCTCTCATGTGTGTGACATGGGCGCTGTACTCTCACATCACTCAGTTTCAGAGCATCGTCGCTCTCCTCTTCTGTCGTATGAGTTGGTTGGTTGTGCTCCTGTGGAGTGTGTGTCTGCGGTGGTTGTTGGTCAGTGGGAGTCTCTGTCGTCTGCTGATCAGTGTCTTCACAAACCTCCATCTCCAGTAACTCACTGTCAGATACTTCTGCAGCCTATAGGGTATGAGATTCAGATTTCAATTCAACTAAAAAAACATGCATGAATAAAATTCAGTAAAAGAAGCATAGATAAAAAGCAAATATTAAAATATATTAAAAAATTTATTTTTGGAATTCCTCAAGTGTCACCTGTGTCAAATCTCGCTGCGTCTGTTGAATCTGTCTGCATTTACACGGAGGAAAAACCTTCTGCACCAGTTTCTTCACTGTATAAAAATCCACTGTGTCTGCGTAGATGTGTCTGCGCAGCTCATGCAGGTCTGCACCCTAAATGCAATATACAGTTCAAATAATAAGAGAAAATATCAAGTGTTGCATTGTAGTTGGTAACTACAATTAACTGAAAATATTAAAAGTTAATTTTGTAAATTTAAAAAGCTTAAAAAAAAAAGCTTTCTCCGTAGTTGGGCCTCAACTCTGGAATGATCTGCCTATTGAAATTCGAATGGCCCCTAGTTTGACTATTTTTAAATCTCTCTTAAAAACGCATCTGTTTTCTTTGGCTTACTAGGCTGTATTTTGCCTATTTAGTTGTGGGTATGAGTAGATATATGTACATGTATATATATATTTATACAAATTTGTTTTTATGTTGATGTTCTTAAATGTACAGCACTTTGGTCAGTCGTGTGGCTGTTGTAAATGTGCTATATAAATAAACTAAACTAAACTAAACTAAACTTAAATTAAATATTTTTTTTAATTTAATGTAAATGAAAACAAAAATAAACGAAGTAAAAGTTGAAGTTCTAAAATTACTTCAGCTAAAAAAAGACATTTTACATATTTTTTTAAATGACAAAACCACATAAAATTACCAATCCTACATTCTCAGCAGTTTTCTAATTATCATCCAAAATAAAATAAAAAACAAAACATTTAAAATTAAAATCGGTTCATTAAAATAAAGTTGAAATGAAACACAATATAGATATTAAAAGAAAAAAATTTAAGCTGAAGTAAAACAAGTTGAAATACTAACCTGGAATAAAAATAAATTACAAATAAATAGTAATATGGAGAAAGCCTAATAAAAATAACAAAAGCAGAACACTAAATGACTGAAACTTAAATTAATTAAATTACAATTAAAGTGAAAAATGTATAAATACTATAAAAGAATATATAGTATAAAATATATTACAAATATTGAAATCAAGCTACTAATATAAAATAAAAAAAACAGCTACTAAACAAGCACAGACCTCAGGGTCTAGAAACAGGTGGCAGTGTGCTGGGTGTCCGTCTCGTCCTGCTCGGCCAATCTCCTGCACATAGCTCTCAAAACTTTTGGGCATGTTGTAGTGGATGATCCCACGTACGTCTGACTTGTCCAAGCCCATCCCGAAGGCCACGGTGGCCACCACCACACGCAGCTCCCCACACATGAAGTTATTCTGAACTCGCCGCCTCTCTGACGCAGACATCCCGGCGTGATACGCCTCAGCTATCCATTTCAGAGGCTTACGGATCTTCTTCCTGGCTATGTTTATATGGGAAAATGAAATAAGCACCTCTAAACAAAGCCAAGAAGCAGAAGAGTTTAGTATGACAGTGACGTATTTACCAAGAGCTTTCTTCTTCTTCCCTACAGGATTGTCCTCATCCTCTGGAGCCGGTTTGGCGGACTCTCTCAACGTCACCCCCTGCAGGCAGGTGCGCAGCAGTGCAGCGATACGGGACGTCTCCTCTCGCCTGGTACAGTACACGATAACCGACTCTAGAGCGCCAAAGCGTTCACCCTTCAGCAAAGACACCAGAGCCTGTGGGAAAACACCTTCACTTATTTGAGACAGTGTAACACTTAGGAATGGACAATATCTTATTGTTTGCCCTCACAAGTCCAAAATAATCCCATGAAAGCATTGCATATTTAGTAACGATTAATCATGATTATTCACATCCAAAATATACAATATAAATATACAAACGGCTGCATATTGAAGTAAAATATGTAGTTTATATATTCAATATATTTTTTATATCATATAATTTATATAAATATATACATGTATATACCTGTAAATGTTCTCAAAATATATGCTGTATGTGTGTGTGTTTATATATTCATAATTAATATACGCAGAACACACATTCATTTCTCTGGTTTAATGTTGTTTAGCTGCATTTAACTTCTGCAAAATGAAAAGTTTTCTCAAGACTTTCACCTGCTCTTTGTCTCGGTCCATGGACACGGACAGCTGGAGGTTGTGAGGGACAGCAGCAGAACGGACAGCGATTCCTTCCTGATGGTTGATGTCCAGGTGTCGGGCGATGTCCAGAGCTGTAGACAGAGTGGCTGTGGCGGTGAGACCCAACAGACAACGCACACCCAACCGATCCCTGAGCACCTAACACAGCAAACATAAATGAAATCTGCAATGATCAAATGAAAAACAAAAACCATTCATTTGAGGGACTTACCTTGCACAGCCTCAGATAACAGGGCCGGAAGTTGTGTGACCACTCAGACACACAGTGAGCCTCGTCAATACAGGCGAAGGCCACAGGAGGAAGCTGGTCTGCAGGAGGGAGGCATCCTGACCCTGAGTGACCTCCACCGACCAGAGCTTCAGGAGACAACAGCAGGACATGCACCTGACCGGCCTTCACCTACACACACACACACACAAAATCAAACTCAGAGAAAGACATAAACGGCCACAGATTCATATAAGACATGATGAGTATCACATGTCATGTTTTCGTTGGGCATTTCAATTGATCTAAATTAAACTGCAGATGGGTTTTTAAAAAAATAACATAAAAAAACGACACACACATACCTAAATAAAATTAATGAATTGACTACTAAACTTCAGTATTAAAAAATAAAACATGCATGCTTAGAGTGCAAAATAATATCAAATCAAATAAAAACATGCATCACAAAATATAACTTAAAATAAAAAGGAAATTAAATAAAAAAAAATTAGAATTGTTGCCTAAAATAAAACACTGAAGATGCTATGAAAGGACTAAATATAAAAACAAATGTAAAAAAATAATTATTAAATAAAACACAATTTTTTTTTTAATAAATACTATAATAAAATATTAATGATAATAAAATAACACTGGTTAGGAAACTAAGATAAAAGCCTTTATACCTGTATAATAATATAATTATAGTATTTACCTTCTCAATAGCAGCTTCTCTTTGTTTCTTAGACATGTTGGAGTGGATGCAGGCGGCTTTCAGCTTCGGCGGGAGTCCTGAGAGCTTCACAAACAATGTAAACATGAATTCACACCAACACAACACAGCAAATCTGAGTGAGAATTCCCTGCATTATCATTTTAGAATGTATTTTCTGAAATAATTAAATTAGGTTTCCAATATAAAGTCAAACGTACCTGATCATCCATCAGAGACACCAGAGGAGACACCACCAGTGTGATGCACTTTGACCTCTGGGCGTACAGGTACGCAGGAAGCTGGTAGCACAGAGATTTGCCCATACCAGTGGACAAAACCACTAGTGTGGACAGACCTGAATACAAAACAAAACCACTAGCAGATCAGAGAAGCCACTTAACACTTCACATACTGTACAACTCCAATTCATTTTGCTCATTGCTTTTCTGAACAGCAACGCTCACTCATATGTGGGTTAAAAATATATTAAAATTGGTTTTAGGAAACTCATTCCAGAATGAACCATTTTTATACAATCAAATCCATTTTTAGGTCTGAACAGTAAATACTGTGGTTATTGTTGCAGTGGTTATTGTATTCATAATTTGGTACGTAATTTATATTTAGCACTCATATTTCACTGCAGTATGGATATGGTCAAATACTGAAATATAACCTCCCACCTGACAGGATCCTCATGATGGCCGTCTCCTGGCCAGGCCTGAAGGACTTGTAACCAAAGTCTCGGAGAGCTTCGTACACCTCTGTCGGGACATCTGTGGAAAATCAAAGGAAAAACTGAATAAAGAGACATTTTGCACAGAATTAAGCTATTACAGCACATTAATGTGACATACCTTGAACTTTCCCATCATCCTTTGGTCTGTAGAGCGGCTCCATAGGTGAAGGAGGAGCGGGACGCTCATAATCTGGTCTGATGATATTGAGCAGTATCTCCGCCCCCTGATCCTCCTTCTCAGAAGAGTCTCCGCCCACAGAGGGAGGGGCCACTGAAGTAAGAAAATGTTATTTTATTTCAGCTAGTTTCCAAGGCAAGAAAGAAAATAAAAATAACTAATTTTAATTATTGATAAAAACAGTTTGGTTGCTTTGGGTATAATTAGAATAATTAAACATGTGCCCCATGAAGACCCACCAATAGGCTCTGAGCGCAGAGTTCCTGTCGCCCGAGCGACTTCCTCCAGCGTGGGTAGCTCAAACTCCTCCTCCTCTTCTTGGGTTTCTTGCTGTTCAGCAGAACTCACAACGGGAGCTGAAACACAACCTCAAATGATCAATTACATAACCACAAATTCATGAGAGTAGAGTCACATGACCTGTGCAGCCTCCCACCTCTTCCTCGACAGTCCTGTGCCCAATGTCCTGTCCCGCCACACTTGTAGCAGGTATCGCCTTGACGATTGAAGCCGCCGAACCGCCCCCTGCCTCTCCCAAATCCACCCCCGAACCGCTCGCCCTTCAGCTGGAACTTCTGCATGTACATCTGGAATAATTAGAAAACATTGAGAAAAGCACATTAATGAATTATCCACAATAAACCGTTCCAGTATTTTTATTCCCCACTTTACTGCAATTTTACAATGTCTAAGCGGCTTTTAGGCTCTCTTTGTCAGCCATGTAATGAGCTAAGAAAAAGGGGTTTTGTTCCCCATTTTATATGACTATAATATTATTATTATATAATATAATATTAAAATTTAATACAATATTATTATTATTATTATTATTATCAATAATATGTAATTATTTGAATTCTAGAAATAAAAAAAAAATACTTGTTAAAAAATACTTTATAAACGTATTTAGTAATAACAGCAACAACAACAGTCTTTTAACGGACAACAGGGGCCTGTTTCAGGAGGTTAAGTAAAAAGATTGAAAACTCAAGGTTTCGGTTTCAGACAATTTACCACGGTAACTGACTCTGAGTAAAAGTGACCTCTCTTTCAGAAACAGGCTTGACTTACCCTGCATTTTCCACCTGCCATATTGAAACGGAAAACCCAGAGTTTGTCTTATTTTAAGGTTTATATACAGTTGTAAAATTACAACAGCCTACTAATATTTACAGAGGTCTTCATTTCTTTGTTTTCAAATGTTGGGGCTTTTATTTTGAAGCAAAACCATAGCGAGACTTTAAAGCTTTGTTTTTGATGAAATCAAATTTGATGAGATGGCTGATGTGTTTCCTCTGGATTTACACAAATCTAATGAATCATACTTCAGATTGGAAATGACAGAAATCTGTAATCCATTCTTTAAAAAATTCTATATGAAAATGCATTAAATCTGAGATTAACAATATCAAAAGACCAAAGGTTTTAAAAGTCTGGTGAAGGGAAATCATTTCCAGTAACACACGGATTAAATTTAACCTATCGTGGACATCTGACTTTTTGTCAAATATAATTTTAATATAAATTTTATATATATAAATATAATATTTTATGCTGTATTTTTGCTTGTTTATAGAGCTTGATAATCATGGTCACTATATACTGTTATCTTGTAATATCTGTCATTGTATTTAAATTGTGTCCAAATAGTTTCAAATCATCTGTTTTTGTATTTTTTATAAAAGAAAGTTACAGCAACAAAGAGGTTAAGCAAACTATGATAATTTAAATTTTTGGATGAACCATTTCTTAAAAAAATACTTCAACCGACCTGTTTCCGTAGCGCAGCTCCTCTCAAAGCAAAACCCTTGACATGGGACTTCTTCTTCAAATTGATTTTCACAAAGTTGCCATCTGTATTTTTTGTTGGCCTGTTTCGGTATAAGGACAATAAATCAGTAAAACACTAAACGAAATGCAACAGCTGCTTGGCAGTATTCTCAAGCTTGCGTCATCCCTGCTGCTAGAACACCTTTTCCTACCCAGTTTCCTTCTAGAAAACTTTGCATTTAATGTGCTTTGATACAGCACTTAGCACTTTCAATGACCTTCTGTGACTTACCCTTTCAATGGTATTGTATTGCAGGGATGGTCATTTAATGAAACTCAAATATAAATATTGTAATATTTTGAGATACTGGATTTTCATTAGCTGTAAGATCTAATCAAAATGAGAAAACCAAAAAACTATTCAAATGCTTTGAATCTAAAATAAAAATGAACGTTTCACTTTTTGAAATTAAAAGTCTGAAGTCATTTTTTGAGATGTACCTGACCCTGACAGTGTTCTTCATTCTATACGCAGCAGCTCTGGCCTCCTCTTCATCCACCTCTCCAAGTAAATTCTCCTGAGGAGTGGCTTGTTTCTGGCTTGTTTTTTTCTCTGAAGTGGCAGTGTCATCCTCCTCTTCATCGACCTTTCCTTTCTTCTTTCCTCTTTTTTTGGGCTGATCCTCTCCAGCCGCCTCTCCTTTCTTAGTTCTCCTTCTCTTTTTTATTCCACCTTCTTGCTCCTCAGATTCATCAATGTCATCATCACCCTCCCTCTGTCTTTTCCGACCTTTGTTTTTTTTGCCACCTTTGGCCTGTGCTCTATCATCTGAGTCTTGAACTTTTCCAGCCCTGGGTTTGCGTTTCTTAGCATTTGAAGCAGATTTAAGCTCCTCTGAAGAAGCCTCATCATCTCCCACGAGAGCCGCAGTGTTGTTTTGATATACCTGTTCACCATCATGCCCCGGGGAACCCAATTCTGCATCCACCACCACATTATTCCTTACTAAAGATGCTATTGGATCTTTCTGTGCACCATCCTCCGACAAGGAAAATTTCTTCTTCTCCAGTGAAGTCTTTGGTGATATTTGACCCTCATTTGATGTAGCTTTGCTTATAACAGTAGGTTGTAAGACACTGTTCTGAATTTTCGACAGGTCTGAATTCCCAGCAACAGGTTTCTGAGGTTCCTCCACCTCATCAAAAACCTGACAGCGTGCGAGCCAGCTGCTGTCCACAGAGGAAAACCTCTTGGTCATGGACTGCTTCAGAAACTGGACCTTCTCCAAGCTCTTGTGTGCAGAGCCCACAGCTGGAGACCAGGATTTGGAGGGGGTTATGGATGGAAAGGGATCTGATGGCTCGTCCTCTAACTCTGTGCTTGCCGTCTGTACAGGAGGAGCGCTGGGGTCTGGACATGTGTTAGCTGGCTTTGGTGTGTGAGTCTCTACATCTGTCTGTGCTGCACTGGAGTCTGGAGTGTCATTCAGTGCTTTTGCTGGTGTTCGGCAAGGGGTTGTTGCTTTTTTCAGAGAAAAAGATCGCTCCTAGAAATCAGTATGTGTGACGAAAAAATTAGAGAACAGATATTCAGTAATCTATTATCAAAATGACATTAATCAAGAATAGCTTCAATTGAAGTATCATTAATGGTAAAACAGCCATTAACGTCACAGATTAAGGTATGTAATGCAAAAAGCACAAGAATAGTAGAATTATTGATCAGTGGAAATATTCTTTAACATTATATCTTTTCAATAAAATTAAAAGATAAAATAAAGAGCTATTTTAAATGTTACAATGATATCAGTAATAATAATCAGTAGAAAGGTTTCTGAAAATATATTACACAGTAACAAAGAGCATTATAATTGTTCTTATAATTTTGCATCTTAAAACAACATATTACATACATTTCTTTTCATCTTTTCAATTATTAAAATTTTAATTATATAGTATTTTACTTCATCACATTTTGTTTACTTTCATTTTAACATTTTAAAGGAATTTATTAAGAGCGATTCTCTTTACCATTATCACTTACTATTTTTATTTGAATTAAATATTGATAATAATTAACTACACAACATGTCAGATATTGTCACGAGATGATTTTTCTAATGACATCACCCAGCCCAGGATACAGTATGTAACATTCACCTTTGTTAAAGCTCCCAGATTGTTCTTCAACTTCATACCAAAGTACTGAGCTGAAGCTTTCAGTGTCTCTTTATCATCTGATGACAGTTTCGGTACAGCAGCTGGCAGACTCTTCCGGTTGAGGTGAGACCCCCAGCATCCAGTTTCCTTAAACAGTGAACACTACACTTTACACATCTACACTTATGATCTTCAGAGACCACAAAGATGGCTGATGAATGTTTACATTGAGGAATTAAATGTGTCCTCTTACAGTTGTAGAAGGCTGACTCTCTGGGGGTTTTGTGTGATCCTCCTGCTCAGTTCCATTCCTTTCTTTTGCTGCTTTGAGAGAACGGTATTCTTTATAGAGTTCTGCAAAAAGAAAAACACAGAGTAAATGAAATATTTCAATCCTAACACGGCCATATGTCACTCATCAACTTACAAACAAAACGCAACAAACTTACGTCTCGTCTCCTCTGGCGCTTTATCAATGTCTTCCTTTAAAATATACGATTTTTGGACAGCATTAATTACATAACAACCGAAGAACAACATAAAATAGAATATTAAAAAAACAACTACACATTATACCAGAATACTGATAAATATACAACACCTTATTAGGTTTTCTGTTGTTTGTTTGGAAGAATGACAATTCCCATTTCTTCAGGAGGATTTTAACGTCATTGTATCGATCCATTTATTCACTTTATTCGTAAAAACAAATAGAAACACAAGCGTATCCAACAACCTGTTTGCCTTTATAATTCCGTCATAAAACACATCGACATCAGACTCACTCTAAAAGGACTATTTCAGAAGCCTATGTTGAAGAAAAGACCATATTTATCTGGACAAAAATAGCATTTATGCTCATCACTCACTGAACTGCGACTTTTTACTGAACGCGCCAAATGTCAAATCAGCGTTGAAAACAATAGATAACTTCCGCCTCTTTCCGGTTATGTCATAATAAAAGTCCGTGAAAAGCAAGAGATCGCAAAAATCAGACTGCCGTTCATTTTATTCAATTCTTTGGATAAAATTTAAAATATCCAATTTATAATTTGTTGTATATAAATATAAATATCATTATTGAAAAATCATTTATCTGTCAACACAGTTTGGTTTGGTAGTAAGTTTAATAATAACATAATACTATTAAATAATATAGTAATGATATCACAAATATATCATGGCACTTTGATATATCATATGGCATTTAAATTCAAATTTCATGTTAATATTAATCAAATTAAACAGTTTTACTAAAAACATAATGAATAATTATTATTTCTTCAGACTCAACATCAATTAAATGTTGCTGCTTTCTTCATAACAGGCCACATGGTAGCTTTTTTCCATGGACATCACTCGCACAATCTCATTTGATCCCTGTGTACATAAAAAACCCAAATCACAATTTCAAACATGATCATTTATCCAATAGATGTAATGTATAAGATATCAAATATTACAGTTGATATAAAAAAAAAACGTGTATGTATAAGAAATATACCTTATTAGGAAGGATGAGCTGTTCACATATAGCACATGTCTGTGCCAGAGTCCTATGCAATAAAAATGATCCCAAACAAAATACAATCAGACCTAACAATTCAAGAAAATCCATGTGTTATAACTTGTGTTACTCTTCTAGGCAATAAAATTGTTTAATTATTATTTTTTTTTTTACATTTTGTTGAAACAGTCAAAGGAATTTGATCTACCATTAATTAACTTAATTATATATTCACTGTGTGTCCATGACATCGTGTTGTTCACCTGTGGTAATCTTTTACACAATATATCTTGTTTTGTTTGTCGACACTAAACGGCTGTCCCTCCAGTTTCTCATTACAGATGACACAGCGGAAACAGTCAGGATGGAAGGACTTTCCCAAAGCCTGTAGCACCTGAAGGGGTCAGAGGTCATCTTGCTAATGGATCATGTGGTAGGAAACATTAAACAACATTCATTCTATCCATTATAACACACACACTATGCTTCTCAGGCTGACCATATCTGTGATTAAATATCCGCAGGATGTGCAAACCTCTGCAAAGTGCTTGACGCTGGAATACTTCAAAAGAGAGGAAACATTAAAAGCGTAATCATAATCTAATTGTAATTTCAAAAATAATCAACAAACAAGGCCAAACCACACACCAAATAATCCTCCTCACAGAACACCCGCCCTAAAAACTCATAAAACGCCTTCCCTTTCAGTTTCTGGCCTGCGTGGAGCAGATAAAAAAGAAAAGACATCATATTGAGTTTACTGACGCAAACACTTTGTGAAGCACTACATATGGTTAAGGAAAAATAAGAGATTCTCTAGCAAAATTATTGCAATAATGCAGAAAACTTTGCATTTGCTCGCAAAACATTTGTGTTCTCTGATTAACTTTGCACTCACTCGCAAAACTATTCATTTCTTTACGTTTCTTGGGGGAATGTAAAAGCATATATTTTTATCCCTTCTTACTTGTTTTTGTACAAAATTAAAAATTGTACATGGTGCACCGATGTGTTTTGCGTGTATATACTGATGTATTGATCCCTGTGTAATATTTCTATGTATCTGAACTGATACATGAGCTGCAGTCTTACCGCAGGCACAGCAGGTGAAGCAGCTGTCATGATACACTTGTCCCATGGCCTGGCAGGCCTGATCAGCACTATAAACACCTTCGGTGCACTTCCCACACATACCTGCAGATGGGATACAAAACACACAGAAGATTCTGCTTTTCACTGATAATTAGCACAGGTGTTGAAAAGTTTCAAATTAAAAAAAGACATGGTATATGTATTTTAGTAACATGAGGCAGAGTGCCATGGTATAACCACACCATACTAAACAGTAAATGAGAACTGAACGACATCAGATTTAAATTCTCTGACTCTTTCATTTGTCAAAATATAGTTATTTATTGAATACATATTCAGTTATTTAATTATTTACTTACTTAAACTAAAAAATATGTTCGGAAAGGATATAGAATTAAACGCTTTACCAAAGTGTAATTGTGACTCTACTGTAACTGTAAATGTTTTAACTTTAGAATCTCTCTGTAGTTTTACATACACAACAAAAGCCCTGACTATTTTCTAGTCTAACTATTTAAGTAATACAACTGCATTAAACTATATTTTCCCTCTGCGCTCTTTAGATGAGAAATTCTTCACATGCAAATAAGTATTATCAACTGTAAGCATTATACTCATGCAAACATTTCCACATCACTCCACATTTAGATTCAAGATATGAACCTTACCAAAGCATAGAGAGTTTGTGTCCATTTGTGTGTGTGTCCCAGACAGAGATAGTAAAGTGTCACTAATGTCCAGTTCCTGCAGACAGACTCTGTCTCCAGCTGTAAGAGGAGAACATACTGTGAATTCTCCAGTGTGTGAGGGAGTATTTATACGTGTTAAAGCATATGTGTGAGAGAGCAGACACTGTGAAGGCCATTGATGGATATGTATGATATATATATATCACTAACAGCTGTGTATCATCATGAGACATTACACAGGCCTGATGACATCAGTCTAGTTCACATGAGTTACTGCAGTATAGCTGTAAAATAAAATTGTGTATAATATATATATATATATATATATATATATATATACACTACCAGTCAAAAAAATTGGGTGCAGTAAGATTTGTAATATATATTTTTAAAGATGGTACTTACAGTATGTTCATCAAGGCTGCATTTATTTAATCAAAAAGAAAATATAAAAAAGAAAATATTTTTACCATTTAAAATAATGGGTTTCTATTTTAATATACTTTAAAATGTTTGTATACACTGAATTTCCATCAGTCACTATACTCTTGTATAAAGTGTTACATGGTCCTTCAGAAATCCTTTTAATATGCAGATTTATTAATAGAATTATCAATGTTGGCAAAGTTGTGATGGCAAATATTTGGAAACGGCAATACTTTGGATTATGGATTCTTTGATGAATAAATAGTTATAAAGAACATCATTTATTAAAAATAGAAATCTTTTCTCAAAGTATAAATCCCTGCCATCACATCCCAGCCGAATAAAGGTTTTTGGTAGTGTATATTGTCAGAAAGGATTTCTATATAAAATAAATGCTCTTCTTTTTGATGATTTATTAATTCAAGTTTCCTTCCATGAAAAAATGTCACGTTCCCAAAAAAAACAGAAACTTAAAGAAAATACGTTTCTAGCACTGACAATAAATCAGATTATTATTACAATAATTTCTGAATGATCATGTGACACTGAAGATTGGAGTAATGATGCTGAAAATTCTCCTTTGCAAAACAGAAATAAATTAGAAATAGAATAGAAATAGAAACAACACAATCACAATAATATTTCACAATATTTATTTTCCCTTTATTTTTCATCAAATAAATGAAGCCTTGATGAACATGAAACAACTTAAAAAAAATATTAAAAACCTTACTGTTTCCAAACTTTTGACTGGTATACAGTAGTCAATTCACTTCATGCAAGAAATGGTATGTGTATAAATACAGTAGTTAACATTCATAGTGGATCAAAACCTTTCATCAAAGTTGTCCTGAAATCAAAAACAATACATATTTTTGTCTTAGGACAACTTTGAATGTTAATGACCGTATTTATACACATACCATTTCTTGCATGAAGATCAATTTCTCATGGCTATTGCATGCTAATCTCGTGCAAAAAAAAAGGGTTTAACAGATTGGGAATGAATTATTTATACTTACCAGAAATGTATATTTCTTTGGAAAATGACATAATGGCGATAAGTGTTTTGCTTGTAGAAAAGATTTTAGTGTGTGAGAAACATTTAAAGGCTCCTTATGGAGTCAAAAGTGTAACCACAGGGCTCAGTTATGAGACAATAGCACATTAATGGGACAGTTGTCCATTCGAATGCTTTGAGGATCAATCATAGATGACATACTACACTAAATAAATGCATTTCAGTTATCCATTTCCTGCAGTCACATAGTTTTAATAGCATGTAAATGGATGTATGCAAAGAGAAAGTGGAAAACAAAGCAAGAAATATAATGAACGTATTGTATCTTCTGATACCTGTTGGATGGGTTATTTAATCTAGTTATCTGATTGTGTTCGGTGACTTTTGCCTTATTAAAGTGCTGTGTATTCCTCCAGGCTGTTGGCATTGAGATGTCTGGAATGCTGTTGTCTGCAGGCATGTGTGGACGCATTGCTTGAAAGCACAGTAGTAAGTGAGAAAATATTTGCATAACTAAAATAACTTTCATTTTACACATATTCCATGATGCAAACCAATATACACAGTATAATGAACTGAACTATTTAATCATTCACTTGTAAATAAATAATAAAATAGTAAAATATATATATATTGTACAAACCTATAATTATCGTCATTCCAGGAAACAAACCAAAACAAAAGTGTGTGTATGCAAATTTCTCATTATGATGTATTTGAAAGCACAATAGAAAGCTGGAGGGAGGGAGTGCTGTTTTAGACATTATTATTAAATAATGTAATATAATTTAAAGAATGGTTTTAATAACACTCAACTCAATAACTACTGTTATTCTGGGCAAAAAACCCAGTGAATTATTTGCTCATGAATATTAATTACTTCTGATGACGTTTTCTAAATAATCTTCCAATAGAGCGCAGCTTGACTAATGAATATTACGGGGGTCCTCATATGCAGGGCTGAATCAATCTTGAATGACGAGACCAAAACTCATGTTACTTGATCTCGTAAAGATGAGCTTTCACAGACGATAAACTCGGGCGGTTTTTGTCTCTGAAGAAACCCACTACGTGTTAATCTATTATTTCCTGATTTATGCGTGATTTTATGATTAAAATACCGGATCTATCATATTCTCTTCGGTTAATGTAAGTTAAACTGTTTCTTGAATAATGCTGTAATCGCATTTTTCCAGCTGTAGGATCCCGAACGCAAGTTTGGACAGGTAACTTGCGCGCGCACACGCCCTTCTCTGAGCACAACAGGTATCAGAATCAGGAAGAGCCCGTGTCGTCAGACAAACTCAATCCACAATGTACGAGACCAGGATTTAAATCAAACAAAGATTTTTTAAAGCACTACTTTGGGAAGTTCAGGAACCTCTGGAGGAGAACGATGGGCTCGTGCGTGTTTCCAGTGTTTATTGGATTGATTTTACTGCAGATTTACAGAATCTCAGGTGAGTCTACAAAGAAGCAAGACGCCAAACACGTTTTTACCATGTCACTGTCATGTTTCGTTTGTTAATCGTTTATTAAAAGTTTATTAAAAATTTCGAGCATTTGAAATATTGCGAAATGCATAGATATGTTTGACATTAAAAGCTTAAAATGTGTTCGTTTGACAGTTTAAGCTAATGGGTTTTTTGTTTGCGTTTTTATAATAGAGAAAATTTCATCGAACTAGGGAAATGCATGATGGGTATTGATAATTACTTGCATTAGTAGATACAAAATGACTAATATCTACTGTTCTTCTCAGCAGATCTGAATCTGGCCTCCCTCGTGGCCTGGTGTAAAAGTGAGCACTGTCATTTGCATTTGTGACAGATGCTGTGAAAAATAACTTGTTAATTATTGACTAACAATCTGTTACTGGACAATATATAGGGCGGGTTACTGTAACGTGCTCTTGAGTGGAGGGAAAAGAATAAGACTTTCCCTGTCTTCTCTTCAGTGAAATGCATGTCTGAGAATGCCAGTGTTTGCTCGTCTATTGACATTTCAGCTTTAGAGACAATGGACTTTCATTTTCACAGGGTGGAAAGTGACCTTTAAAGAGTTGCTGATGCATAGATGATTAATGATTAAAAAAGAGCTAAAAATGTGATTTGTTAAATTTTCCCTGGGCAGATATAGGTGAGAATCGTAAATGCTGGAGGGAGCATATGTGTCTAGTTTAATGGGTTGTTTAAAAGTTAATTCCAATCAGTTAACATCTTGAGAAGTGAAAAACTGTGTGTTTGTAAGAGACAAACCTATCACGAAGACATATTTTTAAGATTAAACCATTATCTGGTCAAAGTTCTCTTTGTGCAATATTTCTTAATCCAGTGAAAATTCCATCTTCTTAGGAAATAAACAGATCATGCACCATCCACAAGCAAACATTTTGATGTGAGAGACAACAGGGGCCTGTTCCATAAGACAAGTTTACCAAATAAGCCAGGCTTTTGATAGATAGTCTGACTTATTTCAAACCAAATTAACTGGCAATAAGTCAGACTAACTGAAATAAACCTGGCTTATTTGGTAAACCTATTTTATGGAACAAGCCCCAGGAGATGGACTTTTCACTGCAGGAAATGTTATTATGGATTATGAACCTCTTACTAACAAGCAACTTTATCTGCTTTAGTAGATGTTGATTGATGGATTTAGTTTAGTTAGAGGTTGGAGAGGTGTGTGTTGTTGTCACAAACATGAGTAAATAATAGTGGATGTCCATTTGGCGCAATGTGAGACAGCGTGGATGTCTCTCTTCTGCGTTGTTGCTTCTGTTGTGTTGAAAGTTAGATTTGTGCAATCGAAATCCTGTCTAAACTTGTAAACATCTTCTGATGAAGAACGAGATCTTGATGCATTTGACCAGAGTTTCAACAGAGTAGACTTTACCAACCAACATCTAAGCCTAATTTCAAATAGGCACTATATGATGCATACGGACATTATATCATGCACCAAACCTTCTGCAATGTCAGCATTTCTCAGAGTTATTATGGGCAAGGTCTGTCTTTTTCTTTATTTTTCTCTTAATAAGGGAGGATCCCAGAATGCCTGACATGTGTAGTGTCATGTTATGTTTGGTCATGGACTCTTCCTGTTCAAACGTTTACTTGGTGTGAAACAGTTCTTTGTGTTTCTTTTTTCTGTTTGCTTTCATGTGGGTTACAACTTACTGCTTTATTCAAGCTGTTTGTTTAATTGGCTCTGTAATGATCGTTTTGTAGGGCAACTCTGTGTCTGTATATGTATATGTATAAATGTATATGTGTGTGTGTATATATATTATATTATTTTATATTATTTTATATTATATAAAATGAATAAATGCTTGATTTTGATTTTAATTGCATAATTTATGTAGGTAATTGAATAAGTCTAAATAAAGACCTTTTCACAAAAAACAAAGATGATATAAAGCCGAGAAACAAAAAAAGTCAATCTAAACTGAGAGAGAAACATACACACAGATAGTATTATATTTAATAATTAGTACCAATAATATTAGTACTGTCAAATGATTAATCGTATCCAAAATAAACGTTTTTGTTTCCATAATATGTGCGTACTATGTATATTTATTATGTACATAAATACACGCAAACACACAGTGTATATTTAGAAAATGCATATATATACATTTATATATTTATATTCTATTTTGTGTAAATATTTAATATATAAACAACATTTGCCTTAAATATATACATGCATGTGTTTGCATTTGTATTTTATATATATATATGTGTGTGTGTATATGTATGTGTATATATATGTGTGTATATATATATACATATACATATACATATACATATACATATACATATATACACTATGTAAACAAAATTGTTTATTTGGATGTGATTTAATCACAATAAATAATTTGACTGCTCTAATTAATACATTTTAGTAACATTTTATCATCATTTATACTGAATTTATTATTCTATAACGTTTTTATAGTAGCGTAGTATGTGTATATACACACACACACACACACACACACACACACACATATCTAAATGCATAAATTATTAATATAAAATAATAAATGTTCAATACATTATGATGTATTCCACCAATTTTGTTAAATGCATATTAAACTAGAGTTGTTGTTTTTTTTAATTCGATTTTATTTTTTTCTTTGTTTTGCAGAATGTCTTAAAATAGAGGTGACCCCTGACCCCGGCACCAATGTCATCTTCAGCAAGAAGCCAGGACAAGGTCTGGAGTGTAGCGTGTGTATGGGTGAAGGTGTTTCTCAGAATTGTAACTCCATGATCAGGCTTACTGAAGCTCAGCCCACCACTGTGACTTTCAACTGCTCTCAGCCAGGGGACGTCTTTAATGTGGAGATCAACCAAGACATCGGTGAGTAACGACATGCTGAGTCTGAATTATCCATTTGATGCAAATAGAAAAAAAAAACACACCTAACACACACCTCTACACAGATTGCTCAACGACCGACTGCAGCATCATTGCAGTGCATCCAGATTCGACCCGATTTCTGCAGTTCACCAGAACCTTTACCTGGGATCTTAAGGTTCAGTCAGGCAAGATGTTTCAGCTGGACTTCCCATCTCCAGGAATGAGACAGATCAAGCCTTCAGACGATTGTCCAGACAAACACACCTACACCTTCACCACATACCAGCGCACAGGACCGACCAGCATCGGCTCTTTCTGTCGGAACGGTACCATCAGCCGTATCCAGATCATTTATAAAGGTCGAGTGACTCTGGAGGTTCCCAAAGATACAGACCTGAACCCGTCTGACTTCAGAGTGTCCATGGGACCAGCAGCAACAGGTTAGAAGTAGTGATTTGAAACCAGAATATTCTCATTAGTGTTTAGCTTCTGATTGCAATCGTTTTATTCCTTGTTTTTCGCATCTGTAGGAGTAGTTGAGATGGATGTCACGCTGCCCAGAGGGCCGTTTTCTGTAGATTTCTTTACTCCAAACTACGCCACAGGCTACTACGATGAACAAAAAATGAAGTGGAACTTTGCTGTTATGCCTATGCACAATTTTACTGTTCGCGTTCAACATTACGTTGCACCAGAGTGCAAAAAGAAAACAGTTGTGTGTGATTATGCACTGGGAGACAAGACTTCCATCAAAGTGGACCCAACAGAAACTCAGCCGACCAATAAACAGGGAGATTTCAGTCTGACTCTGACCAACTGTGATGTAATGAAAGGGGCAAATGTTCCTGGGCTTCACTTGAACTTCATCGTGGAGGTGTTCAGGAGTGGGACTCCACGTAAGTAAAAAATTAGCCTAAAACTTAAATTTTTTGGGCTAAAATCTTTTGGTACCTTGAATATTCCATGCTTTTAATTTGCTGATAAATAACTGTTCATCTTCCTGTTCTGTTTAGATCTTTGCACTGTGGATCTCCGGGACGAGAAGGGATTGAGTCTACAAATAGAAAAAATAAACCCAGAGTCGTACTGTGAAATGAGCTTGAACTCTGTGACCCAGGAGAAAATAGTGGTTCCTGCAGGCACCAAAGCTGACCTGTCCTTCCTCGACTGCCCCGCGCAGGATCTGCAGCTGACAGCCACCAAAGTCATAGGTAACTAACTACACCTCAGTTTTGTCACAATGTTAAAAAAACGTCTAACAGTATGGAAAGGAAAGGTCTTACAGGTATGGAACGACATGATCGTAATTAATTACAGAATTTTTATTTATGGTTAAACTATTACTTTAAATCACAATCTTAACAGAATCTTTTTAATTTGTTTATCTTTTTTCCTTTCCTCCATGTAATTATAGATTGTTCCAGTTTGTCTGCCCGTGACATGACTGGGACGCCCCTCACCATTCCCTCTCTGGACCCTAACCTTCCTGTTCCCCTCCATCAGTTCACCTGGCTGCTCCGTTTACAGGATCAAAGCACCGTGGATCTCATGTCTCTAAAGGGAAGCAACCTGCACCAGTCTCTGTCAGACAAGCCGTGTAACGAGAAAGTCTCGCTGCTGATCTCTGAGACCGAGGGCTCCAACATCGGGGAGTTTTGCTCTGTAGCTGAAGGCACTATCAGAAAAATCCAAATCCAAGGAAACGTTACCATCACCGTAAATCCTAAAAACATAAAAGACCTAAGCCAGGAAAAAGACCCTTTCTTAACATTCGGCATTAGTCCAGAGATCCCGCGTAAGTACACTACTGGTCAAAGTTTTGTGATTTTATTTTCTGGGATGTTTTTGAATGTCTCTTACTGTGTATATATACCAAAGCCTGCATTTATTAGATAAAAAGTATTATATATTATTATTATTAAATATAATTACAGTTTAAAATAAAAAAAATTCTGCTTGAATATATTTTAAAATGAAAAACCTAATTTTCAGGATATTTACTACATGATGGTCACATGATCCTTAAGAAATACTTTTAATATGTTAATTTGGTGCTCAAGAAACAATCTTGAAAACGGTTGCCCTTGTGAAAAGCCATTTTTAAAATTTCAAATATGCTTTAGATGAATAGAAAGTAAAAAAAAACAATGGTTTTACCCTGACAGTTTCAAAGCAGCATCTTTCTGCTTTTTTTCACAGAAAATGTAATCTACACTGTAACTCCACCCATTTCGGGACCCATGTACCTTGCGACACCAAACTGGCCCAACGGCATGAGTTCTACCTCATCTGCTTCATGGGTCGTCTACATTCCCCAAGAGTACAAGGCCTTGCTGCAGTTCCCTAACATCAGCAAGCCCACATGTCTCTCGGGACACACTGAGATCTTGATTGAATCGCTGGACTCTCAAGGCCAGACACAGTACTGGAGAGAAGATCAGAGCTTCACCAGCCCCGTCGTCCAACAGCAGAGCTTCTACCTGAACATGTCCAACTGTGAGCCCAAGAGTGAGCGCTTCGCTGTGCTTTCAAATATCAGTCTGCAGAAGGAAACCAGTAAGCAAACGGCTTTCATTTCACATTTTTCTACTAGGATCACATAAAAGATAATCATTCCTACTGTGTTTCTTCTCTGTTCAGAGGCGTTCCTGGGCATTATCTTGGCTATAGTCGGAGTGCTGCTGTTGCTGGTAATCATCGCACTTATTGTAGTGTGTGTCATTCGAAAGTGAGTCTGAATTTTCTTTGGTATTTCTTTTTTTTTTTTTTTTTCCTGCAACAAAGCGCTAATTGTGCCATTATTCCAAGTATCAGCTGCGCTAAATCAAGCAATAAAATAAATGCATATTTAAATTAAAATGTAAAGTGCGTCCTGCATAAAGATAGCAGAGTTCATTTACAAAATAAATCAAAGCTAACTGCTAGATTTATTCAAATTATAAAAGCTATATTCTTACAATTACTAATTATACGCAATTATTAAAACTAGTTAAATATAATGCATCAAAAGGGAAAATTATTTAGAAAACGGTATAATAGTATATAATAGTATAATCAATGTCACACAACAAGTTTTTTCATAACAGTTCATGCGTGCCATGTTTAATTCATTGCATTCCTTGCAATAATTACAGTTATTTGCTTTTTTCATTTAATTTTGTGCAAATATAGGTGACTTTTGGCAATTACATGACGTTCTTTACTACATATGTGTATAAAATGCATACAAAAAACTACATACTGCAAAAATAGTAAAGTATGGTAATATGCTAGGTTTGACAGTTTTTCTATTGCTTGTTGATACGTTATAAATAATTAAATAACAGATATTTTGATGTTTTCAACTGGCAAACATCAATCTAGAATTATAACGGAACTAGAAATACTAGGAATCATTTTTAGAAATAATTCTAGGAATAAAATTACCTTTCTTCTCTTTTAGAAGGAAAAACACATCCAGTACCAATAGGTCCTCCATCTATATGCCCAGAGGGAAACCTGTTCTCCCGGGAAACGCTAGCTTCCCAAAATCCATAGCAGACAACGAGTCTCACGTCTACGCCTCTATTGATGACCCCACAATGTATGGACTCGTTTTGGACAAGAACCAGCCTGCAGAGGTTGACAACGGAGCCTGGAGTAACGGACACCAGGTGGATGCATACCGTCCGTTCCCGGGCCCCACGGACTCCGTCCCAGCAGCTACGGATTCATCCGCCGAGTATTCGCTGGACAGAAGAGAAGACGATGCCTTTCAGCCTTTCCTAAAACCACCCAACACCTTTAACCTGCCGAGGCCCCGCTCACCGCTCATATCGCAGGGAAGCTTAGGGTTCGAAGATCGCAGGATGATGGATAACGCCCTGAACACTTTCAAAAGTGTTGGGGATATAAATCCCATTCGTCTGTCAGCTGATGAGTCCAGACTACAACCGCAAATGGATTCAGACTCCGATTGTTATCCTGAGCCAGAATACGAGGAGGCCATGTGAGGATAAGGATATGATAATTCGCCTGCTCACCAAAAACTCTGATTTTATTGGGAGAGCAAAAAAGCTGTGGCTGCAAGCCTTAGAGCTTTAAACTGATGGAAAAAGGCCATGCTCTCTGTCGCCGCTCTAGTGGTGGCCGTGTATGTATCCTGCATGTGTATTTTATTAAAAATTCGGTTTTAAAGGTTTTTAATAGGCTTGTAGCCTAAATGTACAGAATTAACGCTCTTGTCGGAGCCGTTGGGGAGACGAACCCCTGGTGGAAGTATGCTGTGACTTTCTCTATTGGACATTTTTCGTTTTAACAGTTATTGTCTCCAGGCTACAGGTTTTAAATGTGTTTGTTATTCAATTCTGTATGTTTGCTTCATGCATTCCTAAAATAAATTTTCAGGTATTTTAATGAATGCTCTACTCGTATTAGGAATGAAGAGAATCACACACAGACCACAATTAGATGCAGTTTTTCCATTTTCTGCAGAAATTGAATGTAAAATTAGGGATGCACACTAATAAATTATTTTCATGTCATGCTCCATAACCAATGAATGGCTAATATTAAAGTTAGTGTGTTGTCTAAATGAAATCACAACAAAAAAATGTGAATCATTTACTATGGGTTAAAAACTGAGCATTATATAAAAACTTCATGAAAAATTTATATTTGAGACCACATTTTATTGCATTTATACTCTTAAGTGATTGATAGATGATAGCAGAGGCATCTAAATGCACAAATGAGAATGATAAATGATCTATAAATCAATAACCAATATTGCACATTCTTGGGTAACATGTAGTTAATGGAGCTGGCAAATTAAAACTCAATGGCAAGTCAAAATATTTAATGAGCATTTCAATTTTTTTGCGGGAATCGGCAGAAAACAGTCATATTTTTGATACACTTAATTAAGATAAAAGTATATGTTCGGGTTATATCAGGCTAGACATTTAGTTTGTTAGAAAATAAACAAGTAACAAAGCTAGCAATCTGAAATAATCATCTGGATTTTATCAGGTGGCTGGACTTCTTTGTAAACCATCACCAGAATTTAATAACCTTGAAGGAATATTCTCCCAAAAATTAACAACTGATGAAAACGTACTCCTCCTCAAACCATCTAAGATCTACACGACTTTGTTCATTAGAACAGACACCAATGGCTCTGCAGTGAATGGGTGCCGTCAGAATGACTAAACAGTTGATGAAAACATTACAATACACAAGTAATCCACACCACTTCAGTCCATCGAATAATATCTTATGAAGTGAAAAATGTTTTTGTAAGAAATAATTCCATCAATAAAATGTATTATAAAAATCATTGCATTCTGTGATAATATGTATCCTCTCATGAAAAAGTTGTCTTGTCTGAATCAGTAGAGAAATATACACTGATACAAAAAAAACAGTTCTAAACAATTGTGGTAGGACTGAGATGGACTTCACTGGAGGAAGAAATGGTTTGACAAGGTTAAAACACCTTAATGATGGATTCTCTTTATAGACTTTAAGTGATGGACTGCAGTACAGTGTAATTATTGTGATGTTTGGCTGGCCTCAGAGTCAGTAAATTTTCATATTTGTGTGAACTAAATCTTTGATGTGTTGCATTTTTTTGGCTTGCTCTTAATGGAGCCTGTTCAAAAATGTCTTTTATTACGGTGCTCAGCTTTGCTATCTGAACATTTTCATGGAGTAAACTGACAATCTTTGTTCTCCTCAAAAGAAAAATATACAATTACGGAGTAAACACAACGCAAGCAGGATTGTGCAATGAAAAGGACAACTAAGGCCAAGCAAACCGGTGCGCTGGATCTGGAATTCTGGATGAACTCAGACGATGTTAAACTCGCAAACGGAAACTCTCTCCTCGCGACAATTCTCGTCCAGCCACTTCCCGCCGGAAGCGCCGGAGAGTACGGCGCAGTTTTCCCTGCTGCTTCCGTCAGGCTGCGGGAGCTTCCAGTTCTTGTAGCGGATGTTTGAGCCGGTCTGGTCCCTCCAAATGCCCTCCGTCTGCATGTCGTTGATGCCTAGCCAGATTTCAGCGTCCGGGCTGATACTCTGGCGCACATAATCGTAGAGTTGCGTGTTTTCGTCAGAAGTCAGCGGAGTGCTGAGGATGCCTCCTTTGGCGATGCAGTCTTCATTGGCCGTGTGGTAGCGCTTCTTAACGGCGTCCACCAGAAAACACTTACCAGGGATCTTTGTGCCTTTCAGACAGACTGGCGAAGAACAAAGACACATATTTAGGTTGTGTTTGCATTCCTTAAATGCCTCTTATAATGTACAAAAGCATTTTAAAATAAAATAATAAGCAGGATTATTTTAGTATCATTGGTATATTATTATGTGTGCTATTATAATTCATATTTTGAATTTATTTTTATATTTACTATTTTGACAAAAAAAATATATATAACTATATATTCCATTTTATAAAAAAAAATGTGAATTAAAAAACTGTGTTTATTGATTAGACAATTCTGCCTTTCTGGCATTTTTATTATTATTTTGAAATATTTTGTTCATTTTAATTTTGTTTTCATTTCAGTTTTAGTTATTTTAGTACAAGTTAAAATGCATTATGCCTTAGTATCAAAATGCTAAAACAAATGGTATTTTTTAATATATTATTTTGTAATAATGTATTTTATTTAAAACAGTGAAAATTGTTTCATTTTGATTTTAGCAACAAAACTAACATTTTGTCAAAACCTTACTAAGAAATAATGAGCTCATAAAAATGACATATTTATCAACACCTGTAACTCTGTCCTGATATATGCACACATCAGCCAATCACAACAGAGTTCATTTACAAATATTTGAAATAGTAAGAATTTGAGAAAATAGCGGAAAATGATTTTTGATTAGGAGGGGAAATTACATATAAAATAGTGCTGGGCAACGATTAATCACAAACAAAATATATGAATACTATGCATGTATTAATGTAATACAAATATGTTCATAAATTAAATGTATGTCATATAAATTATATTCATATTAGTGCTGTCAAATGATTACTTAACAATAAATACAAACACATGCATGCATATATTTAATGAAAATATGTTATGTTTATGTACTAAATATATTTAGATATATAAAATATAAGAAAATTAATATATATAAGCATTCTGTACATGTGTTTTAGTTGAAACGTAATACAGCATAAACACATTATGTAAAGAAAAACTTATTTCAGATGTGATTAATCGTTTGACAGCACTGAATTATATAACTATATACTGGATGTGTGTGTCTTTACATAATAAATATGCACAATACACACATATATAAACAAAAACATTTATATTGGAATGCGATTCATTATGATTAATTGTTGTCCAGCACTAATATACAATAACATAAAAGTGAAGAACGTCAGGGTGATGTTTGGCGTGTCTACTTTTAGAACATTAATGTTGTGTGGTCTTAAGTCTAATGAAATATTACTCATATTTGTCTCAAGGTTTCCTCAAACATCACACACTGGACTGACTCGATGTTCTTCAGGGAAAACACAAGCTGTAAAAATCATCAAAAGTGACACGTGGAGGCCATGTGTCTTATGTAAGTCTAGAAACTCTAACCAATATGCCACAGTCTAGAGGACAGCATTTTGGCTTTTTGAGCTCAAGGGCCAGACAGAATGCCAATTTCTTTTTTTTCCTTCTCTTTTTTGGAGTCAAATAGACTAGGATAGAAATGCTGTCTGGATACCTAACTGATTCACTCAACATGTCTTTGCTCAGATGAATTGAAGGAGTGAAGTTCTCACCGGTGTGCAGGGCCTGCTGCTCCTTTAGAACATTCAGTTCCATCACAATATCCTGGATCTGCTGTTGCAGGTGTTCCAAAGCTTGAGTATCTGAGTCTTAGATAAAGAGATGAATTAGGATGAATTAAAGGAAAAGAAAAAATATTTCACCCCAACATTATGCATGTAAATGAAGAGTATTTTCACACCATTGTACAGATGATGTAATTTATGCAGATTTTAAAAAGTATATGGAAATAAGAATCAACATAAGTAAACAAATAAACATTTATTATATTTATTTTTTCTTTCATATATTATTTATTGTATTTTAATATGATAAAATTTATATTCTTCAGTAAATTATATATATATTCTTTATTTAAAAATAGATATCTAGTTGTATTTACTTTTTAGTTTTTTTTACTTAAGTTTTAAACTCAACTGAACTTAAACTTAACTTCAAGTAAAACTGAAAAGGAGTTGTGTTAAGATAATGAGCACACCCAATTATATTTAACATATCAATGCTTACCGAGTAGAAAACTTTTGACTTTTTTTAAACAGCAACTTTTAAAGAAAATATGCTCTGCAACTGAACTTTCAACATTTCAAATTCCCACAAAGCAGCTTGTAACTTGACAAAAATCATCCTATCTCACCTTTTTTAGCGTTGAGCTTCTTTTTGGGAGTGTTCTGCTGGTGTGCGGTGTGTGTGAGGAGCAGAAGGACTCCCAGCAGAAGACAGCCATCTCTGAGTCTCATGGTGAAGGCTGGAGGATGAGGAGAGATCTCTGCTTCTCAGCTCACGAAGAAAAACTGCTGCGTTTGGTCTTCATCCTGAAGAAAGAGGAGGAGTGACGTCCTCATACACCTCACACACACACACTCGCCTCAACAATCCTCACGCTTAAAGCTCATGGCTAGAAGTGTTATATGAACTACAGAGCGTGTGCTGTGAATCCTGTACTCCAATTTAAGTTTATATTACTGTAATAACACGTGACCACAATAAAGCCACAATGATATACCTTAAAGTCAATTAACTATAAAAAAGTAGAAATTAAAAAGTTGAATATGTTCTCAAAACAAGAACAGGACAGAGTGTTTTTAATAGCTACTTATAAACATTTACATTTGGCTAAAAGTATGTGGAAATAGATGCAGGGTATCAAAATAATTACATAAATAAACCAACAGCAGAATTAGTTATAATTAGGCAGTTTTTAAGTGTGACAACTAGTCCCAGTTTCTTTGTCCAGTATGTTTTCCACTCAAGTAATAGTTTATCCAAAAATTAAAAAACTCAAACTTCAGTTACTGGCATTCTTCAAAATATCTTCTTTAATGGTATGTTGTGGGTGGACTGTCCCTTTAAAAAGCTTCTATGAGTTATATTGCAGAGTGTAAACCTGGACTCATTGGGGCGTTTAAGGTCTCCTCAGGACACATTTCCCATCATTCATTCTTCTTGTGTATAATATTGTTATATATGCAGTGATAGCTGCTGTTTGTTTTGGATTCAGCGTGCCACAGGAAGAAGAAAAGCTATTATGGGATGGAATATATCCAGGCTCGCAGCAGCTGGATCTGCTTCAGACGACACGTGGCAGACGAGACGTCCTGCTGGACACTGACATCTACAGCACCTGTTTAACTTCAAACTGTTGCTAATGAGTCTTTAATATTGCTTTCTCCATTGAAAAAGTCACAGTGTCTGAATCAGGATAGAAATATTAACAGATTTTGTTTATAAGCATAACAGTCCATGTTGGTGGATTTTGATGCCAGGCGACAACAAAGAGCAGACTTTTTTTCTGGAGAAAGGAATATTATGGACTATTTTATCTAGAAGCAGCCACTTAAGCAGTGGATTTATAGCTTTTCCTTATAAAATATGTATTATTCCAATGTTTTTATCAGCTGTTCTGATGGCACCCATTCACTACAGATAATCCATTGATGAGTAAGTGATTTAATGCTACATTTTCCAAATCAGTTGATGAAAACACAAACTCATCTTGGGTGACTTGCCGGTGAGTAAATATTCAGTAAATGTTTATTTTCTGGGTGAACTACTCCTCTAAAGACTTGGTATTCTGTTGCACTTATATAGGAAACATATAGAAAAACATCTAATGAGAGAGGAATCATTTAACAGTCAGTCATCTGTTATACAAAGCGGTCTGAAGGTCTGAGTTCAGCATGAATAATGAAAACAAAAACAGCATTGTTATATAACCTCACATTGACGTTTTTAAAAAGGACATGACAGACGTCATAGAAAATTTAGCTCATTTATTTGAAAAACAAACAAAAAAAAATGTACAAAGTGGAAAGCTATCCGAGGAATCCCACTTTCTGCCGTTTCTTGCCAAGACTTTCTTCTTTCTGCAGCAGCTCCATGAGAGGCGCATGAAGAGCCTTCCCCACTCGCTTTCCAGCCTATAACATGAAGAAAACCTTTAATCAGTAAGTTTATTGTGTTAATGAAAAACACCAGGGGCCTGTACCATGATGGTGGCTAGAGAGACTTGTTACAGTTGATAAAACCAAACCGCTCCAATCTGGGTTTGTTGGTACCATGAAGCTGGTCATCAACTTTCTCTGTCAACTCAGGCTTGATCCTGAATTAATGTAGCATGTGCACATGAAAGTGCAATGAGCAGCCATGAGCAGCCAATCACATGCCTTGAAACTGTGACTCACTTCTCATGAGAGAATTGAATTCATACCAAAGATTAAAAGATTATACAATATGACGAATTTAAAAACTTAAAATTTAAAAAAAACAACAACGTGCAAGTAAGCTGTAAAGTTAGAGTAAAGTTAAAGTCATATTTACTGCATATTATCTTTGTTTATATTAATTTAAAAGCCTAATTAATTTAATCACTATTAAACTAAACTGGATTGAGGAGATAATAATTATATACATAATAAAGTAATTATAAAAATAATAATCTCTAAAAATCGGATGATTTTATTTTTAAAAAATGTTATACTATGTAGCTCCCTTTAATTTGGAGTAAGAGAAGCTGAGGGAGTGGCTTTATTGCATCAGACATGTGTCACCTTGCTGGAAGCTGATTGGTCAAATTCTGTTTTGAGCTCTCTGACCCAAAACATAACCTTCCCTGGAGCAGGTTAGCTGGGTAGTGTAAGTTACTATGGCAATGAACACTGCTAAAAGCCAAACCAATTTCATGGTACCTAAAACCCAGTATTGGTGTAAACTAAACTTAAACTTAGCTGGCTAACCAGCAAAACCAGCTTCATGTCATCGTGTGGAAATAAATAGGGCTCAGACTGTCTGCTCTGACATGTAAACAGACATATTAACACCACAAGCTCAAAGGAATTCTCTAAAAAAGGTCTAATCTAAAATAGCATCAAACGTTTATCCCTTTAAAGATTTTGTATGAGATTTAGCTTACAAACAATAAATGATCAATCCATCATATTGCATTGGACTTTAAAACTCAAAGCTTTAATCATAAAACCAATCATTAAATTATATCTACGATATAACTACGATATGTTACTGGGAGATATAGAAATACAACTGATATTTATATGTATTTTATCTAAGAGGTTTCATCTTTTTGTCCATAAAAATATCAGCAACTGTAGCATATTTTTGCTTTGGCCTCAAAATAAAAATGAGGTGTTTTTCCTCCTTGACTTTAAGCTTTATATTTTAATTGTATCATACAATATGAGCCATTAATCTGACACATTAAATAAGATAATCACAAAAAGATTGTATATTTCTTATTAAGAACTACTCCTTCATATGTCAGTCTATTTATTGTGGTTAGTCTTAGGTAACTAATAACATCATGAAAATAATCAAACCTCTGTCATCTCAAAGATACTTTCTGGGTCCAGACTTCCACCTCCCATTTTCCTGACACACGTGACCGTGCCTCTGTGTGTGACTGAAATCAGTAGACTGGCCACAGAGCAGGCCTTTTCCTGTAGCGTGGCGTCCACCACATGTCTGTGACCAATCTGAAACACAGACATGCATACATACGATATATATAAAAAGCTAGAGAAACACACAACAGGCGAGCAATGCACTGTTGGTATTTATTTATTTGTTTTAATGCCTTATCAGCAGCAACGGCTGTATTCATGGCAACATTAGCGGTACCATTTCAACACATCATTTACAATAATATAACATTTTCCTAAAAAGCAATCAGTATACAAAACAATGGAATACAAAGAATCTTTCAATTGAATCAATGATAAAAATGTATTAATTCTTCGTTCGGGAGAGAAGCCAGGCTGTGCTGTACCTTGCAGAGGGTTACAATACACGGCACATTTTCTACATTGAGCCGCATGCAGTCGTAAGGGTCATCTGACAGCTCGATCTCCTTCACTCCCTCCTCATCCTCAGATATGTGCACTTTGGGAATGCTGTTTTCGAAAAAAGGGAAGTTCCTCATTGTTTATTTGGGGTTTAAGCAGTGAATGGACTTTTGCGATTATGATTACTGCATAAAGGCTTTTAAAATCACTTTATAATAATAATAATATTTATTTAATTTAATTTATTTTATTTTTAAAACTTAATCTCAAAGCGCTTTACATACATGCATAATAATTAAATAAAACAAAACACAGGAGAACGAACAATACAAACAACCATTCAATACAAAAGTTAATAAAATGCAATAAGAAATCACTTTGATCACATAAAAGCTAACCTAAAAAAAAGTACGTTTTAAGAGATGATTTAAAAACAGTAAAGGATTCATTATTTCTGATCTTAGAAGGCAGGGAATTCAACAGATTAGGAGCCAATGAGGAGAAAGCCTGATCACCCATGGTTTTAAGCCTAATCGTTGGAACAGTTAAAAGTCCTGCTTCAGACGAACGCAGAACACATGTGGGTGTATAAGGTGTCAAAAGCTCTGACAAGTATTGGGGAGCTAAACTTTGCAAGGCCTTGTATGTCAGCATAAGTATTTTGTAATCAAAATGAAAACTAACAGGAAGCCAGTCTATTATGGTATTATGTGCTCCTTTACAGTGGTCTTTGTGTTCTAGCGGCTGAATTTTGAACCATCTGTAATCTACTTAGTGTTGCTTTAGAAGCTCCTGCCAGCAGAGCATTACAATAATCAAGACGTGAAAACACAAAGTATTGATTAGTTTTTCAGTCATACAGAAAGTCAACATAGGACGTATTTGAGCAATGTTTCTGAGATGGAAGAAGGAAACTTTAACTGAATTATAAAGACTCCTGAAGTGGATTGATATTTGTATCTGCATATTAAACCTTGGAATGTATATGGAATATGTTCAAATCACAAATGTGCTAAATTTTCTATTTACGTTTAACAGTGAAACCGCTTAAAGTGAACTAACATAGTATAAATATAAATATTGTATATAGTATTGTAATAGTATATATTGTTATAGTATAACAAAAAAAATTTGAATAAAAAAATAGATATAATTTCAGGGCTGAAATTAATGATACTATTAGGGATGTAACGGTATCATAATTTCACGGTACGGTAATACCTTGGTATGAATGGCACGGTACGGTATTTTTTTAGAATCATTTACATAAAAAAACTAAACTAATTAAGAGGCTCAAAAAAAGAGCCAGAAGTGTTTATTAAACTGTTTACATGAACACTGAGCATATCAATGATACACACATTAGCCATCTATCTAAACTTTGAAACAGGAACTTCCATAACAAAAAATTATTAACTTCCACACATTTAATTTAAAACCCGCTTTAGATTGCTAGATGACATCATATATCAACTTGCATATTCATTACGTCAGTGCGTCATATTATCTTGCTTCTCTGTGGTCAAATAATGTTATTCAATGCCCCATAATTCTCAATATAACTGTTTTCACAGATTTATAATGGTTTCTGCAGAAAAACAAAATGAATATGAAATAGTGACTGAAATGCATGCCATTATAAGGCCTACTGAACTAGCTCAACCTTACAAGATGTTAATCTAGATTAAAATCGTTATTTATAATTGTTTTAATTATATAATTATATTTAGAATTCATAATAATGAAACCAAGTACACATAATATATAGACAATGGCTATGCTATGATTTTGGCTCTATTTGCATGTAAAATAGCGTTAGAAGCAAGAATAGTAGATATTTAACTGAAAGCCCAGCTCCTCTTAGCCGCGCACTGAACAGAACAGACGCAGAGAGAGGCGTGTGCGCGCGCTGAGAAAACAAGGGCACGTGCGGCAGTACCAGAGACTCGCTGAAGTTTGTCCAAGAAGTCTCTAGATTTGTCGCTAGTCGCTTTTAGGAAAAAATGTCGCCAAGGACGTCTGAATAGTCGCTAAATATAGAGACAAAGTCGATAAGTTGGCAACACTGATCTGTTCCCGCTACCTCCCGTTCGCTCCAGTCGCCTGAGCAAACATTTCTCAGAAGACCTATCATTTTATCAAGTCATGCGACCACGGTATTATCGAAAAAAATTGATATTGCGGTACAACGGTATTTACAACACCGTTACATCCCTAGTTACTCTTGTTGTATAAAACTAAAACCTTTAAAAATCAGTTTTGTTGAACTATAGGTGAAAGAAAATACAATAAAATTTTACAGCATCAAAGACAACATTTATGTCAACCTTTAACATAGTAAGAGTTAAACAGTTTAATAATAATTTGTTTACAGTAATTTAACAAAATTATTAATTAAAGAATAAAATAAATACATAAGACATACATACGGTGAGTAAAAAAAACTTGGTAACTGAAAGCTGAAGTACGAAAAAAAATAAAGCGTCAAATAAACTACTAATAAAAATTACAAAATCATGAAAACTAAAACGAAAACTAAGTAAACAAATAAAATTTAAATATATACTGTAACAGTAATACTAAAATAGCACAGTTACCTTACAGTAAACCAGGATATTAATGGGAAAAGACATGCGGTTACTTACCGTGTATTAAACAGAGCAGCTTTTATCGCAATAGATATGGCATCAAACAGGTTTCCGTCACACTGCAGAAGCTGCATACATAATTAGGCATATAGATATCACAATATTTCCTAGTACTGATTTATAATATTTAATTCTTCACTCATTCACCCTCTTCAGGACAGACATGCAGGTCACTCACCAACACGTCCACGTACAGCACCCAGCAGTTCTCTCCCGGACAGATGCAGAGGGAACGCAGGTCCACGCTGTGTCTGTTGTTGAACACCTTATAGAGCGTGTTACTAAGCTCCACCCCCAGCTCCTCCCCTCCACGCCCCTCAAACTCTGGTGTGGCGTTTGCTGAGCTTCAAAGCATATCAAGCGTTTCATTTAATATCAGAATCATAAACATAGAAACACGCATCATCTATGGCGGACACAATTATTAGAACACTAGTATTTTCATAAGCTAAAAATGGCTTTAAGCGAGTTGTCTCAATCTGTGTCAGTACGAAATATCAATATCATTTAATATAATAATCCACAGTTTTTTGTCTGGCAATTGCCAGTGCTCCACACAGAAATCGGATCTTATCATCATCATCCAGTCTGTCTAGAATCACATGAAGTAACAGAATAAACTGAGACCGACTCAATTCAGAAGAACTGGCCACGTCTTCAAGATGCTTCAAAAGACCTACAATGGATTGTTGATGTCTATTTTGTAAAACTATAAATGATTTTTAAACACTGACCAGTCCACAAAGAACTCCAGATAACCTTCATTTGGCACCATGGGTTTGGGTTTACCAATCTCTGCTTTTACTCCTACGAGAACATCTGTGTGACCCTGTGTGTCAAACACATCACACAACAAAATTATTTACAAAATCTACAGTAACAGATATAACAACATGCTATTATTACACATAAGTCTGTTTAATTCAGCTTACAAGACTGATTTTAGCAGAACCATCAGTGTTTGACACCACATCGGTCTCAATCTCCATGTGTCTGTAGTCTTCACATCCTCGCCCATCCAGTCTCAGGTCATCCTGTCAACAGGGTTCATTATTTAACCCTCCTGTTATGATGTCTCAGAAAAATATCATAACATATTACAGTGGGTTTCTGCTCAAGCAAAATTGACACCAAGCCGGGTTTTTTTTATCCTGAGTGACTGACACCTTTCTGAAGCCTACTTACAACAGTTTTGATTTCAGTGGAACATATCAAAAGAATATGAGATCAAAATAAAAGGTACATTTTAGAAATACAATAATTATTTAAACACATTTGGGACCCTTAAGTAATACATATAGCAATAATACAACAACGCAGACCACATGAGGTCACCAGATTTCAGTTTTAGTTTAATCATAGTTTAATAAAACTAAATGACCAAACGTGCAATTTTACTTACTCGAACTCCATGCATAATATAAACCTTCTCCGCTTCGCTTACTTGTACTGCTGCCATGTTTTAAACACACGCAGTGCACTGCGCGTCATCACAAAGCGCGAGAAGATGCCTGCGAAGGCGGAGCCTGTAGCTAGCTGCTCAATCATTCGCCGGTACGTAAAACGTAGGCGGGCAGATCTGCGTAAAATGTATTCTGATTGGATTAGCGATATGTCAATTCCTACTGCAGGAACTACATTCAACGCACATGTGTTCTGTATATCGCGAATGTGGTAAGTATATTCTAATTCAACAAATGCAAAACATTTATGAAAACGAAATGATTTTATACGACATTTAAACATGCCTTGTACGATTGAGTACTGTAAACATAATGATCAGTTGTTATGATTATAACGGTATTGTAAAGATTAACGTTATAGTATTGTAAGCATTGTAATTTCGTAATAAATCTTGATTCTTTGTTGCCATGATACTGTAAAAGTAATAGCATGGGCTTTTGAGAGACAATTAAGGCAGGGGTTTAATATTTTAGATGCTATACAGCGGCAAAAAAGATTATCCTCGTACGATCTGAAAATTTAAAAGGCATCTATATAGTTTCTTGTATAAAGATTATATATTTGTTTAAATATTACTTAGAAAATATTGATGTTTAAAATCAAGTAATTAAGTTTTAAATTGATATTAAAATCTAAAATAATGTTTTAATCTCATTTTAGCACTGTAATGTAAAATGTGTTCTTATTTTAATTATTTTTTATTCATCTGTTTATTTTATTGAATCTACTTTTTGTGTTCTTTTTAATTTAATATTTTTTTACATTTCTTTAATTGTTTTACTATTTATATTTTATTTTTATTCTGTGATTATAGCTTATTACCTGTGTTACTGTTAATGTATTTATTACTTTTAATGAAATCTTTGTTTATTTATATTTTATTATGTGATTATAGTTGTCTAAAAGTCACTATTAAGATAGCGCTTTGACTGTCTGTGTTTTCTTTAGCAGTTTGAATAAAAAGGAAAAACAAGAATCCGAGTCTGTCAACAGACCTAGCCACAATGCTTAGTGATGGTGAAGCTAAAGAACTGCTGTCATTTCTCACTCTGGAGATGAGAGCTGATGTCAAAGGTCAGGCCACGGGATACATCTTGGGCCTCACAGGAAACCGGGATGGGTGCCGGTACCTGCGGTCCAAGCCGGACTTTCTCAAAGCCTTGGTGACTCTAACCCGTGACCCCTCAATCGCCATTGTAAAGGACTGTTATCATGCCCTGATTAACCTCTCAGCGGACGAGACTCTTCACCAGCCTTTGGTCAAAGAGACAGACTTACTGGCTATACTGTTCCACAACCTCCTGGACCCGGAGTATATGTTTGCAGATCGGATCTGTACTATCCTCAGTAACCTGAGCCGACACGAGCGGACGTGTAGAGATGTGTTTAGCACTCTGCAGGAGCAGAAGATCGGACTGGACAAAGTGGTGGAGATCTTCTGCACAGAGGGGTTCAATAAGAAAGCTTCACTTCATTATCTGGGACCTCTGCTGTCCAACCTCACACAGCTGCCCGAGGCACGACACTTCGTTCTCGACAAGAACAAGTAAGCTGTGCTAATAATACTAGAGCACTGAAGGATTAATACATGATAAAACTGAACTAATCATAGTACTATTTCCAGATCCATGGCATATTACGGTGGTACTAGACAGTGTGACATTGATAGTTTTTGTTTCTACAGGTGTGTGATTCAGAGGCTCTTGCCGTATACACAGTACGAGGAATCCACCACCAGACGAGGAGGGGTGGTGGGAACTCTCAGAAATTGCTGCTTTGACTATAGTAAGAGATATTCACCTCAACGCTTGTGATTGGCTTAATAATCTGTGACGACTTCAGGATTAAACAGTCAAAAATAAACAGTCAAATTAATAAAAAAACATGTAATTCTCATAAAAATAGCCCTTTGTTCATACAGGTCATCATGAGTGGTTGCTAAGTGATGCGGTGGATATTTTACCATACCTTTTGCTACCATTGGCTGGACCAGAGGAGCTCTCAGAGGAAGAGAACGAAGGTGATGCTATTTACATCATTTGGATATTTATGCACTCCAGGGGCCTGTTTTGTGAAACACATTTACCAAATAAGACTATTTCAGTTAGTCTGACTTGTTTTGAACCAAATCAACTGACAGTAAGACTAACTGAAATAAACCTGGTTTGTTTGGTAAACTTGTTTCATGAAACAGGCCCCAGGGGCCCTGTACCATGATGGTGGCTAAACAAACTCAGAGTAATAGGATTAGTTTTGAGTTGATAAAACCAAACCGCTCCAATCTGGGTTTGTTTGTACCATGAAGCTGGTCATCAACTCTTTCTGTCAACTCAGGCTTGATCCTGAGTTAATTTAGCATGTGCACATGAAAGTGTGACATCAGCAATGAGCAGTCAATCACATGCTTTTAAACTTTCACTCACTTTTTTCATGAGAGAGTTAGATTCACTACCAAAGATTAAAAGATTGAACAATATGAGGAATTTAAACACATTTACACATCAAGATGAAACAATCTTTTAATGAAAGAGGAAAACTTGTGCTCTAAAGTTACTTTATAAAGATGATAATATTTCTAAGTATTACACTAAAATAACATAAACACTATTGTTAAAACACTAAAAAATGTAAACTCATGTAGTCATGTTTACTTATTTATACTGCATATTATCTGTTTGTTAATTTAAAATAAAAGCCTAATTACTATTAAACTAAACAGACTTGTGTAATAATTAAGGAGATAATAATTACAGTATCTCACAAAAGTGAGTACACCCCTCACATTTTTGTAAATATTTTATTATATCTTTTCAAGGGACACCGCTAAAGATATGAAACTCTGATAGAATGTAAAGTAATCAGTGTACAGCTTGTATAATGGTGTAAAGTTGATGTCCC
>JAUCMT010000043.1:16678186-16695699 GCA_032357475.1 Enteromius thamalakanensis
TATTTCAGTTTACGAAAATGTTTTTTAACCAATAGTTTTCGTCTTAGTTTCAGTTTTCGTTTACGAAAATAACCTTGTTTATTAGAAATGTATTTTTTATATACATTTATATATATATAAAATACAGATCAAAATACAGATAATCCATCTAAAATTTCTTTAAATGGCATTAAATTATAATAATAATTATATTGAGTTTTTGTGCATTCCTTTGTGGTAACTTAGGTGTTTTGAGAATTTTTTTAACTAAAACTTGCCTTTCGTAAATAAAAAAGAAACAATTACAAATCTGTGGCTTGATTATTGTGTGTTTGGTGTTTGTGTGTAAAACTACTAACCTTTATCAGGATCAAGTGGGTTTAAACTTCGACCAAGACTTGCAAACTTCAGAAGTAAAAGAGAAAATGATGACATTTAAAACACTACAATCTGACTTTCAAAGTTCCTCATTTTTTTAATCCAGTTATGAGACGAGTGACGCACGTTTTTTTTGTCTTACAACATTGTGTGAAGTGTGAAAAGTGTGTCTAAAAGTAGGTAAAGATTTCTGTGTCTGAGTGTGCTTGTACCTCTCCCATGACAGCAATGGGAGTTTCACCCTTGGCCTGGGCGACTCTGTGCTCTATCAGGTAGTACATGTACTCATCATAAAGCAGGCGGATGAGGTGAAATGAGCCGAAGCTTGCAGCACTGCGGAGAGTCAGGTCTCTGATCACCATAGAGCTAAAGAGAGAACAAAGAAAAGATAAAGGAAGCGTCAGAACCAGAAGAGGCAGTGTGCTTGGTAAGACACATAAAAGAGATGAGTAAAAGAGGGAACATGTTTGACATTACAGTCACTGGCTCAAACAGTCATCACAACTCTCTTCTAAAACCTTGCACGCAACATGAAGCATTAGGGCTGGGCGGTATGGCAAAAAAAATGTATCACAATTTTTTTTCCCATATTGAACGATTTTTTTTTATCAGAAGACTGATGCTGTAGGATCAGAATATATCACACTGGAGGCTTGGACGGTGCAACCGTTAGCGCATTGTCCGAGACTTTTGATTCCTGTATATTGCTAATAATTAACACGCTGGGTCAGACTAGATTATGGAAAATATCTCTTTGTAAAAAGCAAGCAGTTAGCGGCTGGCAAGCGAGATAATTAATCGTCTCCAGTCTCTGAGTAATTATTAGACTGACAAGCAGTATATTTTGGGACCGGGCGCTGGACCCAGTCCTAGCGGGACCCCAATGAAAGGACGAATGATAATTCATATCTAGAATAATCAAAAGCCTCTAAAGTATGATACAACCAATTTTCAGGATCAGCAGACAAATTTGTAACTTAAACTTAATTTCAGAGAATATAATATTGGACTAAGATTAAAACGAGATAAACTTAAACGTAAAAGTAAAATTAAAAGTAAAACTTAAGAATCAAAATTGTAACTTTGTAACTCAAAACCAAAGTTAGGAATAAGCCAGGAGCATTCTTCTCTGTAAAGCCGGGGTCGAGACACGCAGCATTCCGGCCAAAATAGGCGGAACCTTACAAAGTGTATTGTAATTAACTATATTCATATTATTAAATGTATCAACTGTAGATAGTAGATCTAGGAATTAGAACAGAACTGATGCATTACATTATCTTCTCCTTCCCGCAAAAAAAAATTCCCTACGATATCCACAAACCTAATTTTGGTACAACCTTTCAAGGCTCACCTGTAAAAACTCCATTTCAGTAGGAAGAGTTTAGCTGCTTTTGGAAAGGCAGAGCTAGACTGGTAGGGCTTTAAGACCTGCGAGACCACCCCATCCAGCCAGGCTGCCCATTGCTCCAGAGAGTTCTGCTGCTGAAGGGTCAGTTTGAAGTCCTGCTCCAGCCGCTGCACCACTCGATCCTCGCACCTGCACACCCAGGAGGCCTGTTCCTGCAAGAGGAACCGCATGGAGTTCACAAACACGAACTAAACCAATCCATTAACCCGTGTGCTGGATGGAGTCTTACCAGTCAAAAATCAGCAGTCTTGTGCTTGTGCTTCATTATTACCAAATCTTGGATATCTTTTGGTAGAACTGTATTCTTTCAATTAGCGCAGGTTTTGTAAACAACTGGAGGCCTAATTGATCTGAGAACTGAGTGAAAACTGCGGCAACGTTCATTCAAAAAAACGAGGTGCATTTATATAGCATAATGAGATATTTATAAGCATTGGTTTGTAGGCCGGGCAGAAGTGTAACAAGTTGGGGAAAAAGTACAAAAATTATGAACGTTTTGGAGGAGGTGGATCCCTGTGTGAACAAAGTCAGTATGTTTTTGATCAATGCAGTAACATTAACTAGACTTTTTTTGGAAAAAAGTACATCTCTGGGTCAAAATGACCAGAAGTTAACATGAAGGTGTAAAAATAGAGCTACCCCATATGTTTATAATATCCTGCTCTGTGTATATAGCTTAATTATCCTTAGCGAACAATGATACTGCTCTTAGAATTTCTAGAAAGGTTAGTATTTCCCTTTTTGGTATGGCCTAGCGGTTAAAGCTATGACCAAATTGTAACCAAAAAGGTTTGTAATTCCACAAGGTTCATCTAAAAACTAATAAACTAGCAAGGATTTTTTCGAGCCAAAAATACTAAATAAATTCATCATTATTCTCCCCTCATGTTGTTCCAAACCTGTATCACTTACTTTTTTCTATGAAACCTGAAAAAACATTTTGATGTTGGTAACTGAGCGGTTTCATTTCCCATTTACTTTAATTGTATTTTTTGACCACACAATGCAAATCAATAAAAACAGAAATGGTTTATATACCAATATTCCTCAAAACAAACTTAAGGGTGAGCAAACGATGAAAGAATTTTCATTTTTGGGTGGACTGTCCCTTTAATACATGTACCGTAAGTTGCTTTGGATACAATCATAGACTAAATGACTACTAACACAAACCCCTTTTAAATGACCTTGAGGGAAACAAACTGCATGTTATGTTAAACACTTGTGCTTCCGTTTCCCTGACATCTAAACCACAAACACCTCCTTTGCTCGTCAAAAAAAAGTTCACCTCAGATGGCGACAGATGAAAGCTCTACTTCAACCCTCATAAATACAGTGCTCAGCATCAAATTTGACTGTGAACGTGAGGGATTTGTCTAGTCACACACCTGCACATTGGCAAAATCCACTCTGTTGAGGTCGCTGAGCATCTGGTTGATCTGTGCCGTGTTTTGCAGTACAGCACGAGCTGCTTGGGCCAGGTGGTTTAGAGAGGTGTACCTGCGCAGGGTCTGAGCGAACGCACTTGCAGACGTCACCTAAACAAAGACCAATTTACAGAGAAAAGAGGCAATGAGAAATTTGCCTAGATTTTCTGGTCTTTGTACCGTTAAAGTGCTATCAATGGATTCAAAAACAGTAAACTCAACTGTTTAACTGTAGGGGGAGTTGGAAAATTAGCCTACTTTCAAAATAAGTGGCGTGTTCATTTAAAACATTTACGTTTTTGTACAGTTATCAAAAGGATATAGAGATTCATTTGGAAAAGTTAAGTCTTTGAACACTTTCAAACCCCCCTAGTTTAGTACTGCATCTCTGACTATGTGCCATAAGCACGCAGTTTTAACTTCCTGTCAGTACTATCATTAGTTTTTGTGGTATTGACAACGTAATGTAGGAAATACCAGAGTGAAAAGTGAAAAGGCATACACTCCCGTTCAAAAGTTTCTAAATGTTAATACTTTGTTGCGATCACTGACCTTCACACGAACCATCTCTTCAGGAATGTTCATCATGGCGTTAGTCAGCCAGCTCTCAAGACTTTTCGCAAAGTTTCGGATGGCTTGTGTTAAGGCACCTAGAGAAAGAATTAAGATGCTTCAACAAAATGAATGATGTTGTGTGGCAGTGGATGATTCTCTCCGTAATTGGTGCCCCAGCAGCCTGAATGTCAACCCACATCCAAATCGGCGAATGTCAACGTAAGTAAAAATAGACCACTCCTGGTGGAAGAAATGTGCCTCACCTGATGGATCACCACCAGTTTTGGCACATACTGCTGCATAGTAAGTGAATCTGTATTGAGAGAACATGCGGGAACTCACTGGGAATAGGTCTCAGAACGTCTGGGATGAGCATCTCCACCAGGCCCTGGTACAGTGTGTTGTCGCAGTCACGACTCCAGCGAAGCACTGGATCATATTTACAGAGCAGCACCAAACATGACTTCGGCAGCCTCTTCTCAGATTCATCATGCCTAAGATAGCCACACACACACACACACACACACACACATTAACATATGCCTTTTTATTCATTAACCCTATAAAGCCTACTGCAAATGTAATTGTAAATGTAAATTCATGTCTATATAGTGACATGAGAAGTTCACTCACGAGGTTACTCAAGATAACCTCATGCAACTGTTTTAAAATCATGTAATGCACCCTTGAAATTTCTCACTTGTAATATGTGAGCATATTTACTGTTTAAAATTTGTCAGTGAACTATGAGGGCAAAAAATAAAAAGAAAAGAATCGTTCATTAATCGTAATCGAGTTAAAATGTTCAGTTAATCTAAATTTTGATTTTAGGCCAAATCGCCCATCCCTAACGCAGAATGTCATGGAATATGACAAATTTTACAAGTGGGTCAGTACACTTTTATCAACATACGATATGAACTAGTGTCAGCGAATATTATGCCGCAAAAATACATTTTAATGTGAATCCTTCATGTTTGTGTGAATGAATGGTGCAGACGCACGGTTTCGGATTAAACAAAAGGCATGTGTTTTTAGCCTCTGCCACCTCAAACATGAACAGAATTTCTACAATCTCACTTCATGAGCATATTACCATCTTTTATAAGAAAAACTCTTATGTACATCTCATATAATGTACAAACAGAAAAGGTCTTTACAGCAACACGTCAAAATAAAAGTTCAATTTAACAAGAAAAAACCAGGACAGACATATTAGTTAATGTAATCATAGTACTACTACTACTACTACTAATAATAATAATAAATTCTTATTAAATTACTACTTTTAAAATAAATATTTACCGGAACATTTTTAGCCTGCATTTAGCAGAAAAAACAGTAAAAAACTAAAATAAATAGATAAAATAATAATACATTTTAATAAAATTAATTACTTAGATAGGCTTTTGATAACTAATATTTAATTAAACTATTTATTTACTAACTATTTACAAAAGATTCCAGGGAAAATTTACTAAATACAGAATTTGGTAAAAAATAAAACAATTGGGGAAAAAAAAAAAATTAAGGGCCTGTATTTTGTGTTAAACTTTTAATAAATTGTTCTGTACTATTGTACCTACATATTATAACATTTCAGTCAACCATTAAAAAACAGTCCTTAAATGGAAAACATACAGAATCCAGAAAAATTCACATTAAAAATAAATAAATAAAATTTCATAGAGTACTAACTGTGATACTCAACAAAAAAACTTTTTTTTCTTAGATTTTCATATTTTGTGTAAATGTTCAACAAACTATTACCTTTGCAGGGTGTCTACAGGTTTGTCCAAGTTAAAATCAAGACATTTTAAGACTTTTTAATACCATTTTCAAACCAAATTTAAGACCAAATTGAAAGGCCCGCAAAAGTCAAGCACAAAACTATGAGGATATTTTAAATGATTATTTTATTTAACTGATTGTTCTTGGGAATATTCAACAGAAAACACAATTCCAGAAGAAGAAATTAATTTCTATTCCATGACAATGTCAAGGCGCTCACACACTTTGAATCCAATGTAATAATGTGAATGCACAAACTCTTGAAATGTAAGCTCACTTATGCTGCTTAAAGCACTTGACAATACTCTCACTCATACATATAAACACACAATACTCTAACTCACAATACTCTCACACACACATACAACTTTCTCTCACAAACACACACACAATACAATATGCTTACTCACTGCACAGTACTACACAATGCACTTACTTTCTCACTCACACACTCTCAGACACCCATTATGCCATTTTTCTAAGTTCTGCTGTTTTACAGGGCCAGACCGAATGCTGCTACGTATCGGCTTTTATCTTTCCCACAAGTAAATGACTGAGCAAGCACGGAGTCACGGAAACATTGCCTTAAAGATGTCGTCAATTCCGTCATTTGACCTGTACGATTTGTGGCTCGTGTGTGTGTAATTACGAGTCTATCAATAAAGTATCTGAAAAAAAAGTGGTGTCAGTATCTGACATCAGTGGTGCGCTCGTGTATTATTGGCATAGATTTGCCGCCATACATATTTCCTTGCCTTGTCTCAAGACTACGCTGACTAAATCCATATAATCCAGAGAAATCAAGTGCTGGGGGCAGGGTTGCCAGATCTGACTGACAGGTTCCAGCCCAAAACACAACGTAAAACCCGCCCAAATTGGGCGGAAAACCCGCTAAATCTGGCAACACTGACCGTGTCAAGCAAGCGCGTGTTTCGCAACAGAACAGATATAGAACCTGCGCGGGAGATTCTCCTCAAAACGATTAACTTTTCCTTTTTAAAGTGTAAAAAACATTTTAATGATGAAGAAATTCCCTCTAAAATTAAGATAAAAAAATTAAGCCCCTTGGATTTAGATTTAAGACATTTCAAGGCCTTATTTTAGGACAACGGAATTTAAGACTTTAAGGATCCGTGGCCACCCTGGCCCTTCAGATTAACCCAATAATTTACTAACAGTTGTTTACGACGAATATTCAGTGGCATCTCTCCCGCTTCCACTTGAAGCGCACAGACTGGTGATGTTTTTACTGCACCCGAGCATATCCTCAAAGCTTTCGTCTGCACTTGATCAAGCTGTGTAAGTATAGATTTGGCTGCTGATCCATACACCACACTCCCATAATCTATCCTTGATCTTATTAAATTTACATATATGTATTTCAGTGACTGATAATCTGCTCCCCATTGCAGCCCTGTTAAACACCTCATTGTATTTATTACTTTTTTACATTTATCCTCCACTTTCTTTACATGTTCTACCCAGGTTAACCTTGAATCAAAATATAACCCCAGAAAGCAAAATTTATTAACCTTCTCTAAATTATTTCCATACAATTTTAATCGAATCCCCTCATTAATATTTTTCCTAGTAAAAAACATTACTTTGGATTTTTCAACAGAGAATTAAAAACTCCATTTTATTCCCCACCACTCAACCTGTTGAATATCTTCTTGGACTTTCTTAACTGTGTACTCCACATTTCTTCCTCTTTTCCATATGAAAAAACATACCCCCTTGAATATATCCATATATATCATTTATCATAATTGAAAATAACGTAGGACTTATTACACTCCTCTGATGAGCTCCATTCTCTACCACATGTTTGCTAGAGAGTTCTTTTCCTATCTTCTCTTGAATTGTTGTCCTTCAAAAACTTCCTGACCCAGTTAAAAAGTCTTCCTTTAATTCCCATTCTATACAACTTTATCATCAACTCTCTCCATAGTATATCATAAGCTTTTTCCACATCGAATAATACAGCTACTACAGTCTTTTTATTTATCTGAGCTTTCCTTACCTCATCTTCCAAACATAGTACCCCTCCCTGTCCTAAATCCACTTTGACACTCAGTCACCATTCCCTGTTTTTCCATAATATACATTCATCTCTCATTTATCATTCTTTCCATTAAATTACAGATATGGGATGTCAGGGCATTGGTCTATAATTTGATGGTTTAAAGGTTTCTTTTCCAGGTTTCTTTATTGGAATAATGATGGCTTCCTTCCAACTTTTGGGTACTCTACCTTCTTCCCATACTTTATTGTACAGCTTCAGTAACTTCTTTTTCCCCTCTTCGCTCAACTATTTTAGCATGCTATAGCACACCTCATTTTTCCCTGGGGCCTGTACCATGATGGTGGCTAAACAAACTCAGAGTTACAGGATTAGTTTTGGGTTGACAAATCCAAACCGATGCAATCATGTATTATTGGTACCATGATGAAGCTCATCAACTTTCTTTGTTAACTCAGACAGATCCTGAGTTAATGTAGCACGTGCACATGAAAGTGTGACATCAGCTATAAGCAGCCAATCACATGCTTTTAAGCTTTTATTCACTTCTTGTGAGAGAGTCAGATTCACTATCAAAGATTAAAAAATTTAGCAATATGAGGAATTTATGGAATTTATCACATTTACACAGCAAGATGAAACGATCTTTTAATGAAAGAGGAAAACTCAAGGAGGAAAAAAAAACTTGCAAGTAAGCCGTATTGTCTATGTTTATACTAATTTACAAGCCTATTACTATTAAACTAAACTGGCTTGTGTAATAGATTAAGGAGATAATATTTATATAAATAATAAAGTAATTCTAAAAAAAATAATCTAAAAAACTCATATGATTTTATCTTTAAACAACGTTTTACTATGCAATGTCCTTTAATTTGGAGAAGAGAAGCTGGGGGAGTGGCTTTATTGCATCAGACATATGTCACCTTGCTGGAAGCTGATTGGTCAAATTTCATTTTGAGCTCTTTAACCCAGAACATAACCTTCCCTGGAGCAGGTTAGCTGGGTAGTGTAAGTTACTATGGCGATGAACACCGCTAAAAGCCAAACCAATTTCATGGTACCTTAAACCCAGGATCAGTGCAAACTAAACTTAAACTTACCTGGCTAGCCAGCTAATCCGGCTTCATGGTACAGGCCCCAGGTCGAAGAATGATTTGTTGTGTGGAAACAAAAGAGCATTACGTTCCTTTCGTATGTCCAGTAGGTGGCGCTGTTTACTTATTTTGATGAGACACGGGTTGAATGTTAATTGTATTTCCCACAGCATGTGTAAGGAAAATGGAACGAAAAAAAATGGAAATACCACCATTACAGCAGGAAGTTGTGAAGTTGCTCAGCCAGAATCTTTGTTCGAAGTTTGCGGTTTCATAAAAGCTGTTTGAAGAGTTTATATGTTCCATATTTTCCACTTGTGCATGATGCCTTTCTGACCAAAATAGGAGAGAAAACATATTAGATAACAAGTGACCTTATATGACCTCTGTGAAGTCCTTTCAAAGTCTGTGTAAATATAGCTCAAACATACTTCAGTCTAATTTAATAAGGGTATGTTTGAACTGGATAATTGGCAAGCATGATTTTTACATATGATTATAATACTAACGGTCTGAGAAACTGCACCACTTTTTTTTTTCTTTACTTTTAATTGATTTTTATTCATATTTACAGGTTTGCCTGTGGACTTACAGTACCTGCCAGAGGATAAAAACAGAGAAGATGATCCTGATATCCGCAAGATGCTTTTAGAAACCCTGATGCTTGTAAGAACAGCATCTCAAATCTTGTATTCACTATCATTTGCCTGTTTAAAAAAAAGTTTTAGGAAACCACATTCATTTTAAATAGAAATATTTAGAAACATTATAAACGTCATTACGTTTTGGAATGGTAGTGCATTATCTGTGCTATGTTTGACTTCCTTTATTTATGGCTATTCTTTCATTCAGTTTCTTGATGATTTTTTCATATTCAGCTTACGGCTACTAAAGTGGGCCGACAGATTATGAAGAACAAGAACGTGTATCCCATCATGAGAGAGTTTCACAAATGGGAGAAGGATCCACATGTGATTTCAGCCTGTGAGAAACTCGTCCAGGTATGAAAACAATTAAGGCAGCAATGCATGTATTCTTCGTGGATAAAGCAATTACTGAAAACATTGCAATGAAACTAGACTGTTTAATCCAGTGTTTGTGGGCACAGCATGTTATTTATGCCTAGTGTTACACGTTATTAGCCTATTAGGTATAAATCAACGCAGTTCCGTCCAATTACTGTATGTGATTGCATATCTGTTGCATCACTTTTGCAAGATCGTCACATGCAGCGTTTTCTGTAGTTGTGGATTGTTGTGCTTTGGAAGACCCCAGACAGTAGGCAGATCAGTTCCAGTTCTCCAAAACCAGGATTTATGAGTTTGGTCGAAAAAAGCAAGACACTAATTTGGTGGAAAATGCCTGTTCCTTGCACCGTGGCAGGCGTATATTTGGGTACGGCCCCATGGAAAAGATGTCATAGGGTCTCCTATTAAAGAATGATATTCTCCATAACGTCTGGGAGATCCCTTTTGAACTTCAGGCCAGAAGCAGTGGTTCGGCCATTTGCCTCAACCCAACCATTTTAATTAGCATCAATAAAACAGCTAATATGCCAAACGCAGAACGAGGCTAATATTTATCCAGGATTAATGGGCGCTTTTTCATAATGCAGCAGTTTTTAACTAACCTGACTTTAACAGCTATCAAGTTACTGAAGTTTTTCCATGTTGTCGGGTTCCCGAAATTGCTACTTGGGAATGACAGTAAAAGTGAAGTGCTGTCTGGCATCTCATTAGCTCCCGTCCTGCGTCATTACCACTTTTCTCTCGATTTGCAACTCTGACGGAACGTATTGAGGTCCATTAGGGTTTCATGTGGGATTCTGTGTGTCGTTGATTAAGGTTTTGATTGGAGACGAGCCGGAGGCGGGAATGGAGAATCTGATGGAGGTGGAGATTCCCAATGATGTGGAGGAAAAACTGAAAGAACTGGACACCAAAGAGCAGGAACAACTGGAAAAGGACATACAGGAATCTGAGAAGAAGCAAAATGAATCTCCAGAGGGCCTGGAGAGATAAACAGACATCTGAGCCAATAAACAAAACTTTACCGCCACAAACAAAGACTCTGAATCTGAATGAAAATGAATACCTGAGGATTATTGTGGGTAGATGATTATAAATATACCTGGTTATGGAAGAAAACAGTTTTCTGTCTCATTCAGGCTTGTTGATGTATTTGACTAGCAGGTGGACTCTTGGTAGACCATCTAGGGTATGAGACCATGTGGTATGACCATGCCATAAACTTATAGTGGTTTGTTGCTGGTCCAAACTGGTCATCCACCTACAATACGAACCAGCTCCAAAACGAACAAAACAATAAAAAAAATCACCTTTAACTAACTCTAGCTTGATTTTCCAGCAGGATTAAAGACTTTATGCCCATCAGTTGTATCCTTGAGACATTTCAAGACACTTTTTATCACAATCTGTGAAACGTAAATAAATAAATAAATACACCTTAATTAGTCATTGATATTACTGTAAGGTGATTCGTAATAAATTATATTCAACTTAAAACTTACATGTACAGACTTAGTTTGCTGCCCCCGTGTGGATATAATACTGCTTTAAAAAAACCTCACCTGACTTCTAACCGCTGAGGCCAAACTGGTGCATAATTAAACCTAACATAAATTACCTCGTTGTTTTTATATAACACGTTTCAGGTCATGGAAACTGCAATGTTAAGTCAGATGCGTTGTTGGTGAAATCACCGACGATAAAACACATTAGTCTAACGTTACTAACATCAGTCAAAAATTTCACAGGAATATAAACGTAACGTTACCTGAAATTGAGGAACCGGCTTCATCTCGTTATTTCGTCATATCACACATTTATCACAATAAATTATTGCTGCATAATTCTCATATTCCATATGGATAATAAGTTTTGGGATCATTATTTCTTGGCAGCAGCTATTTTTGCCAAGTGCACATAGCATTTTCTCATATTTATACCACTTATTGCCAGTGACATTAGTCTGCACCCGAGTATCGAAGTGAATTATAAAACAGAATGCTACTTATTAAGCGTAAATGTTTTTTTAAATTCATATCATTAACGCGGGGCGCTAAGCTTGCCCAGGGAGTAATTCAATGAACCGTCACTGATTGGATCAACTCTCTCGAGGGTGTAGACGAAGATTTTTTTTTACAGATTTACCTGACGGACTAGTATCAGTTCAGCAGAAAGCATCGGCTGAGGAAGACACGTGAAGGCTCTGACCAGGCTTTAAAAATGTTCACTGTATTGTGCTTGCTGTCTCTGCTCGGTGCAGCTACACCTGCCTGGAGCGGTGAGTCTGCTGCTTCGACGCTGAAGAGGCGTTTATTATGAACTTTTATTACTATAAAACTTAAAGCAAAACCTGTCATAAAGTAATACAGTGTCTCAATGTGTTTACTATACCCTGATGTATATAAATATATATATAGTATATAAGTATATAAATATGTGGCACAGGTCTGATTTGGTGTTGAGGTGTGTCGCTAAACTGGCACAGGTAAACAGGTACAGAAATACTTTCGGTTTGTTGCCAGCAGTAACTTACTTGAAAAACAAATGTTTGCAACTAGGGGGATTTTTTTAAACTAGGCGTATCGTACTGTACTATACATAAATTTATATTAAAATTGTCCAAACAAGTTTGAAATGCACCCAATTTAGCTGCAAGTTTCGTAATTTAACCTACTTTAAAGTATTTATCAACTTTTTTAAAAGTAGCTATTATTAAATTTTAAAGGCCTGTCCATTTAATTTTTCTATAATGTTTTAAAATTTATGAACTAATTTTGAAAGATTTGTAATATCACAATTTAAGTTAGTGATCTACCTCTTGAAATATAACATAATTTACGGTTTAATATATCATATGATTCAATTAGGGGGAAAAAAATATTAAAACAATTAGAATAAAACGTATATACTAGGAAGCCTAGTCATCCTTAAGTTGTGAGACTGTCCAGCTACATTTTAGCCTTCCTTAAACTAACCTATATGCAACCAGCTTATACTAAGCAATCAAGTTTAGACAGGTTTCAGGTTTTCCCCCCCAGCAGGATATAAAGTAACTTATACACAATGTTGCCAGATACTCTGTCTATTTTTACTCCTTTGATGAAAATGGTTCTAACAAAGCATGAACGGAATCATGTTTCTACTTGATGTTCCTTACTATAATGCTCCTTATTATAATTGTCGCTACCAACTGGTCAAACTATCTACTATCTTGTTAATACAATAAACCTTGACTTATAAGACTTATAATATCTTGTTCTGAATATATAAAACATTTTTTAATGTTTCTCTCTGCAGAAAAACACTCCCTGTACTACATATACACAGCTTTATCCAAACCTGTCGAATCACCGGGCATTCATCAGTTCTCCGCTATGGGTCTGCTAGATGACAGAGAGATTGACTATTACAATAGTAAGGAACAACAAAAGATTCCAAAAGAGCACTGGATGAAAGAGAAAATGCAGGAGGATTACTGGGAAAAAGGCACTCAGTCCAGAAAGAGAAAAGAACAGTGGTTTAATGTGAATGTCGACATTCTGATGAAACGAATGGGAGACGATGAATCAGGTGAGAAACACTAATTCATTTAAACATGCGTAAACATAACAAAATCATAGAATTTTTATTATCATTTTTATTAATTTTATCATAATCTCACACATTTAATTTGTGTCTATTTCAGATGTTCATGTTCTTCAGCAGAGGATTGGTTGTGAAATTGAAAAACAGGGAGATGAAGTGAAGTTTTCCAAAGGCATTTATGAATACAGCTATGATGGAAGGAACTTCTTATCCTTTGATGATAAGGTGTCTCAGTGGGTTGCTCCTGTTGTTGCAGCAGTTCCAACCAAGAGGAAGTGGGATAATTTTCCCATTCTAAACCTGTACACCAAGGCCTACCTGGACAAAGAATGTGTGGACTGGCTTAACAAATTCAGAGAATATGGAGACGATGAGCTAAGAAAAGGCTGTGAGTAAATAAACAGTATTCATTAATGATCTGCAGCTGTCAAACAGATATAACTCACTGATAAACTGATTTCTATGTCCTCAGCTCCTCCAAAAGTTTATTTGTTTGCAAAAAGGAGCAAAAGTCACACAGGTAAAGTCAAACTCAGCTGTCTTGCCACTGGCTTCTACCCCAAAGATGTGATACTGAACATAAGGATAGATCGTACATCCCTGCCTGAAGATAAGATGGTATCCACAGGAGTTAGACCAACCCACGATGGAACATACCAGCTGAAGAACAGTGTGTTTATCAGGGAGAATGAAAAAGCAGACTATGATTGTTTTGTGTCTCACAAAACCCTCCAAGAGCCAGTTATCACCCCATGGGGTAATTAAAGCATATGCTGTAGACAGAATATCATATGATATTCAAAATTCAAAAGTCTTTTAAGTTTAATTCAATTCAGATTGGTTTTTAAATATTTATTTTTCATTTGTATAGATGGAAAATGCCAGGACTGCATTCAAGAGACGATCGTTGGTATGGTGAGTGGAATAGTCATTGGAGTCGTGCTTGTGCTGGCAGTCAGCGTTTTGGTTTACTTTGTTTACTCACGGAGGAGAAGAAACATTGCTGGTGACTATGCACTGGTAGGATTTAACTAAATTTGCACTCAGCCACTGGACATTTTGAAGGACCTTTTGGATGGTTTTCAGTATTTTTTAAATGGACTTTTATTGATTTTGACTCAGATGTAAATTTTGAGATTTCTTTTGAACATTTGAGTTGTCATAAGATGTCCTGTTTGCTTCAACTGTTATATCAAATTTTGGTTATATGCCGTTCATGGGATTTTCATTAGTTTTTTAAAAAATAGTGAGGGATAGTGTGAACCTAAAAGCAAAATAGGATAAAAATAAGCTAAAGTTCAGGTCAAGAAAATAAAATCAAATATTACCATTCATTACAAAGAGTAAGAAGAGACAACTGAGAATTCATTGGTTGTGTATCTATTTTATTTATTTTTGTTGAGCAGAGCTGCTTTTAAAAACAAGTGTTTGTAAAGCTTTTATACAGATAAAGTGGAAATGACAAGAAAAAAAGTGACAGATTAATACAAATATTTTCATACCTCGAGTAGGTACACAAGTTAAATTTGCATGGTAAGTAGTGTGTTACAGTCGTGTTGTTTTGCTCTATTTTTGTTGCCTAAAAATTATTTGTTACATCAGGGAATTAGATCTTGTAGCTGCAGAATGGTAATACATTTTTTTTTTTTAAATAACAATGTAGTGTATGTAAAAGGTTAATGCAATCAATAAAATGTTACATCCATGCTAAACTGCAGTATATGAGAAAAAAACCCACTATATATCATCGTAAAACACATATTGGGTCACTATTTTTGATGCAGAAGGAAAGATCATCCAGAGAATTTAGAATATGACTAAAAAAAAAAATGTCAGAGTGTTATTGAAAGTCATTTATCTATAAAGTCACAGGTGCCCAAGGTAATATTAATCCATTTGACAGGCTGGTGAGTTTTAAAGTGGAGATCCAGGTTTGATGAGGCCCTCTGCTGAGCGCTGTGTAGGTTGGCGGTACTGAGGCGAGATGTTGAGCAGGTGGTAAGAGAATTAACCAGGAAGCCCAGAGAAAGCAGATGGATGTACGCCACTGAAAACAGATTCTACAGCAGGCCAGCGCAAACCAGGAAGAATAACAAATTACCTAAAATCAGTCAAAATAACACTAGCGCTTAAATAAATGTCCACTGGGGTTATCATCACATCGCTGCGGTCCACGTTCTGTCTCTTTCCAACTTCCACAGAAGAGGTCAAATTTTATATTGTCGAACCGCAGAAATATGAAAGAGAAAAGCAATACGAGGTCAAACCATGTTTTAGACCAAAATAAAACAGCTAAAAGCCTTAAAGTTGTTATCATGATCCATAAATGCTGCCAGCAACTGAGACCTACTTTGGTCCAATGACAAGAGTTACAATAAGCTGTGCTGGAGAAGCTCATTTTAAACTACTTTAACTACATTAAAGAGTTTTTTTTTTTTACTAGTAGCTACTAAAACTACATTCAACCTTTTTTTTACTAGTTCACCAAGTTAGTAGTAATGTTAAGTATGTACAACTAAGCTCTTGTTAAAACTAGTTTAACACTCTAATAGTACTACATTCATACTCTTAAACTAGTTCACCAAGCTACTAGTAATGTAAACTATATTTAAGCTTTTTGAAACAGAAGCACACTAAAACAACAAATAATAATAAAACATAATTCAATATGGTACAAAAAAACATTTATTATATTAATGATATTTACAGAGCCATATTGTTTCAAGTGCAAAAAACATGGTTTAACTAAAACGCGAAAATAAAACCATTTAAATGTATGTAACAAAAGATAACCGTGTTTTATATGAATTGTCCAAATGAACCCTTTCACTAAAATGAATCAGACTTTCCAACATTGTACTGCTATAGAAAAAAAGCCAGGTTCAGCTGGTTCACCTGAGAAGCTAATTTTGTTATCGGAAAAAAGGGATTTCCAAACTCGCTGCCTGTTCCTCACGTGGTGACTGGTGATGTATTTGCAAATTCTCTCTCACCTTCTCTTGAGTTTTAACCTAAAACTGACACGTTTCATTTCATAAACCCCGTTGCCCATAAATCAGGGTAACACCAGTGTTTGGAGCGGGAAATAAAGCTCCTGTATCCCACCAGAATAACATTGCATGCCAAATGGCTCCACTTCATGGCGACCTCTGGCAACTGCAGCAGGCACCTCAGTTCACTGACTTGGATCCTCCTCTAGTTTTTATTCCCCTCTACAGTTCAACTTTACTGCCTAATTGGGTTCCTTATACTGACCACAGTGAGAATATCTGTGTGTTTAAACAGCTGTAAACCACAATTGAGCATCTCAGGAGCACTGTGAACACTTTGAGGGAAAAAAGAGGTGTATGCACACTTCCTATGTCCCCAATCATCTCATCAAAACGGGCCAGTTTGTAAATCACCAAATTCGATAGTGAAATGTTTAGTGCAGTGGTATAAACCACAGTTTTTTTCTGAACGGTCAAGTTCTCCTTTTGTTTGGCCTTCATATTTCTGTCAATGACAGAACAATAATATTTTCATTGCAAACTTGAATACCGCAGTTAAAAGTGCAGATCGTCATTTATTTCCTCTCTTTAAGGAGCATGTCGAGTTCAGTAGAACTTTTGCGGCATGATGTGGACTGCTATATACACTACCCATTCAAAAGTTCAGAGTCGGTCAGATTTTTTGGGTTTTGAAAGAAATTAATACTTTTATTTAGCAATGACTTGTTGAAATGATTAAACGTGACATTCTTGAGCAGCACATCAGCATATTAAAATGATTTCTCAAGGATCATGTGACACTAAAGACTGGAGTAATAATGCAGAAGAGTCAGCGCTGGTCACAGGAATAAATTACATTTGAAAATATTCATTTTGAAAACAGTTATTTGGACTATACTACTATAATTTATAGTAACTAATAATATCTCAAATGTACTGTATTTTCAAAAATATTAAGATTTTGCAGAGTTCTATATATTTAATGTGTAATGTATTTAATGAAAAATGTTTAGGATTCTTTAAAATACTTAGGCATATATTAGAGATAATTTCTATTTTAATTATTGCCGTCAAATAATTAATTGCATCCAAAAGAAAAAAAACAACAACTTTGTTTGGATGTTTATGTTCTGTGTATATTTAATAGGTAAGCTATATATACACGCATGCATGTATATTTCAGAAAATATTAGTGCTGTCAAATGATTAATCATGATTAATCACGTCCAAAATAAAAGTCTTTATTTAC
>JAUCMT010000043.1:16711059-16725189 GCA_032357475.1 Enteromius thamalakanensis
CGCAAGCTCGTGCAGCATCGCTATGACAACCAGGTACAACTTTTACACAGTGGAAAACCAAACAGAGCCGAGTCGAGCCGAGACGAGCTGGTACTATGTAGTGGAAAAGCGCCATAACAGGTCTGCATAGTCTAGGGGCACATGTGAAATCTCTGGAGAAGTCCAGGGTAACTGCAGGGTAGTCATTAACAGCCCTGGGGTAGCCTGAAGTACCTCTGGAGACACAAAAAGTCCAAGAGACGAAGCACAGTGACATTTATCACAGCCAGGCCCCCCCATTTGAGAATGTTACAAGAGGGCCAGTCTATCTGGGGATTATGAAGGACTAACCAGAAACCCAGGATTAAAGGGAATTCAGTTTCTAGGTGACCCCCAATCCAGAGATATAAAGGAATAGTGCGCAGACTCACCTGCCCAGACCCAAAGGCCTCCCATCTAGTGCCATAATAGTCAAGGGGTCATCAAGGTTGGTGAGATGTCTGGCGACTTCCAAATCCATGAAGTTACCAGCTGCCCCATGAAGAGTCTATGAAGGCCTTTAGGGGATGTGACTGATTGTTCCATAAAAGATAAGCATTCAAGAGAGCCCCTGAAGCTGCTGAGTGGGGAGAGTTTAATTCTCTCATCACAGTCCCTTTTCCTGAACAAGAGTTGGCTTTTCCCGAAATAACTGGGCAGGAAGCAAGCAAATGGCCAGATTCACCTCAGTACAGGCAGCACTTCTCTTTCATCCTGTAGTCTGTCTCAGATCAGGAGAGCTGTGACCGACCCATCTGCATGGGTTCCTAAGTGCATTCTACACATGAGGCAGGGAGGTCAGGAGACAGGGGGACTGGGAACATTTTTAGAAGTTTCTGTACGCTCTCTATGTCTCTCTCTCGAAGGTGATTGTCTAGTCGAATGGCCATATTAATCAGGTTCCAATCCTGGCTGCCAATTCATCCGTGCTTTCATCAGACAGTGCCCGATTGAAAGCAGTTAGTTCCTCTTGATTCCATCCACTCTCCATAGCTAGGGTTCATAATTCCACTGCTAATTCCACTACACTTTGAGAACACTGAGTCAACTGAAATAGGGAATTCTAGCTGCCTCACATCCACTCACTGGATAATCAAATACTCGCCTCAATTCCTCAATAAAGCAACTGTAATCCGAACAGAGTGCTGGTTGTGGAGACTGCTCCCAATGGCAGTTGCCCAAGCAAGGGCTTTCCCTGATAAAAGAGTAATAACGCAAGCCACTTTTGCTACGAGCGGTTGGGAAGTTATTTGGCTGCAATTCAAAGTTCAATGAGAACTGCGTGAGAAAGCCCTTACATCTGCCAGGGCCTCTATCATACCTTTCAGGATGAGACAGGTGGATATCAAAGCTTTGCACTGTGGGGCTGGGAGGAGCCTGGGGTTGAAACTCAGCTTCCCACTGTGGGTTTTAAAGAGACTGAAGATGTTGTAAGATCATTAAGGTTGCCTGAAGCAGTTTTGAAAACACCACGTTTTGCAAGGACTTGTTTGTGTAGTTCCATGGTGATTGCCTGACTTGAAACAGCAGCAAGGATGCGCTCTGCATTCGATAAAGGTTGAGTTTCCTCTGCTGGGCTCACATCCATGGTTCAGTCCTACTGTTATGATCCAGATGGGGATCTAACTCGGGTTTGCTGTGTATATATATATCTATAGTCCTTACTGTTGCTCCACTGGTTTGCTGTTTATATATATATATATATATCTATAGTCCTTACTGTTGCTCCACTGGAGCATGTCAAACGCAGTTGCAGAGGAAATGATCAGGAGGCTCAAAGTGCTTTACTGAAGGTAAAGAAAAAAAAAACAAAGAACCGAAATGCATGAAAAAAGTGGATAACTCCGGGAATCTTAGGCAGAACATTAAAATTTTGCAGTTTTGAGATAAGTATTACCTTAAGGTTGGAATATCTTATCAACTAGAAAACGCATGCCCAACTAATTTACTTTGTGCGTAACTGGATATTGAATGGTAAAAGGGGCTCAATGTGATTGAAAGTTGAAAAATAAGAGGTATTAACAATGTTAACTGAAACTTAAGTCGTAATTACTTTTTCTTACAAAATTACACCAACATTCACTGATGAGTCATTTACAGCAAGTGTTCAAACCAGCTCAATTTGGTTTCATGTTGACTTTAAGGCTTTGGAATCCAGCATTGGTATCGTTTACACACAGTACTTCACTAACATCGAATGTGAATAATTAGGTTTTGAAGCCAGAGGATCAGATGTTTGACATGAGTCGCAATGCTCAGCCAGTATAATAAAACTGACAGACTAGTCTGCTGGTACACTCAATCCTTCTAGAATCCGCCTCCGTTCAGGCTACAACTCCACGTAAAAAAAAACTCACAAGGGAGATATTCCCTTCACGTTTAATTGGAGTGGGTTATTTGGAGAGCTCAGGCTCTGGGAATTAAGGTTCAATGTCCACATTGCTCTTACAGCTGAAAATATTCACTCCATTAGAGCTTGTGCAATGTGTCTAAATACATGTTTGGAGGATACAATTGAGATCTTTCTCAAAAGTTCTACAAACATCGATTTAGTCTGAAATATTCAATCCGAAACTCGTATTTTCCATTCCAAATGAAAGGAGAATCTACTAAATGAATCAATCATTTCATCCGAAATAATATTTGAGCATGAGCAGATAATATAACAGGTTCAATAGCCTCGTTTCCACTGACAGGGTGTCAATGCAGGTGGTCAATCTGTTCACAAACCAGATGTTTTCTGGTAGCCAAGTGAAGTCTTCAGCAACAACAACTCGGTCTACAAAGACTAAACACAACTAGACTGTTTGCATTACACTGAATTAAATTGTCTAGAATGGAAACATGCAGAATGTCTTGATGGACTGTTCACATTTTACAGTGGCTTGACATTATTTTCACTCTCTGTCTAATATAAAATGATTTTGTTTACAAATATTTTGTGCAAATTGATTGCAGTGGATTGTATTCATTATATATTTGAATAACATGACTGTTGCATCAAAAGCAGCTTAGAAAGCTGAATGTTAAAATATGTTCTCAAAACTCACAACACTCATTAAGAAAGTCAGTGAAGTGGCATGTTTATTTGTGGGCAGGTTATGTCATCTTTTGGCTCTGAAATTAGTGGAAATCTCTGTAAGAGGTATACTGTACTAAAAAACAGAATAATTTCAGTGGAAGAGTAAAATTTACCTGATACATTTATTTATTCAGTTAGGTCAAATTTCCTCACCTATTTGTACCTTTTTAGTCCTTGATATAGGCACCACTGGATAACTAATCATCATATTTGAAACATGTCTTTTCCATTAAGTTGCACTGATATGATATGAAATAGACATGGGCAACATATTAGAAATAGAAATCTAATAGATATCTGTCAACCGGTAAAGATTTTGGTCTATTGCCTCAATCGTGGTTACACACTAATATGACGTTGCTGTGCTATGTGTCGGTGGATATGAAAACCATCCACACGTTTTTAAAAATTGTGGTTTAAAAACAAGCAATCAGCAGCGAATGAGAACTCATCGCATGCACACACAAATAAGTTGACACTCATAGAGCATGCATGTATCGAATTTGCCACTTTATAGGCCTTTAACTGTTAAATACACTTTTGTGCATCAAAATGCCCATCTTTGCAAGTGTTCTCATAAACAAAGTAAGTCTTAAAGGGTTAGTTCACCCAAAAAGGAAAATTCTGTCATTAATTACTCACTCATATGTCGTTCCAAACCCGTAAGACCTTTATTAATCTTTGGAACACAAATTATGTTATTTTTGATGGAATCAAAGAGCCCCATGACACTCCATAGAAAGCAATACAACTGAATTGATACCAAAACCAGAAATGTATCAAAAACATTGGTAAACAGTCAGTCCATGTGAAATCATTGGCTCAACATCAGTTTTGTGACACTAGGAGAATACTTTATTTGTGCAAAGAAAATGAAAATAACAATTTACTCAACCATTCTTCTTCTATGACTTACGTTTACCTCCATTTTAGAGTATTACAACGCAACGCATACGCAGGCTTTATCGTATTTGACATGATTAGCCTTGTTTACATCCGGGGGAGAGCACACGCATGAACGTAAGCTGCAGATGTTTATGTCTAGTGGAAAGTGTACGCATGCGTTGTGATTTCATCAAAAATTATTTGTGTTCTGAAGACGGGTTTGGAATGACATGAAGGTGAGTAATTAACAACAGAATTTTAATTTTTGGGCATTTAAGTGAAAGCAAGCAACTGAGAAATAAAACTTGTAACAGTTCATTGTATCCGGGAAGCTTTTAAAACGATAGCAGTCTAATACTCCTGTTGTCTGTCATTCGTGTTAATTAAACAACAAACAAGAGAAAGATCTCTTACTGTACCTCTCTTAATTAAATCATTTTTGAAACTTTATTAAGTACAGTAGAAATATACTTAAGTATATATTTGTTTGAGCTGTATTCAAACAGTGACGAATATGCAGTGCTTTCATACATTTGCTTACTTTTTACAATGTGTGTAGCATTTCTTATTTTTTTCTAATATTTTCCTGTTGATTGTAGTTAGTTTCTAGTTCTTAATTGCTGACTGTTTACTTGTCTTTAGTCTTAATTTAGGCTAGTATTAGTTTTGTGTGATATTGAAACTGATAACAACATATCATACGCTTCAGTACATTCAGTATAATCAAACACAGCTGGACTCAATTGAAGGTGTAGAACCATCTCAAGGATGATCAATAGAAATGGACAGCAACTGAGTTAAATATATGAGTGTCAAAGCAAAGGGTCTGAATACTTAGGACCATGTGATATTTAACTTTTTCTTTTTTAATAATCTGCAAAAATGCCAACAATTCTGTGTTTTTCTGTCAATACAGGATGCTGTGTGTACATTAACGAGGAAAAAAAATTAACAAATGATTTTAACAAATGGCTGCAATATAACACAGTGAAAAAATTTAAGGGGTCTAAATACTTTCCGTACCCACTGTATATCATTTTGGTGTAATAAAATGACTTATATTGTGTCATAAATATATAAAATAGTATTGTAAAAAATAATTAAATTAATTGAATTAAATTAAATTGATAATGTACAAAACCAGTTTCAATTTAGCTGAACTGAAAGAAACAGGATCAAACATTGGATACACTATGAGCAATAGGTGGCACTGTCTGGTGTGCTACCAAATATTCAAATTTAAATTCTGTCATTGTTTACTCACACCTGTCATTTTCCTTTCGTTCTTCTGTGGACCACAAAAAGAGATGTTTATTATTATTATTATTATATGTTGTAGCTCCTCACAATGGAAATGAATGGAAGCAATAAAATAGCATTTTTATTAATAATCTGACTGGAACGTCTAAATGGCTTTGGATAAAAGCATCTGCTAAATGAGTAAACGTAAACTTAAATGTGTGTATTACGTGTATTTTGTAATAATCTGGTAGAAGTGAGGTACAATTTAAGAAGGGAAAAGCTTCACTTTGGTGGTTACGTTGTGAGTTACTACAGTTTAAAACCCATTCGTATATCTGGAAAATTGGCACAGTTGCTGTTCAGGTGGGCTGCTGGAGTTTCGGGTCAGAGCGTTCTTGACGTGGGGCCATTCCGAAGAAAACCCGCTGACAACATTGTTACTCGCCAGCTCGAAATCCTACAGCTCTCAGCGGCTATCCCAAATTAACTTAGTGAATCAAAGCCTCCGGGAGCTGCAGCAATCCGGCAGGGACTCTAATTTTTTCCACTTATGCTGGAATGTGGCCTTCCAAGTGCCCAAGTCTCTCAACACCAACTATTTGCTGTTTGTTTTGACCGTTTTCCCTGTGGGGAGGGCAAGCAGAGGAGGAAAATGGTTCAGAGAAAGCAATGGAAACACTCGCCGACTGCCAAAACTGCATCCATTTTCTCCCGTAACTATTCAAAATGATGCAATGGGACTGTTATTGGGTTTCACCGACAGGAAAACCACAGGTACACACACACATAGGCTTGTGGGCGAGACACACCATGATAGACATCCAGAGCCTCCGAAAGGGTTTCTTACCAGACAGTTTCAATGCCACCGTCTGAAGTCATACTCCAATTATGGAGCGCCTTGATGCAAAATATACGGAACACTTCATGAAACTTCTCCGTGCATAACCTGAATTTAACAAAACCCCATTCACTGTCCACTGTCTAGTGGAGCTTGTAAAATACCAAGTTTTTTTTATGGTGGGACAGACGCTCTCTGATGTCTCGTCAACGTTGAGTGTCTGACAAGCCCACTAAGAGAGGCCCGACTGGAGGAAGTCATTATGAGGTCACCCCCGGTCCTCCTGAGCACTTATGATGTCATCTCGCAGACTGGAGGCTTTTCCTTGGAATGCATCTCGTGCCATTTTAGGGTTTGGAACGTGTGTCGCTTGTCTGGACAAGCATTAATTGGGGGACTGTGCGCCGTCACATCATTTCTTGCGCCCCAGAATTCTCGATCCTCTCGCAGGTCCGTCAGTCAAGACACTTTACAGCCTCTATGGCTGTACTCGTATTGCGAATTTTGAGAGAATCCCTTTGCGTTGATTAAATGTAATTTTATGTTTCCTCCGCGTGCACAATGACATAAATGACCCGCAAGAAAAAAGCACGGACATGGACAGCTGAAATCAATTACGCTGTTTCCATGACTACTTGCGGTGTTAATTGATAAATGTGGTTTAGTTGACAGCCTCTTTCGTTTTTTAGGAGAAGTGGAAACATGATATAATGGAGAAGTGCGTCTTATGTGGTGTCCCCACCGTTACTTTATTATCTTCAAAGAGCCCAAAGCCATGTTGGATTGCACTGACTTGCACATTATATGAACAAAAAGACTTTGGTCTAAATGTAAATTGTACATTTAGCAGAGGTCCCAACAATGACAGCACAAAGAAACAATGTGATTGCACTCAAAAGGTACAAATATGTACCATTTAAGAACTAATACGTACTTTTGACATACCTGCGTGAACCTGTGGGATGCTAATAATAATAATAATAATTGCTCTTGGTGTGAACGGCCATAACAAGGCAGTCAAAATTCTGTCCACAAAAAATGTTTTGAATTACTCACCCTCCATTTCTTCCAAACCTTTGCACAGGTTTTATTCTTCTGCTGAACATAAATAATATATTTTGAAGGATGCTGATAACCAAACAGTTGAAGGCCATTGACTTTCATAGTTTCTTCTAGAAGTCAGCTACATTTAACTGGTTACCAACAAAGTTCAAAATATCTTGTTGTATTCTTAACTGTAGAAACAAACAATGGAGTGGAAAAGCTTGAGAATTTTACATTTTTGGTAAACTATCCCAGTAAAGTGCATACTGCAGGGTTCAAATGTTGATGGTAAAGATTATTACAGTGTAAATGGGCCTTAACATGTTTACATGACATTTTAAAAAGGCAAATTATGATTTATAATGATTAACCGTAAATTTAAACTGAATGTAAACCTACTTACCCATTTTGTGGATTGGTCAAGTTTTCCTGGTCCAGTTATGCCCTGCATGTAGATGTCACCATCTTAGGGCAAAAAGCATCTTTCTTCTCGACAGTCGTTAAACAGCTGGTACTCTTACAAAATACTTCCTTCTCTATTAAATTAATCGGCCAGTTTTCCACAGTACTTCGCAAAAAGTGAGCCATGCTTCTTGTTTAGCAACATTAAATATAATCGCCAAGATAGGCATATTTTTCGTGTATCAGGCTTCTGTCTCTTTCCATGAGTCACGCTCCGCTGAATTACTGCTACCACATTCATGTTTTTGTAGAGTTGAGGGAAAACCACTGGAGCGCTGACAATGACTGTTTCTTAAGTTATTTTTAGATAACTGACATCCTCAAAACAGAATGTGCCTGGCGTGCTGGACGCTAATCATATAAATAACAGAATAATATCCAGACAGACGGGCTGCCCTCCGCGGGCTTGGCGTACGTCAACTCTAGCCGAACTGATAAACGGACGAACTCGGCGTTGAGTGGTCAGCAATCTGTCAGTGACCATAAAAATAATGCTGAATCAGCACAAAAGAAAAGAATAAGCACTTTCTCGAATGCGTTATATAATAAAATAGCACAGCCGCTCACTGCAGGTATCACGTGACTAATAATCAAGTGATTCGGAAGTCAAACCAAGTAAACTCTTTGTGTTCCCAGTGATGTTTCTTGCATTATAATGATTTCCTAACTCTGAATATGAGCAAAGATTGTGTATCAAGGCAAAGCAACTTGCTCCAACTCATGAACAACTAATGGAAAAACCAACTTTGTCCAGCAGCCATGGTTCAAATTAGCATGGATTTTTCAACTGGGTACACCTGAACATTTTTATTCTGTCATTAATTACTCATTCCATAGGCCTACCCCAAGACTCAAACATATCAAGGGGATCTCTAAAACAATCCATGTGACAATCCAAGCTCATAGACATGTCCACCATATTTTAACTTGATGTCATTCACCATTCTGTTCGCAGGCCTTGGACTGTGCAGAATTATGGTATCTTTGAATCATTTGGGTACTGAATAAAGTTTCTTTGCGCACAAAAAGTATTTACTGATCTCCTGGCTGCCTTGAGGATCTTTGCTGTCTATGAGAGGGTCAGAGCTCTTGGAATTCATTAAAATACCTTCATTTGTGATGAATGAACATCATGGAATATGAGGGTGAGCAATTAACGAGAGAATTGTATTTTTCTTGGGGGGCAAACTATTCCTTTTAATGAGATGAGTCTTTCAAGATTCGAAATGAGTGATAAAAAAAACCCACAAGAATATTAAGAGAGTAGAACTTCACCTGATAAAGAGAATGAGAAAAGGGTGAATTCAAGGATGCTTATTAACTTTGTGTGAATTGATAAAATATTTTATGCAATGTATGGTAATTCACTAGTTTTGCTTAAAATATTCCTCATTTATTCAGTTTTTCGTTGTGACTATTCTATTACAATCACCCTTGCACCTACAGTGTGGAAACTTTGCCTTGTGTCACCCGGCGGTAGACTAAAATGCAGTTACTGTGGCGGCGGTACACACGGCAGTAGTAGACATTTTGGTTGGCCACCTACTGTATTTTTTATTAAGAATTTCTCCAAAAAGGTGTCAAAATAGCCTAAACTGGTTTCTTCTGGTGGGTTTTAGAGGGGGTTCTGCCACTTTTATTACTACTTGGAGAGCAACTTAAACCTGCCAAGACAATATTTAGTTTTCATCAGTGATTTTTTTGGGATTTGGTTTCTAAACAATTTAAATCTGAATTATATATATATAAAAAAAAAATCATAAATACCACCCGAAATATTACAGTGCTTGTCATGCTTGGTAAAGAATTGTGTGTTGTAATCTAATCTAATATTATTTAATCTACAGTGGCCTACAAACACTTTAATCTCCGGAGATACTGGCAAGTTAACAAAGGACTGCAATCTCAACACGGAGGGGCTCACAGCCTTGAGACCGACGTCTGGAGTGCAGAGAAGGACCTGCAGGTGGACGGCCTCCGCGAAATATGATCTATAACACACACTGCCGTCTGATCAGTGGCGTCTGGGCCTCTCAGAGAAGGAAACGAAACCAATTCCCAGACCCTCGCTGCATATAATTCAGGAGTCCTGAAAATCACCCTCGCTGACCTGTGGTAAGAAACCAGCAGAGAAAGAGAAAACAAACTCCAAACACTCTTCAAGAAACACCATGTTTAATTAAAAAGCAACTGGTCTCTGAATTACAACTGTTAAAGGTATCACAACTGAACAGGTAGAGGTAAAAAAAAAAAAAATAGTGACAAGTTGACGCTGGTAGGAGTTGATGGTAGAGCCGTTTTTGGATGAAACGCTTCAGAAAACGGTTTGAGAAAACATCAGGAGGTGTAAGTGAAGGACAGACGTCTGGAGCTTTGTTTCATGTCTTGTTTCCTTTGGCAAGGCCCAACGTCGGACATTTGTTTCATTTCAAATTCAGCTTCCTTGTCCAAGGATTAGCGGTTGGGCTTGATTTGCTGTGGGGCACTGACAGCCCGATACGGAAATGGGCCTTTCCGAGCGCGCACAGTTTTGGGTCTGAAACCAAACCTGTCTCTCTTTTAAAGTTGCATTCGAGTCCTGTGGGAATCTATGAGCGGCTGGATGTATTTTCTTCTAACACAAAAAAAGCAAAACATAGCTCAAAACACATATTATAATGACATGTTCAATATCAGATCATGCTCTTGATTCCTGCCAGCAACATGTCAATGTCCTCGGAGAGCAGCAAGTTTAAAAAACCTCATCGAGTTGTAACTGGCGTGTAATTTCTGGTTTAGAAAACTTGAGGTCATGGCTCCTGATGGAGGGCTGTTTTCGTTTTGTTCTCTAGGTGAAAAGACGGACTGTTCCGTCGGACCCTGAGGAAAACACCCAGGGTTGGGTTGGGTGGAAGGTCACGTCGAGGACCCCAAGGTCATGAGTGATGGTGTGACCCTTCAAAACCTTCACTGGGACAATCAGAGGATTCTGCAGCAAGTCACTGTAGGATAAACACACAGACATTAGAAAGGTTAGTGTTATTCACAACTGGCTCTGAATAACCATTTTCATGAAGTCTGGCTCCAATAACAGTTCTTAAATTCCTCCATTTTTTCTGCCAATAGATGTTTCTTCAACTACGGGCACTTTTATGACCCACAAGTTGATTTTTATTAAACTTAACAGATTCAACTCATATTAAACTAACTTTGAGACATTTTACCATGTCTTAATTTACCTTAGCTGCCTTTCTAATGTATTTTCAACTTCTTAAATAATAAGATATATTATTTTTCTTTTTAAATAGAATTTGTGTATATTGTTTTTATTTTTTAGTGAATAAAAATAGCCTTGAGTATAAGATATGTTACAAACAAATGTATTATTACTACTAAATATTTAATTATGAATTAATTTTTTTATGTTTTAAGTATTATAGTAATACAATTAATAAAACCCAAATCTGTACATTTTTACATCACATTGCAACGTTATTTTTTTACCACATGTAAAAAATTTGAATACTATACTTACAAACTAGAATTATTTTTTAAAATGAAATATCTTAAATGTCTTTTATGCACAGACTTTATTGTGTTTAGTTTTTAAATAATACATTTATTAAATTATAACATCTTGAACACTATTTTATACAGAGAATTTATAGAGTACAAAAATATTTGTCAAACTGGTTTATAAAAAAAAAAAAATTGTCATTTTGACCACAAATATATCCATAAGTTCACAAATTGTTTCTAATAAAAATGTATCAAAAGTTAGTAAGCTAGCTCAAAGATGTATTTCAATTGGAAAGATGTCAAAACTAAAAGAAACAATTCAATGAGTCAGCTTTTAATGTAAACACTAACACTTAACTCTTAATAATCAAACCTCAAATAAAAAACTAAATAAAAAAAGTATAAACTGCTAACAGACCAGATCACCTTACTATATCAGCTCTATTTTTAGCTTAGTCAATTATCCCATCCCAAAGAAAACAGTTCCCTCTCTACCCATATTTTGTGGTAAAGTCTGTTGGCCATTTCTTCTGACTGTTTGAGGGCCATAAAGGCCATAAAACAGTGAATTCTGGAAATATGGTTTGCTGTATATGCATCAACAGTTTGACAGGGTAAAGTAAGAAGTGGAAAAATAACATGACATCCTCAGTTTGAGTATAAAGAGATCTATTAAGCCCAGCTGATGAAGGCTTTTCATCCAGATCTTGCTTGCCCTGTACCATACACGGATCATTAGCTCCGCTCAAAGAGCGCTCCTGACCAAACTGCAGGAATGATAGTCTACCCCTGCAGATACACACATGCTTCTCTCACATGCCCGGGAGAAAAGAAAGACATGAGAGAACTACTACCATTATAGTTTAATATATTCTATTATACATTATTCATATATATTACATGATTAGATTTATTTATTTAAAGTGGTGGGCATTTATTTATAATATTTAATTATAGAAATGTATATATTTAAACTAGCCGGCATTACTAATAAACATTATGTTTTGAATATCATTGTATACTGCAAAATGTGTCATAATATTCATTTATTTCAAGAATTTATTTTATTACTAACATTTATAGATTTAAACTAGTCAGCACCAGACATTTATTTATTCATTCATGAATATTTCATGTTATTTTAAAGTCGTGTGCAATACACAAACTGCACAATATGTACTTTATTAGTATAGAAGCGCTCAAACTTCCATCAAGTTTAAAATAAAATACTGCCATACTAAGTACAGCATATACTGTATACTGCCTGTTTTTTAAATTCTGCTTTCCTGTCACATGACCTCAATTCTGAGTTTTGGAAGTCCACTGAAACAGGGTTAAGAAAGATATTGGAAATGACATCTAATATTACTTCTAGTTAGTTTGTTACACTGAAAATGGAAAGTTGAGTATAGTGCAGATGCTAGTGCAGATATAATATGCGTAGAGCAAATTAGCTTTTGGAACACATTATGTACAGTATGCACAGAACACATACTATTTACTGCTAGTACGCTATTGGGAAAAAAATAAAACATAGGGGAACAGGAAGATGATCAGACTCACTTGTAGACCATCCCGTGACAGACGATGACGCTGCCGTCATCAGAGCCGGACGCGAACAATGGGTATTGCCTGTGGTAGGCCACGCTCCTCAGAGCCTTCTTATGATGTCTATATGGACAGAGACACAAGACAGACCCGTCAGCGTCCCGACAGCAGAAGGACGTTACACAGAACCGCTCCAAGTCCCAGAAGGAGACATTCGTTCATTTGACAGGCCCAGCATTACCAACAATTTCCCTCAAGTCTGCCCCAGACTGTCCAAATTATAAAAACCTGCTTGTGCTGACTCACCGGAGAACTTTGTATGGTTTGGTGGACAGGTCCAGATCGAACCAGGGCAGACGACAGTCGTAGCTACCGCATATCACATTGTCGCCTGTGGAAAACGGGTAAAATAAGGGAAACAAATGACATCTGACATCCAGAGAGTGGTCACTGATGTCACTTTAGGGACATTTCTAAAAAACCAAGGCTCACATTAAGCCAAAATAACTTTCCTCCGGTCACCTCCACTTACTTTTATATAACATACCGTAACAGGCTGAAGAATGCTGCCAGTTTTCATTTCAAAGGTTATTGTAAAAGGTTAACGTCCATAATCGTTTACCCAAATATGAATTTCTACTCATCTCATTCCAAACCAATGACTTGCTTTCTTCACACAAAGTATTTTTGAAAATCTCCAAGCTGATATTTTCCATTCATTCAAAGCCTACATGTATTTTGGACATCTGAAGCTCCCAAAAGGACAAAAGAGCACCATAAAAGTAATCCATACGATTTGAGTCATACGACAGACCAACATCTCTCAAATCTTATTTGGACGTAACAATAGAAACTCTGTGCATTATTTGCTTAAGAGACACACCGATGGTATTTAACATTTGTGCATCGTATTTGAGCCAAAAAATGCTTTATGTAAGCATCAAATTTCAAATATAATGTCCAAAATGCAAGCCTGATGCAAGCAGAAGTACAAAAACTAAGATGCTTATAGTTAGCGGCTAAACTCTTGTTACACGTCAAGGCTAAATAGATATATTTAAAAAAAACTTAACAAACAACTAAAGGACAAAATTATATTATTAAATCTTGAACTAACACAAAATAAATAGCATAATAACATATTAAAAAAACGAAAATAACACTCATGCTAATTTTGATTTACACCATATTTACAAATGCATAAATAAATTTAGCTTAAATAACATTTACAATTTGGATGGAAGCAGATAACAACGAACCTGCTACCTTTTAACCTTTGTTTCACCCAAACAAATGAGATTTGAGAGCTACGGTCTGAATTTCAGTTTGCTCAAAACAAACTATAACATGGCTTCAGATGATTCCTTAAAAGACAATCAAAATATGATTAACTATAAGAATAAAGATGATGAAATAAACACCCAGAGCTAAAGCCTTTAGATCAGGGGTGTCAAACTCAGTTCCTAGAGGGCCGGAGCCCTGCAGAGTTTAGTTCCAACCCTGCTACAACACA
>JAUCMT010000043.1:16735244-16753497 GCA_032357475.1 Enteromius thamalakanensis
ATAAAAAAATCTGTATTACATACATCTATGCATATCTACAGTAAATGTAATACTTTTTTTACTACTGCTTTTATTAATTGCACATTGAATTACTAAAATGATTTTCCATTATTAAATAAATATTTAAAAAATATTTTTATTTTTTCTTTATTTTTATATATATTTTTTTTATTTAAAAAAAAATTGTATGTTATAATGTTTTTGTTTTAAATTGTGTTCAACTGATTTATATTTTTTATTACCAATATATGGTAACATATTTCCTATGACTTAAATAAATAAATATATACATACACAGACACATATAATAATAAATACTTTTCTCCCTCTCTCTATATTTCTATATATTGCAATAATAACAACAAATCTGTATTACTTACATCCATGGTATAAAACATTTAAATTGTATATATTTTAAATAACATATTTCCTATGACTAAAATAAGTTATATGTATGTAATACACTATTTGTTCTACTACTACTTTTATGTTTTTACTAACTAATTTAATTACTAGAATTGTTTTACATCATTATTAAAAAAATTAAATATTTTATTAAATATAAAAAAATGTTTCTGTATCAAATAAACCTGCTGTAAGCCAATACACCATGTGTCAATGTGTCAGAGTACATGTGGCAACCAACCAAGGCTTTAATAAAGTCTCTTGATAATCACTATTAGCTGTGCTGGACATTTCAGCAGGAATATCTGTCTAAGATAAGAGTGAATAATGAACAGAGAAAGACAGGACTCACCGGATACAAGCCACTGTCCGCTGGGAGAGACGCTGATGCTTCGGATCAGACTGGAGTGTCCGCGGTACACCTGTCAGACACAAACAGCACCAACATCAACAAGACAGCAGAGAAGAAAAGCAGACAGCTAGAGATCATACAAGGACACGTTCGGGACTGTATTATTTCATATTAGTCCATTACCACCAAACATATTTAGTGGATTTTTCATATTTTTGTTCTTCTTTATCCCCGTCCAAAAGAATGACAGACAACCCCTATTACATGTCTGCAGTTTTACAGCCCCAGTCTAAAATTTCAACAACAAAAATATTCTCCTTCTGATCTTTTTCACCCACACGGTACAGTAAGTAACAGTTTCCTGTCTCAAAATCAGAGCTCACTGTCCTGCCATTATAAAGTCTAGGCCAAAAATATATGGAGTATCTGATCTGCAAGCTGCTCCTCTGACTGTCATCATCCCAGTCAGGCTGTGAACATGAATCCGGAGCACTTTAAGATGACGTACCAGAGACTGGGTGGTTGGGAAGGGCTGCAGGTCTTTGGGTTTGGGAAGTTTGGGAATCAGGTCTTCTGGTTTCACGTTCACCTGGATCAAATCAAGACAACATTATTGTTCATTTGAAAACAAGCTTTCCCAATGCATTTAACTTCTGTAATGTCATATATATATTTATTACGTGACAGCTTGAATGCTCTGTATCTGATCACAATAAATGAAAAGTGTTTATTACAATATAATTAAAAGTATTTGATAGGGGTGTGACGAGAAACTCATCCCATGAGACAAGACTAGATTTTTAGACTTATTAAAATAAATCCTCAAGATAAAATATATTGGGAAAATGATTATTTTATTCAACAAAAACATTCCAAAAAAATGCAGGTGCATTTTGTAATCAACTTTTTGAAATTAAATTGTTTTAATTAATTACATTCCGTTAATAAACAACAACAATGCAAACTATTTAGCCACAAACTGACAGGCAAGAAATTAACAATAATTTAAAATTAAATCTAAAATAGTATAAATAAAAAGCAAATATTCCCTTAAAAGCAGCGTAACCTTTTTTTTAAATAAAAATACCTAAACAAATTTGTCTACAGCAAACGCCGTGTCAGCTTCAAGGCCAAAGTAAACTTTTTATATTTACAATATAAAATCATATTTTAAAAACGTTACTGTTAGTTGTAATTAATCACAAATAATTTCTGAAAAATATGCGATTAATTGTTTTTAATCGATTGACAGCTACTATATATATATATATATATTAAATAATGAATTATGCTCAACATTATCTTTATTACATCTTATACACTGGTATATTTATATTACTAATTTTACATTATATTACATAAAATATATTTAATTGTTTTTATGTACATGAAAAAATTTTGCATTTATAATTGTATTAATTATGCTCATTAATATCTAACAGTAATTCAATTATTAGAATAAACTATTATATTATTGCTTTTTTGCTATGAAATAGTTTTGCATAATGTAATCACAATCATTTATATTACATATAAAATATACTGAAATAATTAACATTTCTGTCACTTATGACATTTTAACTGTATTTATATTTTTTCTTTAATGTTGCTTATCACATTGCTAAATTATTACCAATATATTGCAATATCATCTAAACAACTAAATCCAGACGTATATAAAAATCAAATCCCATGTGTATTTGAAGAACTAAATTAACTTGACAGGAATTAACTCAAGAAATCCACCTTCTTTTTTCCTGTAAGGCTTCCGGTGTCATTCCAGCTTCCAGCTATTTGTAGCTGTACAAAACAGCGTGTTCTGTTGTTTGATATTTCAAACTGGTGCGTCTTTCCATATTATTTCAATCCATTATCGTAATTATGAACACACAGGTTTGTAGTTCAAACACTTTAACGGTTTATTGCATTATTAATCTTCTCGTTATTTCCCTACAGCAACTAATGAACTGGAAGCCTCTCACATTGACAGAAAACGGCTTACTTTTGCATTCAAAAATAAGGTTGATATAATTGAGTACTTTTTGCTGATTCTGTAATTCATTATTCTGTTTGGCGACATACAGAACAGCCATCTTCATCTCTAAGTGTTTCCTGTACAGTTTATTTGCACAGAATGAGATGCACCCTCTCACCCTCATCTTGCGCTGCCGGGGACACAGATACAGGTCGAGGCAGCGCTCAAACCGCTCGTGAATGAAGCGCGAGTACGCGGGAACAGCCCGGAGGCAGGCAAACTTCTGCGGCAGGAAACTCAGCTTCCTGTCCTCGGGGTCCTGCTGCTCCCATGCCAGCCTCTGAACAAACACACACGCAACAAGTGCAAACGTTATGAGAACTCTCACAAAGCCCGTCTAAAGAACAGGTGCAGGCAAAATTGGGGGCAAAATTTGGTTGTATTTAAAGATTAACTTGCAGAGGGGATGCACGTGTTCACACAGAGTTAACTATAGCATGTAAAACATACGCAAATGACTTATAGGCAAATCGCACAGGCCTAATGGAGCTGGAGCACAGGTGTGAAATGATAGGAGTTTAGCTTGGTGACATTTAAAGCAAAAGTTCACTTAGAAAGACTCTGCATTTATTTACTCGCACCCGTGTCACCAAACCTGAATACATGCTGCTTTTTAAACTCATAGTGACATAAAAACATAGCTTATAACTGTTTCAAATCTCCTTAACTCATGTTATAGTTTGAGTGAAGTCAGGAATTTAAGTCATTAATCACATAAAATATTTACTTTTAATGTGTCTCAGAGAAGTGGGTTTTTAAATATTCATATCAAGGACTACATTGTAATAATTTTTATATTCAGTGTTAATATAATTATTGTTTAACCCATCAATAAAGAGTAAAATAAATTATTATTGTTAATTATAATTATTAGTAATAAATTATTTGTATGAAATTTATTTTCATTTATAATTACGTTTAATAAAAGTAATACAATTTGTTATTGGAATTAAATTAATTCAGCATATTCAAATATTTATATTAATTAATTATAAAAGCTAAGCATTCATAATTTTATTTTTAACAATTTAGTTTTAAAAACTTTGAATTAAATGCATTTTAATTATATTTGTTCTTGAACATTAACATAACATAAACAAGCAGAACTTTACTACTGTTTAATACAGTATACTGTAATGATGATGCTACACTCTGACTGGTAGAAAGTGATATTAATAACTAATTTCTTATATTACCAGATATTAAACATTAATTTGACTACTTGTTCCCACGTCATTAATTTCTTAAATTGAAAATAAATCAACATATTTACTGATTCAAAAACAGAAATTACAAAAAAGTTGCTTTTAGGCCAAATTCAAGTAGCAGAATGGAAAATTTTTGTGTAAACGTGACAGCAAGTAAATAATAACAGCTGACAAATGCAGGTGAACACACCTCTTCCTCCGATAGCAGGTATTCTGGAGGAGGGTTGTAAGACTCCTCATGACCAGGAAGCTTAATCTTGGGTGCTGGGACGTGCATTTTGTGGCGTCCCAGGATGCTGTTGGGGTCCTCCTTGGCCCACAGGTCATAGTACTGTGGGGTGGTTTCCTTAGGTCTGCGTGGCTTGATCCAACCCATTTTTATGGCATGGACCAACTTCCCGACCTAACAGAGCGAGATGGATGCAGTGACGGTACAGTAGAGAAAAACACCCACAGTAACACATCATTGTCGTGATTGAGAGCACATGTGTACGATCATTACTCAAAACACTCGCTGCACACGTCGCCAGTTTACTGCATTAAACACATTGTGTATATAGTGACCGGAATATCAGATTTTTTTTCACTGAAACGTTTGCGGGTCTGATTTCTTTCAGCGTTCTGTTTCAGATCCCCATTATGCCGGCGTTTTAGACCTCTTTCCACTTTAAAAACTATGTGGGAATCGTTATTTGTAACGCAGCACAGCTGGGAGCAGTTAGGAGACGAAACATGACTATTCTCATGACGTTTCCTGATTTACAGTAAATATACACTTTCACCATAAACGTAAAGCATAAGGTGTGACAAGGACAGCCGAACTTGCCTTCTCTCTCTCAATAAGTGAAGGAATAAAGCTGCGTTTGTCCTGAGGCCTGTTGGTGACAGGGTGAATCATCACTTCATTGGAGAAGAAGTCGATCGAGGGCTAGATGAAACAGAGAAACACAATGAAAGATGCAAGAGTTTAATCAATGACATCCTGTCATATTACCATTCATGCAATTAAAAACGCAGAAATGAAGAGCCCTTTCAATAAATGCTTACATCTAGATGAACCAGAAAGCTTTGCTTGCTTGCACTGACAATGAAATGATGGAGCAAACATCAACCTGCTCTTAAATCACAGCAAACTTTCTCAGAGAAGACACCTTTACATGTATCTGACATTTACATAAATGAATAAACAATGCAATATATATCTGTCTAGAGAAAGAAACTGTCGTGAATCCTTTTCACTGTTTGTTTTATTTAGTCTAAAAATATTTTGTTTATTATATAATTAAATTAAATACTTAATATAAAATATATATACACGCACACAAACACAAATATAAATACATACACATAAAAACGGATTTAAAAATTGTAATCTATTTTTAATTTATTTTTTTATATTATGTATTTATTGTGTTAGCTGCATTTTTAAAGTTATTTTTACTTAATCAAAAGTATAAAAAGTAATCAAATCAAGACAAAAAATTAAATATTTTTTTCAATTAAAAATGGAATTATCATATAATACACACAGTTTACTTTTTGTATAATGAGATTAATTACATGAATTTTTATTATCAATATTTTTGAAGTGCAGATTTGCTGAATAATTTAATGTAAATAAAAATTTACTTATATTTGTCTAACATAACAAAAAAATGGCTGTGCAATCTTAATTTAAATAAAAAAGTCAAAATAATGACTGGAAGACCTACTATTATATTATCTATTATATATACCAAAGCACACATAAAAAGAGCAAAACCTAACTGTTTACTTGAGGTCTGTTTAATTCGGCAAAGTGAAAATGAGAACATCTGGGCTAATCAACCAGACACAGTGAGTCTCAGTCAGATGACAGGTGGCTTTTTCACGCTTGCGCTCTTTAAAGCCTGTCTGAGGTCGACTAACTGATCACAGACAGAACAACTGTGGACTGACTCACTTCCTGTTTGCGCCAGAAAAGACAGCGATGCGCAATTAGCGCTGATGCTTGTAAAGTCGAAGCGGCTAAACGGTGGCCATGACACCATCCAGACTCATTACCTCCTGCGGAGGTCAGACGGGGCTGCAGTGTTTTTCTTAAGAGAGCTAATTGCGCTTGTGTTAATGGTTGGTTACTTCATTTGTCGGCGGTGAGCACAGACTCGGGCTGGGCTTCGTGTGGCTTGCTAATTGAGAGGAGTAATTTGACGAGCTTCATTTTTTCCTCATCGTGCGCTGGGGTTATTATCTAGAAGCACGTTTTAAGAGGTTTTCACAGACCAGACTGCAGATGTTGAGGTGACAAATTCTGTTACTGTCGGATCGGTGTCGAATCCAACACCAACAGAGCGGAAAACCAGATCGGAATACCTCGTATTCGTTAAAGCTGACGTCACCGAACTTGCCCTGCTGCAGACGGTGCACGAGGTCCACCTGCTCATCCGACAGACGGATATCAGCCCCCGTCATCTTGTCTTGGACGGTACGCCTAGTAATGACAGACAGAATGAGTGTTTAACAATTACAGAGCTTGAGTGAGTTTAAATGGACCTTCCAGATGCTCCTCACCAGTAATCGGGATTGTCCATCTTGTCGAGAAACTCATCCAGCTCATCTTTGTTCCTGATTGGTTTAAAGATCTTCTTGCCATCCAGATTGTATCCGATGTGGGGGTAATCCTTGTACCACTCCATTGGGATGTTGCCGACGGTGTTGCGGATGTCCTGTGAATGACAGAGAAAGTGATAAAGACCAATAGAGAAACTCTGCAAGTTTAGACTCTCAAGTATCCAGTCAACACCACTGAATATCATGGGTTTCTTTAGTACCTGCAAAATAACACTTGTTTAGGATTAAAGTTAGGATAAATGTCTGTGGATTGATTCATTATAATTAATAATAATAATAATTATTCTAATAATAAAGATTTGTTTAAAATTAAAAACATTAAAAAACGAATGATTTTGGACTCATTCGGAGGTCAGATTGGGCTGCAGTGCTTTTCTTACGAGTAATTGTGCTTGTGTTTATGTTTTGTTCGTCAGTGAGCACAGATGTTATATGATATTTTATCTTATAAATATGAATTATTTAAAATTTTTACAAATTTGTACAGAAAACAAAAAGTGACCTAGAGATGCTGCAGAACCATATGCAAACAAAAAAAAAACCATTAAAATTAAACATTAATAATATTATAGAATATAACAAATATAGAACATCATATTGGTATAATTATATAACATGTAATAACATTATAACATTAATAAACAAAAGAACATGTAATAACATTGAAAAAACCCCAACAAATATTCAACATAAAATGTACGTAAAAATATGCACATTTTAAAAAATTGTGCAAGAATTTTTACAAATATGAATGTGCAGAACTGTAAACAAATATTTAATATTTATAATATAATTAATATATTGAATATTTTGTGTTATATACACACACACACACACACACACACACACACACACACACACACACACAACTATATAAAAATGTTGTTTATGTAAGCTGCTTGGCAATTGCCCCATAGCCAGCTTTGTAAAGGTCTACAATTTGGTCTAGTGTCTTTTGACAACCTTTTGGTTTTGCCCATTTTGCTTCTTATGCTGTGTCGGAAATGGCATACTGCTTAAGTAGGTACTACATTTAAAATTGAACATACTACTTGACTGTTAAAAAGTACGTTCTATATAGTATGAATGTGAGAAGTATGAATGGAATTCGGACGTTCTACATCCGCCATATTGATGTTGTCACGTGTCATGCTTCGTCACAACAGCGCGACAATTTAAACTTTCAATAAGTTATCCCTTTATTTAATCCGTTTTTCGAATATGACGACTCCTCTCCCGGAGCCTCATGGGATAGGAAAGTGTTCATGGTATGCCTACTATAGAATACATCAAAAGGCAGTAGGTCATTTGGGACAAGTTTGTGGGGTGCACAGGTGTTTTTATATCAGCTAATGACCTCAATCAGGTGCAACTAATTTAGAATCATGACCAGACACACACTTTATACAAGTACTTTGTATTGTCTAATATATTTAATTTTTACATAAACATACAAAACAGTATGTACAAATCGTTTCAATCCTTCAATCCAGAAAATCATTCAATCCTTCAGTAAATCATTGAGTTAAAGAGTCTAATGGAGTTTAATAAGGATGAATCAGGAGTGAGTGCTCCAGACATCAACATTTAACTGCATCGTCAGTTTTTTCCCAGCCTTAGACTAGTTCTGCTGGTCACACTGAAAGGCTTGGGTCACTCCCTCCACCTTTCTTCACTAGCAGTCACTGTTGGGTTACAGCTGTGCGTCAGGAAGGCCTCAGTTGTGCAGGTGCAGAAAACCGTCCGCTCTTTACTCAAGCTCACTAACCCACCCACTTTACTGTGCGCCACAAGAATATTACACAGCTAGGACTGCTAATAAACCGAACAGAGCTTTGGTCTGAAAATAGAGATTTCTTTGTCTGGGAGAGAGTCGCACACACTGCTAACAGCAGACAGCTGAAAGTTCTCAAGGGTTGCGAGCACCACTTTAAAGCGAGTCCTACACCTGCGAGTGATTTCTATAAAAACACCCCTACCATATCCAATTAGGTCCGAGTGGGCAGCGCTGTCACGCTTTCACACACAGCCGACAGCAGCTGCGGAGGCCACGCCCACACATCTTCAAAGACTCGCGTCTGATTGGCTGAAACGGACTACCTCACAGACATCTGATTGTAAAGTGATCTAAATGTCTACGAGACATATTTACAGTAATCTTGATGTCTGGCCGACTGAAGTGCTTGTGTTGTCTGGTGCGACTGGCATCCTCGCCAACTCGAAGGAATCAGTGCCAAGATGGCGAAAGAACGACAGAAGGAAAGCAAGACTTGCTAATCTGATACTTCCTGTGTGGAGGCGTCACAGATTGTCACTGGACCTTCACACGCTTTTCGAAAAAGGAAAAATTAAGGACCCTTACAGTGCTTCTAAGCGTTGAGACATCTAGCATTTAAGACGTTTAAACGGGAAGAAGCCAACTACTGCAAAACCAAATAACTTTTAACTGAAATTATTATTTATTATTAGTTACTTAAACCCATGAAAATCATGTGTAAGCACATGGGTCAAATCCATTAAGATGTCCACAGAAAGCACATTAAATGTAAGTGTCTTCTTTTGAAGTTTTAGATGAATAAAACGATGAAATTTGGTTAAAATAACATTACATTGTCATTCACTGTAACTTCAAAAAACATGCTTATTCTGGTTAAATTCTTATTACATTAAATATATAAAAGAACAATAAGTATATTACATTTCATTGTGCTGTAAATGATTAAAAAACATTTGTTGACAAATAGGCAAAACCTAGGATAGTGGCGAAATAAAGAAAAAGTAAAATTACAAATAATCAGTATTTGAGGTGAAAGTAATTTATCTTTTGATGTGTCAAATACATTTTTGTTGTAAATATGTCTGAAAAGACTTAGATTGAATTACATTTTAGTGCATACATTTAGTAAATCAGGGAAAAAAAGTATGACATTGGCTCAGAAAAACAAAAAAAAAATTCTTTTTAAAAAGAAAACTTGTTAATTTTTATTATATTTTAAATTACTCAATATTATTCACTACATATCAAAAGTTGACAACTGATAATTATGTGTTTGAATTTATTTTTTTCCTCATGCATTTATTGATGATTAAAGTGCAGTACATAAATAAACAGTAAAACGGTAATATACATGCACACATAATATGTAATATTATGATTAAATGTGTCAATATAACAAAAAAATAGGTAGGTAGCTTTTTTTCCCCAAGAAAACTTTTTCAACATGGATATATCTTCATATTATCATATTTAGCATAGAATAATGTACAGTATATATTAATCTAATGTAGAAAAAACAAATCTGAAAGAGACTTTTTATGATCTTAAGCCAGTAATAAAATAAACTAAATATTATATTAAAATCTAATGCAATTGTTATTATATATTTAATATAAGATGAATGTAATATAATATACAGCAATATAATGGTAGCACATTAATATGATGGAAAAAATATGAAATGTGATAAAATGTAGGTTGGGACTTGATTTTGACAGCAACATATCAGGCTGGGATGTAACTATTATTGATCCAGGTATACAATTTGAATTCTAATTAAACAAGTTTTCCTGTCTGGATTTCTTAGTTGTGATTAAAAAACAAAATCTTCATAAATGACCTCGTTCACACAGACAGCTGTCTATGGGATCACTTCACTGATCATTTGCATTGAACTTCAAGAGCTCAGCTTTATGCAAATGAGCAACAGTTGCTGTCGCTCACAATGCCGGAAATAATAGATGCTTTTTTTGCTGTAAACTGGTGTTATGAATTAAGCACCATAAAAGTGTTGCATTTGAATATGGCACTTCAGATTGCAAGATCAGAAGAAAGCGCGCTTGCAAGGTCAAGAGGGCTCTCTCAGTGGGACGGCCCAAGAGAACTGGACACAATAACATCACACGCACAGCTCACCTGTTTTCAATTGAGCTGCTGAACGCTGCCTTTATTAAGTGTCAGTCAGTCCAGAGTGCTGGACGCAGTTAATCTGCCCGTAACCGCACGCTCTTATCAACTTCCTGTTCAGACTGCGGTGGGGACGGCGAGATGGAGAGATTGACTGCTGACCGTGTGTGTGTGTGTTTTTGACAGAAGCTTCGAGGGAAGATGGTCAGAAAGCTCACTGCTGGCAGCCTGCTCCTCTACGGCTGATATTTCCACACCACATCATTAAACTCCCAGAGACAAGTGGAAAAAATTCCCTCTTCGCAAACCACCTGAGAAATCAGACTGTCAATCCAGAAATATATGCGCAGAGCTCTGAAAAAAGCTCTGGCTGAATCTCAATTCACATACTTCACCTACGCACTGAAAGTACATACTTCACTGCTGATGGGAAGTACATACTTCAGAGCATGCAGTGCAATTGTAGACCACTATTGGGATTTAATTCTACTTCATAAAACTCCGTCTTCATATTACCAATTCCATATACATAACTATTAGCTTCTTCAACTATTAGCTTCTTCATACCATCTAATTATTATCATCTAACCTAATAATTTCCTAAAACTCCATTTATTCATCACTCAAAATTCATAGACTAATGCAAACTTCTTCAGCCTTGTTTTATTGGCCATTTTTTGGACCTCTTTTGTACCCAAGTAGGCGTGGCCACTAATATTTCAAAAAGCATGCATGTATTTATAGCTTAAAATCAGTTTCCAATAGCAATAGCAATATATACCCTTAATTATCATTATAAAATCATTTATATACACATACATAATGATCCATGTATAATATATCAGTCAAAGAAATAAATGTTAAATATAATAAATGTAAAATAATTGGTTCCCTTTTAACATACTTTAAAATATTATTCATTTCTTTGACGCAGCATTGAATTTTCAGCATCATTACTCTAATGTTGTAATATGCTGATTTATTAACAGTACTCTACACAGCCTACAGGAAGGCGGGCCTTTTTTTTTATAATAATGAAAAAAGGAAGTGCAGATTGTAATGACGTAATGTTTTGTGCTTTACGACGCCTCTGCTAGGACGCCTCACCCATGAAACTGATTCTTTACAGGACAACATCAAACAGAGCGGGGCGGCATCTCACAAAGGTGCCCCATGCGTTCACACGTTTCACAGGCCACAGAGTGAACATGACCACCCCCCCATTTTCATGAGGGACACTCGTAAAGGGGCCTGAGAGACCCTGGAGAGCTGGAGAATTAGGCCACACCGAGAGCCACGGACCTCGCTGAGAAGCAGAGCCCACTAAAAGCGCAAAAATGCACCATTTTTTTTGTGTAGTAATGATGCACACCTGAACACTGAAACTTGACTTAATTAAACAGCTCTGCTATTCCGGCCCAGGGTTGGTGACAGATCATGGGGTTGAATCTCAAGAAAAACACATACTGATATGCTTTGGTACTTAATTAAACTTAATTGTACATTATTCTAATCACACTAATGTAAAAAATACAAATAAGAAGCATGTAAAAACTGTTTATCATGCTCCTTTTCTTCTCAAACACATGGTTGTTCATGCAAAAATGGAAAGGACTGAGACATTAGGGCTGGGATAAATGCGACAACTATGAAAAAAACTCCAGAAACCAAGTAATTCTTTGGTATCACTGTTAAAACTTTAAATATAGTATCGACATTTTTAGTTTGTATTTTCTTTTTTCATTTTACAGTTTTTTCCTTTTATTTAAATAAATGCACCAAAATAAATACACACTTTGTTTTTTTACATTTTAATTAATATTTTTTAAACAATTAGTTCTACATATTTTATAAATTAAATGCAACTTTAGTACATGAATGATTAATTTATAATCTTTTAAAAGTAAAAAACTAAAACTAAAAATAAAAATATATAATAAAGTAGATTAATATACACTATACACATCTATACACATTAACAAATCCATAAATACAAATACAGTCCAATTATACATTTACAGATATATTCAGTTTAGGGTTGGGCGATGTCGACCAATTTGGCATTGTACGATGTCTAATGTGAAACATCGCGATGGACGATGGCATTGTCGTCGTAGGCGGCGGTTGTATCTAACTAAAACACCAACCCCTGGCCCACGACTGACAAAAATAACAGTGTTCGCGCAAACAGGTTAGGAATGATCGTGTGGGAGTGCTTGAATTGTGCGCGGGAGGTTTTGAAAATGGGCTTGCGGCCATGTTTCTGCGCATGTACATCTGTTTTCTTCTCGCAGAAACGATTTACAGCGCTCGCCAGCATTTGTGGTGTGCTCGGTTATAAATGGCATAGATTTTACGCCACAGATTAAGTGTGTTTTTCGCGAGCTGGTTGCGGCGGCGGCGGCGGGGCGGAAGATCGCGATGCTGGCTCAGCATCGTGATGTCTAACGGCCATCGGTGATGGACGATGCCATTGTCTATCGACCCAACCCTAATTCAGTTACAGATATAAATAAATATAAATAATAAATACTGTGTACCTATCAATTAAGGATGGATTCAGTTTTGGATATAAACATAAATACTGTATAAATATTATTGACGGATGATTTAGTTTTGTTTTCAGCTTACTATAATAATTGAAATATTGCAGACGAGTCATTTGGGCTACTTTTATGGTGTTTTTCTTGCTCTGCAAAACAGCAGCAGATTTTCATGAACTATTCCTTTAAAGTGAGAGCAGCAGTGAGTTTGGTGTCAGTCCGTGCACAGACGCAGGTTTCTGAGAGCTCCAGCAGTGAGTGATTGAATGCATCTGATAATTAAACGAACCACTCAGGCAGGTGGTCCTGCTTTGGAAAGGACACGGCTCTCTGCTGGGTTTCTCGGGTTCACAGGCCAAAGTGGCACTGGCCAGTCAAGATGCGCGGTGGCAGATGCATGACAGGTTAATCCATCAAAACAGGTCAGGAGTCCTCCAAAACCCCAATAATAACAGTAAAAGAGGCAGCTCTCGCCGTGATATCCATAAGAGCTGTGGGTAAAAGCAAAGATGGTGGTGCTGTCAGAAGAGTCGAAGGAAAATCCACAGGTCTGTCTTTCAAGAGAACGCCTCACATTTTCCGCTCTTCGACACCGTTGACCTTTGCCTCACGATGGCGGAATTCCTTGGCTGCGGGAACATCCTTGGAATTGTAGCATGGAATTTGCGAAAGTTGTGACTTCATCTTTCGTAATGAGGTCGAGATTTAAATAAAATGACAAAACAAGCACTTCTCGGAATGATTCAGCAAGTACTGTTTGTTTAAATAAAGAAGAATGTGTATTTAAACTAGTCTGGAGTTTACTTCACGCAGGGGTAAACCAGAGCACATGCGCTGTCTTTGAAGCGATGGTATATTTTCCGAGACTTAGCAAAACGGATCCGTGTGGTCGTAGATGGTGTGATGGTGCATAAATGTGCAGTGGAACGAATGGAAATGAGCAGGAGATTATGGGGAGGATTTGTCTGAGGCTAGAGAGTTCCTAAAACATCTGTTGATAGGAATAGTGAAAGGATAAATGATGGAGGGGAGAAATGACATGACGACAGGAAAGTGGCATAAAAAAAAAATTCAATCTTACAAGTAAGGCTGTATAATTATTCGAAAAGTGGAATTGAACTTTTTCATATTTGATAGCAAGGGCAAATCATAAGGTTAAAATATTCTGCAAAAACAAACTGTATTCAACACATAGGCTACTGAAGGCTACAAGAAAAAATATTTTTAACTACAAAAATATTATACATTGAATGTTAAAAAAAAAAAAGAATCTTCCAAATTTTTAAATGTAAACAAAGTATGGCTGTTAAACAATTAATCCCATCCAAAATATTACGTGCATATTTATTAAATAAATACACATACAGTATGTATTTTGAAAATATTTACATGTTTTTTCATGTCTATACTTAAATTTATATAACGTATATAATATTTAATCTATAATTTTATTTTTATTTTTTAAATATATACTCATGCATGTGCGTGTATGTGTATATACATAATAAATATACATATTTCACTTACATATATTATGCAAGCAATATTTATAATAATTATGTGTGTATAAAAAAAAAATTCTAATACAAATATAATGTTCGGATGCATAAAAATAAATGTATATAAACAAATATCTTAATATATACACTTTGAAATTTATATAAATTTTATACGAAAAAATATACTATGCATATGAATATACAGATGCAATATTTAAAAGAATAATTTTATTTAAACTTTATTATAAAATAAACAAATAGAAATGTAAATATATGTATGCACACACACACACACACACACACACACCAACAACAAAAACACGTTTATTTCTATACTAAAGTCTTATATTCAATTTTAACACTACATTCTCGCCCGGTTCCCAAAATCCATTGGTCTGTCTGACAGGGCATTACATCACGAGGGAACCCACCACTACTTGCTCTGAAACTAACAAAATTACTCACAGTCACTTTCTTAAATGCTGACAACAACCTGAAGCCGTCTAGACAGAAGGAGAGAGCAGACGACCTCATTGCTACCAAATGCATCAAAGCATTGAAATGCCCATTTCCAGCAGCCGGCTCCAAGCCACAGAGAACTTCCTTCTGACACAAAACAGAAAACGCCAATCTCTAACAGGGGCATAACACACGGGAATAATGATGCGGGACACAACGTCTTTCCACGGAATGGAAATTATACGTTTTCTGAGAATGCGACGTCACCGATCAGCCGTGCTGCCAAAGTGAGTCAGGCCTACACACTGACTGCCGTTTGAAGTCCAGCAAATGGGCTCATGGGAGAATGTTGCATCCTCCCAGTGTCAGTAAAAGTGATTCAGGTCGAACTTGCGTGTATGAGTCAGGATGAGCCGTAATCCATCGTGGCAGAAGCCCGAGCCGATTGATGAAGGTGCAGGATCGCTGCATTACCGCAGCTTCAGCAACTCATTCATTTTTCTTCTCCTCTACTCTTCTTTCCGCATTTCTCGTTTGGCTCTGGCGCTCAAAGCATCCCACCAGCATGCTGTCACTCGGGAGCACTGAATGGAAGTTGTTTTTGGAGCAGGAACCGCATGCCTGGAAGTGAAGCATTCCCGCTCGGCTGCCTGAACGAATCCTGGAAGCGCGGGGGAAAATATATATATATATATGCATTCTCAAAAAGAGTTAAAAAGAAGAGTCTGCTTTCAATCGCAGGACTGTGTCATACTATTTGCCCTTGAACATCTGCGACTCATCTTTCAAGTAACTATTTGGGACCAGACCGGCTGGCAGAAAACTGGAAGTTATCACCATTTTTTTGTCCTGTACCAGGTTATATTCACCAGCAGTTGGGCACCAGTGAACTTTGTTAGGGGGAGCACCAGTCAAATATTTAGTGTGCGGTTCTGAGCCCTTGCACTATACTTAGTTTACTCTTTGGTTTGTAAATACTAGACATGGATGAATTGGAATGTTTACACTTGGTAAGGGAAAAATAAGTTTTTAAGATGTATTAAAAATCCCCAAGAGCTCATAACCTGAATATAAGCCACTTGGTTGTATGCCATGAAGCGAACCACTACCTACAAACATCAGTGATGATGAAATAAATAATAAACACGCAAATAAATTGAATAAAAGAATAATAGAATAAATAAAACTAAGTTAACCATTAAAACGTAAGTCAATTAATAATGCCAGTCGTAAATAAATCAAAATCATAGAAAAAATAAAATAAAAAAAGAATAAGAAATGTAATAATGATTAGATACATTTTTGATTAAAAAAAAATGTATGATTAAAAATAAATACTGAACAGGCAAGTTCAAAAAAAAAAAAAAAAAAATCAAAAATAATATAATGTTATAAATCAGTGAATAAAATGATAAAAATAAGCAAATAAACATGATAAAAGACTGCACGAATAAATTATTCATTAACAAATAATAATGAACCAAAGTAAATAAAATAAATACACGAAAAGTAATTAAATGTATCATTACATTTATAAAAAACAAGAAATATAAACCAACCTAAAGTAATAATAAGATTTAATTAAATAAATAAATAAACCAAAACCTTAAGGAACAATACAATTTAAAAAAAAAAAAGTTAAAGATGAATAATGATAAAAGAAACTAAAAATAAATATAATAAACAAAAAAGAATCAGTACATAAAAGGATAAAGAAATAAAATTAAGGAATGAATAAAAGGTTAAGAAAATAAATAAAAATAACAAAACAATAAATAATCAATTAATAAAAGAATGTAAATTAATTAAAAAATGAATCAATTTATTAATCAAAAATAAAATTAATAAAACAATACACAAAAAATATAAATGAATTGGTAAAAAAAACTAGTGAATTCACTCAACTGAGTGAATGAACTAATCAATCAATTAATAAATGAGTCAATAAACATCCGATCGTTTGTGCACCATGCGTGTCCTCCACAGCAGGTTTTGCAATAACGAATGCGCTGTGGTCACGCTGGACGATCGTCTGTAACAGTTCACTGGCCGCCAATCAAGACGGGTCCATCTGCTTTATTTTGCAAACCACTTCTTTGCTTTCATTCAACTTATCTACGGAGACACCCATACGGTGTCTAATCATGATGTCGACATCCAAAGATGTTCCTGTCGACAGCTCCCAAACAAACAGCACATTTGCAGCACAGCGATGATTTGGAAATGACTGATACGGTGGCAGCCAGGTCTCCCAATAACAGTTAGTGAAAGCAAACAGCCAGCTAAAAAGAGACTGTTATTAAAAGCAGAGATATTAGACGCAGGCTCTGATAATGCCTTAAACAGCTGAAGGAAGGGTTACGGATGTGGCGTATCGACTGCAGGGCTTGCGGTCAGAGTCCCTGGTCCCTGTACAAGCAGAGAGGGTCTATTAGGAAAGTGTGTTTGATATTTCAGACGTTTATGGACGTGTCTGGTTGACCAGGCCGATCTCGGCATTGAGAGCAGGGGTGGGCGATACAGCACCTGTACATCTGTCAGATGGATGGCAGTCAAAGTCCTGAGGGATGACGGGCAGCTTGTTTTTACTTAAGAGACTGACTGACCACCAACGCTGACAGACGCACTCACAAGAAGTTGGGAAAAACAATATCCTTGATTTTTACCGTACACAAGCTGTTACTGAATATAATATAGCTTAATATAACTTACATTTTATGTTAAGCACTTTACAAATACAAAACCTTAAGAGGAGGAGCAATGGATGATAGTATGGGTTTTGTGTGGGTCTGGAAAGTAACTGGGTAAAGCAAAAACAAACAAAAAAAAAGCATAATTTTAACAGTAAAAATCTGTTAAACTGTTAGCTCTAAGCTCCCACAACAATATACGCTGAAAGAGTGGGGAAAAATAAGTTTCAAGTGCCTCTGGTGTAGTGTAGTGTATTAAGTTAACGTTACGGCTCCGACGAGGTTTTGTCCCGTCCTCTCAACAGGAGCAAAGCAACTGGATTTGTGAGACTATGAGATTCTGGAAAGCATCTGAAACATGCTGCGGCGCGTGCAGTGATGGGCAGATAAGCTCTAACGTCACTAAATCTGCTGTTTAAAATGTTAATGCATTTAGTGATACTGAAGTTATAATTCACTCAAAAATTTAAATTGTTATTAAAGGAGAAGTTCACTTTCAAAAAAACTTTTGCTGATAATTTACTCACCACCATGTCATCCAAGATGTC
>JAUCMT010000043.1:16753597-16765592 GCA_032357475.1 Enteromius thamalakanensis
TATTAATTGTTAATTGATAAATTAAATCTACTATAAATATATAAATTGATTTTGGATGATTTTTAAACATGGACTACAGTTTTAAACACTCAAATTTTGCCTTATTTACAGTTTTTATATAGTAGTGGTAGCAGTAGTTGTTATAAAAACTTAATACCAAATGTTATTTTTCAATTATTTTTTACTGTTGTATAATTCTTATTTGAGCCATACTAACATATTACGTAATTTTGGACAAATGGTGCAGCCCTACAGAAAAGCAACTGTAATAAAAATAAAAAGAGCATTTTAAACTGCTATCACAACTTTTATCAGAACAATCGCAGTTAGATTTTACCCCCCTCTCCCAAATTGTCCAGCTTTAGCTTCTTCCCCTAAATTATTCTCTAAGAGGCCAGAACTGCTAAAATTCAAGCTTTTTTCCTTGCCATCAGATTGACCGCAATCATTTGAGATCCCATCTGGAACTCATCAGTCCGCCGTTTGGAAATGGCCCAATCATGAAATTAAACTTTGGGATTACCAAAATTTAGAGAGCAACGCAAATAAAATTCACCTCGAGACATGTGCGGCGTGTCTCAGTTTCGACAGATTTCATATTTCCGAGGAGTGGGTGGCAAAGATCCCCGGTGGGGGAGGCTGGGTTCCCTCTTAACTCTGGAGCAATCTGGACACCTGACCAGTCGGCATTACAGGTTGTGTTTGTTTTACTTTGTACGGGAAAGCAAACAGGGCTCTTTTCTTCAGACGGCGTGGGCTGAAATCTTTCTGAAATCTCTGGGTGGAAATGACAAAGCCAGCCCTTGCCTTCCTGAGTGAGATTTGACCACCTGAAGAAACTCTCTACACCGCAAAACCTCCTTAACGTGTAATTACCCTGACATCATTTGGGACTGGAGGAAATCGCTAACTAGATCCATCAAATGCTCACCCATGTCCTTCAGCTACAGCAAGAGTCTCGCATTATAAACCCAACCACATATGCAAATATCCGGCTTTAAATAAAACCTCCCAATTAAAACACAACAGTTGCCATGCAACCACTGAGGTCAACGAAAGTTTTGGAACGTGCCTGATTCTACCAAGACTGCAAAGGATGTAAAGTTTCCTCCGCTCATGACAGCTCCTCAGTGGGTCACTGGACCGGAATCTGGAATCAGTCAGTCGATGTGATTAGCAGACGTGACCTCGATCCGCTACCTGTCACTAGAGCTTTACGTTAGAGCCCAGAGAGAGGGCCGCTCTGAAAAACCTCAAAAGAGAATCACTCATCCATGGCTTACCGCACACTGGAAATAAGATTTCAGCCGTGTGCCTGTCGTGAAGACAGCAGAAACAGCACCCTCTATGGGCAGAAAGCAAACTGACTTTCAAGAAAGGCAAAATTAACACAATGAAAATATTTAAAACAATAGTTGTGTGTCTTTCAGAATTTAACTGAGAATTACTTAAATTCCAATTTAAGAAAATTTGCAAATTCCCTCTTTGCTAGGCTAACAGGAAATAGCCCTTTATTACATAGACAGAAGTGAAAAGGAACAACAGAACAAACCAATAGAACGAGAGCAGAATCGATAGAGCGATAGAACGATTTTTCTTTAGTGGATAGAAAGATAGATAGAGAGAAAAACAGACAGAATAACAATCAATATTAATTTATTTAACTAGCTGACTTTTTCTATTATGTTGGTTGACTAGTTTGTTTCATCCAGCTTTACATTTTTTGTAGCAGCGATGTAAAGAGAATGACATGTAAGCCATGAACAACTTCAAAGACAAGATTTTACAGTGAAAAGAGCATGTTCTGTTCTAAGCATGGCAATAATCCAACAGAAATTTGTACAATGCAGTCAAATAAATTATTGGCATGTCATGACGGAACTACTTTTGTACTTTTTACTTTTGTCACCTAAGCATAAGAAAATGAAAACATCTATATACAAAGTTCCATATGTCCTAATAAAATTACTAGAAAGATAGATATAGATAGAAAGAACGATAGATATAGATAGAATGATGGAGTGATAGAATGATAGACAGATAGATAGAACAACAGAATGAGAAGGACAGAGAGATAGATAGAATGATAGATACAGATCGAATCGTAAAGCTTCTAAATACTGGAACCAGTTTGCTCATGTGCTGATATCAAACTTACGAACACTTCCTGTTCACCCCAAAAAAAAAACACATCAGGTCAAATGACATCACCTTGCAGGTCTTTCTGGTTTTATCATTAATTTCCTATCAAAGTACCAACTTTTCCTCCTGCTGCACAGTAAAAGCACACATCTTTCTAGGCTACTGTTCAGGGTCTCAGTCTTTGAGAGCGGTAGCTGCTTGGCGGCAGGAAGCTGAAGCTGCGGCCGGGAGCCAGAGCCCCTTTTCCCCTTAATTCCACAATGTGTCTTCATTCATCTCAAAGAGCACATGGAAAAGCCATTGCGGGGGAAAAGCCCCTTCCTGCCGGCTCGGTCTCGGACAGACGCTGCACTCTCACGTATTCCCTCTTCACTAGGCTAACAGGAAATAGCCCTTTATTACAAAGGGGGGACGTGAGGATGAAAAACTGGGGATTTAGAAGTCTGGAGTTTTATTTGTAGACAACTTGTGCTGAGAGCTGCGAAGGGACGGAGAGGCAACCCAATCTGCCGTCTCCCGACAAGGGGGGCTGATTAAGCGCACGCCAAATAGCCGCGGGAACACCGCCGATCTGTGCGGCGCACGCAGAGACGCCTGACAACACCGCAGAGATCAGGCCCACGAGACCAGAAGTAAAAGACAAGACTGACAAGCTAATGAGATTCACACCTTCTCATCTCCGTATGAGACATCTAAACCTGAAATGAGTGAAGATTAGAAGAGAGGAGCCACCTGTAGACGGCTGGAAAGGCTATTAGCAGTGCATTTAACTAGTGGACTGTTTCTGTTATGCTGGTCAAGTAGTTCGTTTCAACCAGTTTGTTAGCAGCAGTGATGTAAAAACGATAAAACTAAAGTACACTAAAAGCCATGAACACAACTTAACAGACAGGATTTTATAGTGAAAAAAGCATGTTGTGTTTTAGTGTGTTAATAATCTAATAGAAATTTGTACAACGCGAGTAAATGAAAAATTATTGGCACATAATGATGCAGCAATACTGCAAAACTCAATTAACTTTTGTCTGTATATTGTTTTCAACTAAGCATATGATATTAAAAGAAAAAAAAAATCCATCTATATAAGTGTGTAATAATAGTAGTGCTGTCAAATGATTAAATCATGATTAATCGCATCAAAATAAAAGTATATATTTGTATGTACTGTGTATATTTATTAAGTATATATAAATACAAACACATGCATGTTTATACTTAATGAAAATATGTTATGTTTATATATTAAATATATTTAGATATAATATAAAATAAGAAAATAAATATATAAATGCATTTACATGCAAATACTTTCAAAATATATACTGTATGTGTGTTTTTTAATATAAACATAATAAACACAGCATAAACATATTATGTACAGAAAAACTTATTTTGGATGTGATTAATCATGATTAATCAGTTGACAGAACCAAATAAGTTAATAAATAATACTTAAAAAAAAAGAAAAAAGTAAGAGCATGTTAGAGTAAAGTTAGAGTAAATTTTGATCTTGTAAACAGTATTTTTTTAACAAAAGAAAAATACATTGACAAAAATACTGAATCTAATGGAGATTTAGATACAATTTGACACCAATTAAATACAATTAAAATTGGTGATACAATTAAAACAAAACCATATAGAATACTGTAAATATATGATCTGCAGTTGTAAACATGTCACCCTTATTTTTATTTTATGTTACAAAAACAGTCAAATATGAAAACTACGACTTTGTAAAACCTCAAAATTCACCTCAAAATGTGCTTTTGTAACAAACTATTATTACTTCAATAATAAATAACAAAACAAATCACTGCTGACTCATATCAGCAATTTATTAATTATTCCTAAAAATTCATACACATCAAATAGGGCTGTGCAATATGAACAAAATAATCATATTGCGATTTTGTTTTTAACTAATATTGCGATTGCGGTTTTATTTGCGATTTTGGCAACTGTTTTTGCTTTTCAAACAAGCTACATACATACATTCTAAATGTATTCAGTGCATAAAAAAATTCACAATGAATGAAATTAATTTTTGACAAACATTTACTGACAATGTGCCCATGCATCATATCTGTGCACATATGATTAACATATGGTAATTGCGTCGGTAATTTCTTTGTGCCGTTTCTGAATAAAAAATTCTGAAGAAAAATCTCAATAAATGAATAGATAAAATTGCAGCCTTATGCGAATTAGAAATTGCATGTCCTTAAATTGCGATTTTTTTTGCGATTGCGATTAATTGCATAGCCCTAACATCATATCCTTTTTATATTCTGATAAAATTTCCTGTCTAATATTTAACAACTTCATTAACGATTTAATAACCGTTAAATATTTGGTTTAAATATATTTGGTTACACATTGTGAACTAAATGTATTTTCACTGAAGTAAATGCATATCAAAAATATTGACTAAATATAAAGGATCCTATTATGAAACTATAAAAACTAATATATAACTAAAACATAAAACTGCAAAAACTACATTTACAGCACGACAGAACCCTCTCCGAGAAGCTGCATCTCTAAATTCATCAAAAAAAAGCAGCACTTTTGCAGTGTTGAAAAATTCATCAAGTGCAATTGACAAATCACTGCTGAAATCGCAGCCGGACATTTTTCTTGCTCTTTTATGATAACACTGATAAATGGTTCACAATAACACAAATGACATTTACGAAGTAAACAAGCCCAACTTTGATTTCACATTGTCGTTAAATTAAAAAATAAAAAAATTCAGCAAAGCCTCCAAAGACACAGAAATGCAAAAAAATTTACAAACTAAATAAAAATGGTAGTCAGCGTGCCTGATCTGTTCTGAATGACTACGAAGGGGCATTAAAAAGTCACTCTGAAATCGGGGATCTAACCAAGAACAATAACACTTCTGCAAAACATTCCTGGTCGGTAGCAGATTGCCAAGAACAGTTTTGGATGGCTGCTGTGTTTAGGTTGTATGGCCTGGCAAATTATCCAGACCGCATTGTGCCAGGGTTCAACGGTTTTCAATGGAGCATGTAAATTAAAGAGCTGAAGAGGAATTCTTTAATGGTCCTACACGTAAATATGAGACGTTACAGAGCTCCTTACTGCAGAGGTGCATCATGGTCTCCCCTCAAAAAAGCCAACAGAGACATTACAGAAATGTGGTAACGTCTGACAGGCGTTAGGGAACGGTATCAAATACTGTGGTTCAGACACTTCCAGCCTGAGGAACAGGACAAAAATCTTTTTCCTTTACATGAAACATTACACAACTAACCATATTCCCCTCTACGGAACAATGAAGTAATCATGCCTGTGCAAACGTAGCAGAAAAACCCACCGCTATATTTAGATTTACTTAAATCATCTTTAGTCTACTTGTCATTCGGTAGTAATTAAGTGTCATGTCATTCAAGAAACATCAAGTGATTTAGTTACATTATTACTCCTTTAAAAGAACACTTCACCCAAACAAAAAAATCTGTTGAAAATGTACTTGCCCTCAGGACATTCAAGATATAGATGAGTTTTTTTCTTTAACAGATTAGGTGAAAATTACATCACTTGCTCACCAACGGATCAACTGCAGTAAATGGTTGCCGTCAGAATGCAAGTCACAATAATTCACAATTAATCCACATGACTTTAGTCCATCAAATGATAACATATGCTTGTGAAAAAACAATCCAACATTAAGATGATTTTCAAAATCTGACCCATTGCTTCTGGTTTAAATATTATTTAGTTTAGGTACTAAGTCCTTCATTCATAATATTGCTTTCTGCAATAATAATGTAGTCTTGTCTGAAGCAGCAAAGTAAGCACGGATTGCTTTTAGGAGAAAAAAAAGTCCTAAATTGTTCTAAACATGTAGATTATTGTGATTTTATCATCAGCTCTCATTCTGACAGCACCCATTCACTGCAAATGACTCATGATGCAATTTCTTCAAATTTGTTCTGATTAAAAAAAGCTCATCTACGTCTTGGATGGCCTGAGACTAAATTTTCAAAAAAATTTCATTTTTGGCTGAACTGTATATCTTATGTTACATTAAAGAGTGACTAGTTACCTAGACTAAGAAACCTGAATAAAACTCACTTTAAATCAGTAAGAAGCGCCATGAAGGGGAAACTATGCATTCCTGCCATTTAGTTTTTTTTGTGATATTAAGCTTGTATTTCACACAGTTTTCTCACAAAGAGTCCAAAATTTCCTCAAGTAGTCAAATTATACATTTGTTTTGCATCCAAATAAAAGTCAAAAGAAATGAAAGTCAAATGGCCATCTGGAAACAAATAATAGGAGGACAGCATGCAAAGGACACATGGCAACAGATGCAGGTGCACCAACACCTGGACACAATGGTGATATTTAGACTTGCTGAACTGGAAATTAATGGAAATAAAAGTTGAGCCCAAAAAACATTTCCATGGATTTTCAGTGACCTGAAAAGAAACGCAATGAACCTCCAACAGTCTGAAACCACAGGTGAACTTTTCCTTTCACAATAAAAACAACATTTTGATTAAAAAATTATTGTGATGCTAGAAGTCGCAAGAGAATTTGAGTAAAGAGCTGGATTGAAACATGAAATTACACCGCCACTGGAGCTGACATCAGCAAAACCTCATGATCATGTTCTTCAGCATGATTTGAGATGATCCAAAAAGCATCTTTTGCTTAAAGTGAAGAATTTCAGATACTTGTTTTAAAATATATCTACAAATCCAAAAACCTCAATACAGTCTCTTACTTTGGTCCAACAAAAATGGTACAATCACTCCTGCACTTCCATAATAAGTGAATATGAATTCTTTTATAATAATATCATCACATTGCCACACTTTTACCATTGCAATCACGGTATTTTGGTAAAAAACTACAGTTACATCGGTGCATTTTAAAGGACTGTGCTTTCAAACTAAATCTGACGGACTTATGAGATATTGATTGTTCTGACATGGGACGAGCTTGTCCTGGTCTGCGGGCTGGACATTGGTCTGGATGATGGAGAGATTCTTACCTCTTCATCAGACGTGTCATGCTCATACTCGTCCACCTGAGAGGAAATTTGGAGGCCGCTGTCTCTGACAGACGCAGCACTTTCCTCTCCTTCCTCCTTTCCAGCAGCTTTCTTCTTTTTCTTCTTTTCCTTTGATTTTTGGCCATCAGTCTGAACAAAAACAATTAACAACATGAACCCTTAGATTATGTACTCAAGTACCCTTACAGATTATGTAAAATATAAAAATAAAAACACTTATTATACAAGCAGCCAGTTATTTAGCGCTGTTGTAGAAAACATACTTCATTTTCCAGACACAGTCCTTTTATGGCAGCATGTCAGTGTACATGTTTGAGATGTGCGGTTTATTTTATTTTACGCACAAACTTCCTCTGCGTGATTTACACGTGTGCTGTTGAAAAGCAGTCACCAGAACCTCACATCCTGCCCGAGACGGCGGGACAGCGGGGATGAAAGCTCACAGTACCGCCTGTTATTTACCACAGCCCATCAGTCATGAGAAGGCCAAATGGACAGAAAGCCTCCTAACAGGGTCGAGAGGAAGAGCAGCTTTGAGCCGCAGTGTCTCCCACGAGCACGAGACGGGGCAGGTGAGCAACCTGTACTGATTTACGGCTCCTTAACGTCCCGCTATCTCTTGGACTGCAGAGCTAAGTGAAACACTTCCTCCCTGAAGCCCAGTTAAATCCACATCAAGACGCTCGAGCCCCGTGTTCCTGAATGCCTCGTGCAACCCGAGGGACGGCCAATTTTTCCGCTAGCGCTGAAGATCTAAAAACAAGCTGAAACTGAGTTTTGGAAAGGAAGGGTTGGGGGTATGACACCGGTTGCTCTGAGTCATTAAACCGCAGGCCAAATCAGGACGTGACCTGTTAGGATGAACACCCGTATCAAATGTATTCAAAATGCATTTGCTGCCAATACCTAAATTATGAGTATCATGAGAACTTTCATCATCCAGTTAATTTTCTCCCTCGCATTGCAATTTATGAGTATAAAAACATTAAAGCAGATGTTTCTGATAAGAACAAAACAAAACAGACTTCAAACTGTCTGTTAATCTATAAGCTCCAATTCAATTAATTCAGTAATTTTTATACATGTTTCAGTAAAAATATATTTCAGTTTATCAAACACTATCATTAAATTTTTCTTTAAGTTAAATCGATACTTTTATTGATAAAAAGTGACAGTAAAACCATTTCTATGTCACAAAAGAATTTTAAGTCAATGCTGTTTTTTTATATCCTATTAATCAAAAAACCCTGAAAAGTATTACAGATAATTAAGTAAACATTTATTATTAATTTTGAAATCCTCAAATCAGCATATTAAAATCATACAGAATACAGAGTAATAATGCTGGAGAAAATTCAGCATTGCATTACAGGAAAAAATAAAATGTTATAATGTATTCAAAAGGAAAATTGCTAAATTAAATAGTTATGTGTCTCAATATTACAGTTTAACTGTATTTACAATCAAATAAACAGAGCCTTGGTAAACATAAAAAAAAGTATCTGACAGTGGTGTATTACAATGCACTTTACTGATCAAAAGTTTGGGGTCAGCAACGATTTTGAAAAAAATTAAAAATTTTACTCAGCAATGATGCATTGATTTGTGACAGCAAAGACATTTACAATGTTACAAAAGACTTCTAGATCAAATAAATGCTGTTTGTTTGTTTGTTTACTTTCTATCCATAAAAGCTGACAGTATTCACAAACATTAAGCAGCACAAATATTTTCACCATCGATAAGAAATGCTTCTTCAGCATATTAGAATGATTTTTGAAGGATCGTGTGACACTGAAAACTAGAGTAATGATGCTAAAAACACAGTTCTACACTTGGTTTATTACTATGAAAAGCTAAACATATTTGTACTGATGTGTTTGCATATATAGGCTAAATTAAAAAATTACCAAACACTATTGCATTGAGTTAATTACAGTTGGAGACACTCGCCTTAAGATTTAATTGGATTTTACTGTAAATATTCTTAATCCTACAACTAAAGGTCACCCTTTATGCCAATTAAGAACATCAGCTACAGGAAGACATAAAGGCTGAAAATGATCAAATTATAACATTATTTAGCTATATCACTCGGGCCTAATTTGTTAATGCGCTGGGATCGAGTTTCACAGCTAACCAGACAGTCAAGGATCCGAACACACAAATTTCCACTGCAAGAGTCGGGTAATAAAAGAAGGATGTGGGGGCCGAGAAATCAGCTTTTGACAGATGATTTGAGCAGATGACGGGTGAGTGGCCAGAACAGAGGAGCTCACGGTGTGGATTCGGATTAAAAACAAGCTCTTCAGGACATCTGGCAAGTCGACCGCAAACAGACGTGGGCTAAAGATGTTGCAAAGCAAATGTGCGACGACGAGCGTTCGAGTCTCCAAAGTTGCGAATGACATACGACGCATGAATCAGACAGAGAAATGAACGCACTGACAGGCGTTTGGAGCGCGTCTCTTTAAATCGCACACACGCTTAATGTAAGTTTGCACAATAACGTGTTTTTAATGTCTGTTGGCGGACCGTCCCGGGTTCCGCTCCGAAGGCCTCAAGTTGCTCATTATTTCTCTTGCTTCCTCTGAACTGCGGTTGAGTTATTGAGTGAGTTGCGGATGGAACAATCCGACACCATGCATCAACATTCACGCTGATACTTAATTAAGACCGTGGCCTCTCAATTAAACGCCTTGGGTTCCGCATCACCCCCATCTGGCCCTAGCAAGACCCCATAGGAGCAGGTCATGTCTCTCAGAGATGGACACGGACCAGCAGTGTCTGCAGCGGGCGTTGTGCGTAGGCGTACGGTACAGAGAGAGAAAAAGTTTCCCTGTAAGGCGAACCACTTCGGTCTCTTCCACCCCCGTCCCAATGTCATCTCCCGCCCCCTCACGTGGCGCAAGCGCGGTCACCGCTGGATCAGACACACGGCTGCAGGGGCGGCGGGAATCCTCCCGGGAATCATAACGTCTCCGGCAGCCGTATTAACTTCTGCCTGGTGTGCATCAGTCTCTCAGAAGACGCGCAACAAAAGAGCACAGGAAAAAAACACGCCAGGGGGGCGGATTAAAGGGTTGAGACAGGAACAATACATCCCACGTTCGCTGCTGCAGCGCCAGACAGAGATTTCAGAGCTGTGAATTTGATAGTGTCCAACGGTAAGTCAGACATCCGCTGGAGCACAAACACTTTGGCCCTGAACTTCACACTGTATGTGCTGTTGATCCTGATAAAGGAGGAACTCTGTGAATGTGATTCTGCTCACATGTGAAAGGCCTTATACTATACTGGTGCACCAAAACAGCCTTAGCAGAGGCTGCTAAGTATTTGACACCTTAACATTAGATAACCCTAAGTCTGTCACAGTCTACCAACAGCCTTGACAATGGATCGTGTTTGGTAAATTGGCACTGGCAGAAGACTCTGTATACACCCCCATAAAAGTCATAGTTCAAGTCATTATCCCTGAACCTGAATGAGGATGAGTCCAAAATTAATAAATAATTAATTATAATGCTCTTATTAATAATTTAACCCTAACGCTAAGCACAAAGACGACAAGTTGGCTTAAATTTAGCAAAAAGGGTTATTTAAAATGCAACAATATGAATCTTATAGGTCTCTCCGAGAATGAGGAGTTGTTCTACTGCAGTGATGTCATCACAGACCCAGAGACGTGATTGACAGCTTCTGAGTTATGAGTTCACCAGCAGACTGAAGCACATTCTCAGAGATATAGATAAATATTGACTTTCGTCTGTGCGGGCCACCTGCCATTCATCATCATCACTTGATTCTCTGTCTGTGAGTGCAACACAGAATGACAGATTGACAACCAACCTCCTTCTCTCAGACATTCATTAATACAGAAGCAGCAGATAAACAGAGCGGGAGGAGGTTAGGCAGTCAGTGGCACTCACACTATCAGTGATGGACCATTAGAAGGCGCTAGAGAGTGAAGTCCAGAGACAGTATCTTTCCTCACTCATGGGACTGAAGTGGAAATGATTTGCAGTAGCCAAAAGCTATACTAACAATTAGGTCATGCAAAAAAAACAAAACAATAAAACATCAAATCAAGTGTCAGAAAGATTTTTTTCCTAAAACCTTACTTTTTCACTTCACTTTTGACACCAACAAAACTGCACAACATATTTTCTTCTAGATTTTCACAGCACTACTGCTTTTTTATATTTTTTTATCCGTTTTTTAAAACCTTTTCTTTAAACATTTTTTTTAACTCTCTTTTTAATTAAACAATTAAATAAACAAATGTATACATTTAATTTTCTGTACTTGCACAATTACCAAGGTGGCAATTTAAAAATACAGCTTTAAAATTGCATTTGTTTTATTCTAATTAGGAATAATAATTAAAAAAAGATAACTAACACAATAAAAACATGATCACATAAGAGAAAACATGATTTAAAAAAAAAGCATTTTTTATTTTATTTATTCAGTTATCTGTTTTTGCAAATGAAATCTTATTTAACTTGTTAATCCTATAAAAATAAAAGACACATTGCAAGAAATATATTATATTTATTATATTGCACAAAACATCTTTTTAAATAACCTAAAAAACTTAAAATGAACATATTTCATATTTTCTTCTCTTCTATTTATGTCTTATTTTGAAAGAATTTTAAAAGTGTGATTTTCACAAAAAAACTTTTTTTATTATTTTATTAATATGTACTGTTGGGGGCGTTTTCGCCCCCTAGGGGGTGCTTTTGAGTCATATTTTGGCCATATCTTTCTCTTTGTTTCAGTAAACTGAAAGATTTCTGG
>JAUCMT010000043.1:16784898-16797853 GCA_032357475.1 Enteromius thamalakanensis
CATGTACAGATGTGAGATAAAGATCAATTTGACACAATCAAACAGACAAGGAACATTCGAAGAGTTCGGTAGTGCTGTGTGTTGTTGCAGGGTTGGGTCCTCTGTGGGGTTGGCATCATCTCTTCTTAAGTGTTCTGGTTTTAGGCTTGTTTTTTTAATGTATTATTTTTTGTATTTCTTATTTTTTTAATATAAATTTATATTTACTTACATAAGTAAGTTTTATTTTGTTTTATTTTGATAACTCTTTCCTCTAGCTGTAATGTTTTTTAAAAGAAAATAAAAAGCAGAAATGGTCTAAATATTGAGAAACTGAGAAAGCAGATTCTAGTGTGACTTATCTAACAGCTACAGAAAAAGCTCGGCCCAAAGAATGAACAGAATGTAAAGACTTGAAAGAAACTCGTCTGATATGTTTAATGGAAAATATTTGACATTGTTTCAATATTTGACATGGTTTTAATTCCTGTGAAACGATTGACTTCCACTTTGAACAAAAGCATCAGTTGTGTGTGAAGTAACTTTAACAACTTCTCTTAAAAATATTGAATATTGCTTGTCTTGGTTAATCTGCGGCCTCTTTACAGATCCAGGACCTCCTGTCACCTGAACCCATGAAAGAAACTGAATCTGGTGCAGACAGTGGAAATTCAGGTATTTAGAATGCTTTTTGTTGAAAGGGGTCATATAATGCCAGTTTTTCACAAGCTGAGTCTTAATGAAACGTCGGTAATATAGTTTAATATCTGAACCGTAGTGTAAAACAAAAACAGTTTACGCTGTCAAAAACAGCTCTTTTCAAAAACACTCTTCTGTGTTCTTCCCCTATAAATCTTTATGACCTCTGCCGACCCTGCCCCTCTTTTCCTGAGGTGATTTGCAAAGATTCATTAAAAGACATTATACTGACTGCTTCTGAAGGTCAGGCTGGATCATGAATGATTCGAGCGAATTTCCCTTCAGAACCAAACATAAGTTAACGTTAATCCTCTGGGTCTTCAGTCACTCGGATTGCACTTCTGCTATGTTCATTAATACATTCAACAACAAAAAAACTCGATCTCTTAGCGGTCATGCTTGTCTCTGCATCTCGGTCTGATGACGGCTCACTCAGGGCGGGTCTGAGGTAAGACACCAGTTCAGTCTGTGTGACACGCTGCTGTCAATCAACAATCGTGGGAGGTTCCTAAACAAGTGCATATAGCATTATGTGCATTACATGAAACCTACACTAAAGAAATAAGTATGAATAAAAATGAAGTTAGAAACGTCAGTTGTGATTGCCACTATGTAAAAGTTAAAAAAAAAAAGAAGCTATTTATATGGTATATAAAAATAAGTATTTTTGCACTGAAATTAAATTTAAGGTATAAAAAAACTGTATTTTAAACCATTAAACTGTATTTACTTTTATTTTGTAACAAAATGACATCAAATGCATGTTATGGTTATTCAAATAGTAAGAAGTTGACAGTTGTTCAACACATATGGCAAGAACTTGCTGTTGGCCAACTAACAGGTTTTTCCTGTACCTCTTTTACAGTGTTTCATCATTAAAATGGCAAACTTTTTTTTTTCCAGTTTAGCAGTCTCTTAATATTTTTGGGTGTAAATGGTCTTTAGTTTTAATATACTCACTAATGTGAGCAATTTTGCACTGTTGGTGTTTTCAGGCAAGCAAATTGTCCAGTACACGTCCCAGCCCGTGATTCTTCCTGACCCTGTCAGCCCCGAAACCAGTGGCCCCGACCTACCCATTCTCCTGGAGCTGGAGGGAGACTCGTATTTCGAGTCAGAATCAGCTGAAGACCCGACCATCTCTCTTCTTAACTTTCAGTCCCCCGTCCCTGAAGACCCCAAACTGTCATAGAGACAGCAGCTTTTATAAAGGGATTTATGTCTGTGTGGGTTTTTAAAAAAGATGATTCTCTGCATTTTATTTTGTTTTTAATTTTTGATCATTTAACATGTCAGGGCTAGCCATTAGATTGTTACTCTGGTATTTACCTTCACATATAGTCTGGGAAAATCACTAAAAAGCAGTAGAGAATTCAGTATTCCTTCAGAAACCTCCATTGAGTTGAAAGATCTTTTGTTTGTTGGTTGGGTAGTTTCCGGCGGTCAGAAATCCTCAAACTAAATGTGTAGTGCTACAGATGTCAATCTAAATTTATCGCCCATGCTTTGTGTGCTTACCTTTTATTTATCTGGATTGGATTTGCATCTATACTAAACGATTCTCTTGCAGTCTGTCACCACTGCAGAACTGCAAATACTTCAAGTATGGCTTGTTTTACATGCATTTTTTTTGCTATTATGGTTGTAATTATTTGGTTTAAGTATGTGAGGACCTCCCATATTGTTATATATTCGGCGCCTAGGTCTCATAAGAATGCCAAGTGTTATATCTTCTGGAATATTTTCTTAGCAGTGTATATTGAAATGCTGTTAAAGCAAAAAAAAAACATATGCACACCTTTTTATAGCAAGAAAATGCAGTCGGTTTAATTGGACAAACATTAAACAAGCATAAAAAAAATCAACTTTGTGTAAACTTGTCCAGCATCGCACTAGCTGTCTTCAAAGCCATAGCTGTTACTCATTATATAATGATCTTGGTGATGATGGGTATGTGTTCTGACAAAGCCAGTTTAAGGTGTGTATTCAGAGATTTTAATGAAAGTTTTTGTACTAAAATTAATCTTCTTTTTTTTTTGCAGTTGAAAGTTCTAATAAACAGGACAGCCAGTGATGCTGTGTATATAGGACATATGTTTGAATTTATAAATAGAGTCTGTATGTTTGTTTTGATGAAACAAATTAATGTCTGACTTTGAAAACAGAATGAATTACACAATAAGTGTATTATAAGTTGACAGACCATTTTATGCATTGATAACGTGTTTCGGATGATCTGATTTAAAGAATTTGTGCAATAGTTCAACACTTAACCAACTTTCACAGCAACACTGCTTTTTTAAAATCTGATCTCCCTTCCTTTTTCCTTAAATAATAAAAATAGGAAAGTCTTGTGAACCTTTTTGTAAGATTCACGTGCAAATTGGATACCAAAATAACGAACAGATATATATATGTATATATATATTGTTTTTTTGGTGCGGTTTGTGCACATGCTAATGTGTATAGACTTCCATCGTTCAACGCTTGTTTATTTTTGGACGATCAGCGCGCGGTAAAAGAACCGGGAGGGGAACGTCACTTGTTGCTATTTCCGATCATTTTCCAGTCACATTTTAGTCATTGGTGACTGCCATAGCCAGAGAGACATTAATATTAGGGATAAATTATTTTATTACGCATGTGAACAACACTTTGTGTATTGATATGTTTCAAATAAAATGTTTTGAAAGTATTTGCATGTAGTTTGCTTTTTATTTCCCCCATCCCCCCCCCCCTGTTTTTCTGAATTAACGACTCAATTATCTCAGAATTACGAGATACATTTTCATGAAGAAAAAAATTTTGCTCTGTTTTTCTGAATTAACGACTCCATTATTTCAGAATTACGAGATACATTTTCATGAAAAAAAAAATTGCGCTGTTTTTTTTAACGAGATCCCTCAAAATCCTGCGAGAAACTCTCACCTGCAGGAAGTAACGTCAGGCCACAGTTGCTCCAACAATAAACAGTGCCAGGCCTACATGGGTTCAGTGCAGGTAAGATAGAGGTTATTTTAGTTACATGTTAACGCCAAATGATGTCTGCTGTTCGCTTGTCACCACGTAACCAGCCTGGTCTGAATGTTACGTCAGACTAACTGAAATAAGGGTTTTTTTTTTTTTTTATCTTAATATAGTCCATCACTGCTGGTAAGATTATTTTTACTATTATTATTATTATTTTTTTTTTTTTTTTTGTCTTACTAAAAGCTGTTTGTCTCTGCAGTAAACATATTCTTTTTTCAGTTTTTTGCAATAGAAGCTACGCGATAACATTTTTGTGGCGACGAAAGAGAAAAACTTCAACACCCATAATGCATTTGGCTCGATTAGGCTCTCAGTGAATGTGGACACAAAACGCGGAAGTGCTATCTGTAGTTTTCACAAAAGCCCGCTCGATGACGCGTTTACGTATACTCACGGCCTTTTTCTGACACATAAACGGTGATGTTTCAGGTAATCTCGACAAACAGGTAAAATGACAAATATTTGAATTTGATGTTCAAAATAGATGTTCAATTTAATGTAAAGATTATCATCAAATGACATTCAGCAATATACAATCTGTGACATTGGTAAAGAATATTGCTTCAACATCTAGGCAAGAAAATACAGGAGCGACATTTATAGGGGGAACAACCATTGAATTTACATAGCAAACACGTTTTAAATGTTGATTTTTTTTTCTCTCTCTCTCTCTCAAATTTAACTAATTAATTTTCTTTCTTTCGTCGTACCAATGAATAAAATACTTACAGGGCACTTTTATAAACAGGCGCAATAAAAAGTTAAGTTACAGTATCATCTGAATGTTTAAATAGTCAAAAATAAAACAGACGGACACACACACATAGGAGAGGTGAAGTCTAGCGGGCGGGTTCAGGGTTCCTCTGCCAGGCGTTCTGGTCTGTGCACTGAAATCTGTAGCGCAGAAACCTCACTCGCGGCTTCATGTGGAAATCAGCAGGTATCTTCCAGTTCCACATTTTCTGCACCTTTCAAAAAGGCGCACACATCAGTTCATCGAGGCCAAAGTAGCTGAACAGACGCTTACAAGCAGAATTGCTCTCCAGTGTCTACAGTCATCGAGCAACTTTAGTGAAACGTAAGGAGAACGGACCGAAATTCGTTCAGATTACTTGCCTTATGTTTAAAAGGTTGGGGTCAGTAAGATAAAAAGAGCCTACAGTAAAAATATATATAAATACTGTAATGTAATTTATTTCTCTAATGCAAAGATGAATTTCATTACTCCAGTCTTTATTGTGACACGCTACTTCAGAAATCATTTGCTACTTAAATTTTTTTTCTTATTATTGTTTAAAAGAGCTGTGCTGATTATATTTACGTGGAAACCTTCACAGGTTTCTTCCATGACTCTGTGAACTATGATTAATTTAATGCATCCTTACTCATTGAAAGGATTCATTTCTTTAAAAGATGTAGGCTACTGACCCCAAAGTTTAAACTAGTTTTAGGCTTAGACTATATATATCTATTAATATCTTGCTCTTGACATCTGATCTTAACATATGTAAGAGTTACACACCTGTGAGACATTTTTCATTACATTTGCTTAAATAACATAACTAAGGCCAAGTCAAATCTAAGATCTGTGAAACCGGGCCATAATGTGTTAACATTTCATTATGAAGTATTTTTCAGTACTTCTGAGATGAGGGGGCCATTTGTTTTGAATACATGCATACTATAGATATGTCAACATGAACAATCTGCGTGGAGAATTTCAGACCCACCTTCAGGACCCTGACCAGATGTGTGGTACTGTTCACCTGCTGATACTTGACAGAACAAGCAAAACAGAGAAAAGAGAAGAGCTGTTGAGCATCTGTTTATCAGCACAGGAGACACTCTATCATCTCAATCAGACATAAACATGAATTTATTCACTAGATATTCGCCATTTCATTTCTACTCTAGAACTTTTCTTCATTCAGTTTTATGAACGATATGTTTCCTTGATAGGTTTGACATGGCTTTGAGGTGAAAGCAAGATGCAGATCATCAGAGTGAATCATAAATCATGTAAGAAGGAGGTCTGAACTCCCATGAAGCTTACCAGCTGGCTGTGTCTGTTCCGTAGCACCAGGTTGGCCTGTTAGAGAAGAAAAACCAGAGGTTTACATCAAAACATCTGATTTGATGAATTTACCTTGTTATTAGTTCAGTTGAGTATGTGCGGGTGGCAGATTTAGAGATGTAGTGTGAATCAGAAATGACATTTTGACGTGGTCTTAGAGACTTTCATATTAAAAGAGATTAAAAATATATTATCTAAAGAATTTGAGCAGTAGTGTATGCATGCATGCATGTAACTTACTTGGACTCCCGAGAGTCCCTTGAGGTTCAGCTGTAGCTTAAAAATAAAAATGAAAAATTGCAAATATACTCCCCACAATGATGGCACTACCAGTACATTCTGACCTTGCGGGGTGACATTTCTAAGGCCCTATTAAGAAACAAGCTTAGAAATCATTTAGAATGAAGTTCTATATAAGATGGGTGTAACGTTTAGGGTAAGAGGATAGAAAATACAGTTGGTACAGTAAAAACATTACTATGTAATGTCCCATAATGATAGGAATACCTGTGTGTGTGTGTGTTTGTGTGTCACCCACCTGTGCCCATGGCATCTGTCTGTGAGGAAACTCCTGTGAATGGATCCCCTGTGACTGGAGTTGAGTTTAAGAAAGGTTTGTTTCATCAACTTATAACAACCATTTGACACAATTTCTGCTTTGTAAGCAAACCCTTGCAAAAATTGACCTTGGTAGTCATAGTTTCCACTAAAATAACATTGCCATTGCACTGTAAAATGATAGAATTTCCTTCAAACAGGCTTCTTTGTCATTCTTTCTGCAGAAACTACGTTTACCATGGTACATTTTTATAAGGGCAGCTTACCTGGATGGTTAGTCCACCTGATGAGGCAGATGTTTTCAAACGTAATTTACCTGGTAAGTCTGTCTGAACCATGCTACTATGTGTCTCTGAGGCATCTGAAAGTTTGACAAGAACATTTAAAGTGCCAAAATAAAAAACAAATCATGCAGTTTGTCACTTCAGCTAATTATGATATACATATTTTTGTCTTAACATAACTTTATATCATCTGCGCTTTGGTCATTTTGATTTATTAATGTAATTGAAAGGTGATTTACCTGTAAATCCAGTCCCAGTCGCACGCACAGAATCTGCTTTTTAGAAACACATGCTACACATGAAACCCTTCACATAAGTGATTGACTAACACGTGTTTGGATGTGCTGAGGAGATGTGGTTACCTGTGTAATTCGGCACGCCGTCTGTCACAGCTATGTGTCCCTGTCCTGAATAACAGGAAACAGCATGTCATAAATATTTCAGAATTACTTTTATTACTTCTGTGCAGAATGTGTTATACTCACCTGTCATGTCTGTTTGAGTCTGTCTGTCAGTCACGGGATCACCTGCTGCACCTGATCAATCACAGTGTCAGCTCTGTTATTGCAGGTATGTGTACAAAGACCAATGCTGCTTCTACATTCACTCACGTGTATTTTGTAAATAGTATGTTTGGCAAAATTTTAAATTTTAAAGATAATACCTGCCATATCTGTCTGGATGCTTGCACCGGTGACACCGTCAAATCCTTTGAGAAGGCAAGGCGAGTTTATATATATATAGCACATTTTGGACACTTAACAGTATTTTAAAGTGCTTTACATACAAATAATTTAAAAATAATTCTAAAATTAAAAAAATGAATCTAAAAAAAAACTAAGAAGCAAAGAAAGTTGCATCTAACTGAAATTAAGTCAATAATTTTATAATAATTAATATTTAACATATTCAATTGATCAGTAAGGGTTATCAGAATTCTTCAGAATTGGTAGAAAGTCCAAATTGTGATTGTAATCTGTGGCAGAAACTTCTATATATGGTTGCTTACCAGTCGTGTCAGCGTAAGGACTGAGAGTGTGGTCACTTGGATCAACAGCGCCAACTGAAAATAACAGCAACAAGAAAAATCATTTCTAAGGGGCTAAGTAGATTAATATTGGATGAATATATGTGTAAAATGATTAGTGATGACTTATTAGTGTTGTTCCAGAATCTAGTCGGATACCTTGTTGTCTAAATAAACAGGTGCTTTCTAGATTTAAAATAGTATTTGGAAGACTTAACGCAGGAGCTTGAAGTTAGCATGCTGGTAAAACAGCACACGCTTTAACTATTTAATAATTTTCAGCATTCATAAAAAAGGTAGGCCTATATCAGGTTTAATCAGTAAGTTCATTCTGGGTTTTTTCCCCAATATCTTAGATTTTTGGGTAAATCAAATAACTTTATAAACATAAAAAAATGCCTGCCTCTTTGACCAAACACTGTGTGAGGAAACTAATGGTGTCTAGGTAGAGGACATCTCAATGAAGGAAAACTTAGCAGGTGCAAAAGTGGTGTTATTTACCAATTTGTTTACAGAACGGAAGTAAGTTTTTTGTTGACACATTAAATTTAATCTCCTACATAAATTAGATAATACTGTAAAAAAAAGGAATAAAACGTTTTATAAATCAGCAAATAATAAATAAACAAAACATTCTGTAAGTGGGAATAGGTATATACAGGGATGGGTTATGGACCGGGCCCGGGGGCCGCTGCCCAGGGGCCCTTGGGATGCAGGGGGCCCGTGGGGCCGTAAGGACTGAGAGTGGGCCCACACAACCCATAATCCATCCCTGGGTATATACATGTGTTTACTGAAATAAGGGGGGGAAAGCTAATTGTGAAAATGGCCTTTAAAAGATATGTATTGAAATCTACAGATGCAAATTCATAAAGCTTTATAATAAACTCTTAAATGAGTTTGGTTTGTTTATGAAAGTTATGAAAGCAAAATAGCTAAAAAATAATTAACTGTGTTACTTTATTTTTGTAATTGCAGCTGGATTTTCTATGAATGAAATTATAAAATTGGTTGATAAGAAATATTGGTTGATATTAAAAATTTATGTTAGGGACCCATAAAGTCATAAAAGCATAGCTTAGTAATCTGATGTATTTCTTTGTTAAAGCATGTCCCTTTAGCTAAGCATTAGTTATATGAAATAAACCATGATTGGTACATTCAAAGTGTGCATATTCACTATCTTTCAGGAATACACTAGAATATAGATATGAACTAAAATCCCCAAAACTCAAAAGATATTTGATTTCATGGCTTCAAACCTGCCGTGAGAAATATTTTCCGTATTGAGCACAAGCATTTGGTAAACCCACACAACCCCACAACTCTAGACAGACTAGCCAAGAGAAGACGCATAAAAATTGAATTATGGCTAACAAATCAATTGACTTTCAGTGATGTCATACAACCAGGTGATATAGTACCAGCTGTGTGATGCATCTCAGTTGCAGCGCCATGATGGCCTGTTGCGCCTGTTTGGAAAGACATTTGGGAATATTCACATCGATTCCAGGATATTAGTCTGTCAATAATATGACGCTGTGATTGTGTGTTGATTAGTTGTGTTTGTTTTATTGCTAGATACGTACTGATATCGAGATGAACGCCTGGAGGGTCACCTGTGAACAAACACACACACACACACACACACACACTGTAGTTCTCTCATGTTTATAGGTTTCATGGTTTTATAGGCATTTCAACAAACCTTTCTGTATGTCTACCACAGGTTTGTGCCGACCGTTTCCATTTCCTGTAATACAGTTATAAATTATGCGTCAAAATAATACTGTATGATGAAATCCCTGCATGTGGTCAACTACCTAAGATGGCTTGGACCAGCTAGAAACCGCAGAAAAAATAGCCATCAACTGCCTTAATCTGGATTTTCCAGCAAGGAAAAGTGAGGTTACATGATGACTGTAACTTACCGTTTGTATCAGGTAAATCTGCACCATTATTATCTGCTCCACCATCTGAGGAGAACAACAAAACTGTTAAATATAATATTGTATCTCATACATATCTTGTGTTTTTTTCGTAATTTAAAATAGGGTAAATACCTTGCCATCAGTGGTCAACTATATGTTAATTAGTTAACATTAGACTAGATTAATAAATGCTGTAGAAATATTGTACATTGTTTTATTTTAACATTTACTAATACATTTAACAAGCAATTTATTTAAAAAATATTAACTTTTTATTTACATTTACAAAGATGAATAGATGTTGTAGCCTCGGTAAATATATTGTTAATTGTAAGTTTGTGATTAGTTATCTATTAACTAATGTTAAGGGAATAGGTCACCAAATATTTGCAGCAAATTTACTCCAGGATGTTGTTTCTTTTTCAAAACAGTATTTTTTTTTTACAATTCCTTTAACAAATTAGACCTTTTTGCAGAGTACACTAAAATATTTGTCTTACCTGAGTAATCTAAGAAGGAATGACCCGGATGTGATATTGTGTCAAAGACTACTGAGGAGTCTGTAAAAATCAGATTACATTTGAATTAAGATACAATTTGACACAATTTCATTTTATGTCACTTGCCACCAGACCATTGCAGAATGTTTGATCAGCATGTTGTTTAACATAAGTTTACCTGTTGTATCAGCTGGTGATTTTGATTGGGCTCCATTATCAGCCGTGCCTGGAGTTATTATGAAAGATGTTATTCTAAATGTAATAATATAATATACTATCATTCATTTAAAGGGATAGTTCACCCAAAAATGAAAATTGTCCTGTCTTTTACTCCCCTTTGAAGCATCCTACGTGTATGTGACAAATCCTATCAGAGTTATATTAAAAATTGTCCAGACCCCTCAGAGCCTTTGAACAGGCTTAAACTGGTAATAGCCATTACACTTCGGAAGACATTAAATAAAATGTGCGTATTCATAATAAAATGTCCCCCACAAGGCTGCAGGGATGAATAAAGCCCCCTGTAAGCGAAGACATACATTTTTGTACGATAAATATAGATAATTCAAACTTAATAAGCACTTTTCTCTCACATCTGCTGACTGTGAAAACCGGAAGCAATCCTGATGTTTGCGTCGCGCGTGCGTCTCTGGGAATTTTAAAGGAAGTAACCGTTACTTAGCAAAGGAAAAGGTGTCTTGTCTTATATTGAAATCCTCCGACATTTTTCTTTACATATCCTCAGTTTGTGCATCTAATTCTGCAACTGGTGTTTTGTTTTTTTCTCTCTCCGCTATCGCCACTAATCACACAACAACGATCACCGATGTTACGTCATCCGCAGGGACTGCTTTACGTTTCCACAGACGCTGGACGTGGGAGAAAAGTGTTTATTACATTTGAAGTATGGGTATTCGTTATATAAAAATGCATGGAGTCGCTACAGGGGGTCTTTATTCACCCGCCAGAGCTGTGTGAGGGACGTTTTATTAAGAACTTCCAAACTGAATTCAGCTACAACCCTTTTAATTTTAATCAAAGGCTTGGAGGTGTCTGGACAACTTTGAATAACTCTGATTGGATTCGTCTGAAAGAAGAAAGTCACATAAACCTAGGACGCTTTAAAGGTTAGTAAAAGACAGGATAGTTTTCATTTTTGGGTGAACTACCTTTTTAATGCTAGTAAACATATTAATACTTTACTTACTGATTGAATGAGTATAATCACCATTTCCATTGTCAATAGACAGGTAATCCGGTCCTGGAGAGTCTAATATACAGAACAAGAGATGGTTAGCAAGGTATCTATCTATCTAACTAACATTCTGTCAGTCGTTCTATCTATCCATCTTCTAGGTCCTACACTCATTCAGTAAACTGAGTTATGAGTTTAGTGATCAGTCTGTGTAATTCATACGGATGCATGAAACCCCAGTGACCTCTCGTGACACTAAAAATGTCTCTGAAAGTTGTCGTTACACCCCCCCCTTTGGAGCCAATGTAAGGATTGGATAAAGTCTGACAGAGTTTATTAGACATGTGCTGGGATAATCCCAAGGCTACTGGGGTAAAAGCACTCTAAATTTACAGGACCTGATGGAGCACAGAGCGGCAGCCAGCAGCCATTACCTGGAGGAGCGTCTAGAACCGGACCGCCACTGGATGGGTGCCCTGGACTCAGGCCAGCACCTGGAAAGGAGAACCAGCGAGAGAAAAAGGACAGCTTTGATTCACACCAGTCGTCTTTCAATAAATTATTAGGTAGAGAATAGAATCTGGCTGGTTTATTCTGTCAGCGTGGCCCATAATTAGTGCAGCCTGACAGCAGGACAGAATGAGGGAAGGCTCTCAGTGCCGTATGTGAGCCGTTTCACAGCATGGGCATAAAAGTAAATCAAGTGAGCTTAACTAGTGTGGGACGTCCTGTTTGCTACACGGCCAATGAGATCAGCGGAAAGCAATTTTGATGACCGCAGCCCAAAAGCCATAAACATCAAACCTCTCTGGTTAAGTGAAAAATGGATGACATGAAGTGGACGCTTACCTGCCGAATCCACCTGAAATGCGAGTCCCATGTGATCTGTTGAGACAGCGTCAGTTACTAGGCATGTGGGCGGAACGTCTGGAGGAGTGTCTAAGAGGTCTAAAAGCGTACCTAGCCCGTCCGTTTGGGTGTCTGGACCAAAGCTCTCTCCTATTCCACCTGTAGAGGGAGACATTCTGGTCCATATTGAGAATCCACATTCCGTATTCATTCTAGTAATTAATGAGAACAATGAAATGCTCACCCATTAAGCCAACAAGGAAGTCATGGCTTGACTGATCTATTATGCCTGCAATGAAAATTTGCATTGAAATGTTTGAGTTCATAGTATGGTCTGATATTCACATTATTATTTAGTATATACTGTACATAGGTGTTATTAATGTTACATTTATACACTTTTGTTTAAGGTTTGGGTCAGTAAAAATGTTTATGTTTTTGAAAGATGTCTGATCAGAAATACAGTAAAAGCATAACAATGACAAATATTACAATTTAAAATTTTAATACAGAATAATGTCATTTATTCTGTTTAAAAAAGTTAAGTTTTAAAGTGCCCCTGTTATGGATTTTTGAAAATGACCTTTTATGCACACAACGAATGAAAACATTCTGCAATTGTTTTTAATTCTGAAAGTGCACCATGTATAAAGTTATTGTCTCTCAAAAGGAAGAGTCGACTTTTTAAAAAATAGTCCCAAGTCCTGTTGAAGTTAAAATGATACTTTATTTATACATTACCATTACTCTGTTGTTCTATTTGATAATGTTCAGTGCTTTGCTACAATCTGTATCGTTAAAAGCGCTATATAAATAAAAGTGACTTGAC
>JAUCMT010000043.1:16800177-16810924 GCA_032357475.1 Enteromius thamalakanensis
GTTACATCAGTTAATGGTGCATCACCGTTATTCCCGTTAATGGCAAACGTTTGGCACCCTGTGCTGCCATGCAATGCACTGTTTTTTTACGTCTTTATTTTTTACAGTGTATAGCCAAAATATAAATCCTATAGTGTCCCTTTCACAGTTAAAACTAAAGGGATATTCAGACATTTTCATATTTCATATTTTTAGAACACCTGTATTCTCACCAGCTAAATTTTTTTTTAAAAAGTATTTTAAATGTCTTTTTTTCCCCTAGTAACACACTACAGCAAAAGATAACTGACTTAAACCCATTTTTTAGCTGGGGAAAAAGTTCTAATCATTTTGGCCACCACTGTATGTTTTTACAATATAATTCATATAAATAGCAGGTTTTAATGTGCTAACCATAGAGGCTATGATGAAAGTAACAAGTAACAACTATGACCAAGTATTTTTTTTAATTTTCAAATTGGCATTAACTAATACTGAATTTCCTATATAACTCAAATATTAATTTCACCACTGTAGCTAGCAATCTGGATATTAATTGCCTCTCAGAAACGACTCAGCCAGTGTCTGTCTCAGGGCTGGCACCGCTGGGGGTCTTGTATGGAGGATTTGCCTTCTCTGTTGTCTTTTTTGTGTTTTATGTGTAGATTTGTGGCCCCAGTATCGAATAGACTTTCTACAAACATCGCAGTTTGCAATATTTCCGTTTACTGCAGTAAAATAACTCCTAACAGCGCTCCTCTTTCTTTCCGTCATTTAGAACAGCCAAAGGTCATGGCGCTTTGGCGCTGCTGAGTCACATGTTGATAGAACAACGAATTACAGCAGAGCAGGGAGGATCAATGGTGAATACGAGATATAAATGGAGCGGGGTATTTAGAGACATGTCCGCTCTTTTATGAAACAGGAGCAATTTACTTTAGCGTAAATTAGATTTAATTTAAATAAAAGTATCGATCTCGAAAGGCTACTATCAATCCGATATCAATACCAACGTTGGTATCGATACTATCGATATTAGGATTGATCCACCCACCCCTACTGCTAGTACCATGTTAGTAAATAGTCAGGGAGATGTATAATAGAACAGCTTAGCTCTAACTCATCCACGTTCGAACGTTCTAAGAGCCACACGTCACAATATGTTCAGATAATATTTTTGAACTCGCTTGTTTAATTCATTGAAGTGTTTTGAATATGCAATTGCTTTATTTAAATAAAATTGTGTACAAGACATACTATTAAGTTTCTTATGAGTGTATATACACTAGAAGTAGAATCAACTACGATGCAATGAGGCGTCACCCGAAATCTTGCCTAGGGCGCCAAATTGGTTAGAGCCGGCCCTGGGTGGATTTGTTTTGTGCGAACATGCAGCTTTACAAGAAGTTAAGTTGTGTGGATCACTTGTGGATTATTGTGTTAAGTTTTTATCAGCTGTTTGGACTGATGGCACCCATTCACTGGTGATCAAGTGAAGAAAATTAGTTTAACAAAGAAGCACATCTTCAAGCTCATCTACAACAAAATGTTATTCTACAACTTGGATGGCCTGAGGATCAGTAAATTTACATTTTTGGGTGATCTATTCCCTCTTTTTGATTAAAATACCTGCAGGCTGTGATTGGACCTCGGAGGAAACTACAGCCACACCGTCTGACGTCTGTCCTGCTGAAGGCCGGCCAAACGTCTGGCTGGATATCATTGTGGACCCATGACCTGCTGCTATGTGGCCTGATGACCCTTGACCTGATGACACTGTGAGAATGGCAAAGATTTCTCATGGTGAAGAGTGCTATGTATTTTATTTTATGTGCGTAATGTAAATACATATTATAAGTCACGGTTGCCTTAACATAAACGGAGGGATCTCTTACCAACAGTAATGGACACTGAATGGACGCCCCCGTCTGTGAAACACATTAAACATATCGTGTTTCTCTAATGCTGTAAATATTTAAGATCATATTTCAAACAATAATTTTGCTTCTAAATGTCATTACCAGGGACTTTAGATCCTGAACCTCCATTAGCACCTGCTCCTCCAGTTCCTACACCTGAAAACAATTCCCTTTATCACTCTTCATGTTATGTACTACTGTTTAACCATTTATTATTATTACATTTAAAAAAAAAATTAATTAACACTTATTTTGGCTCTGAAATGATTTTATTGTTATATTTAAGTTATATATTATTTTATATTATATTATTATTTAATATATATATATATATATATATATATATATATATATATATGTGTGTGTGTGTGTGTGTGTATAATAGTATTAAACATTTTTGTATTTTTAGTGTATATTACTAGCATTTATGCTATGCCATATAAATGTGTAACTTGCTTTTTAAAAAAAAACATTTTTTAGGCCAGAATCAGCTTTGAGGTACCTGGAGGAACTATCTCTGATTTGGACCCATCTTGTCCACCGTAACTTGCATCTGTAAGTGAAATAATTACAGTGAATAGGCAGTCGAGTTGTTAGGGCAAAACAAAAAGAATATAGAGTAGGTGAAGAGGTACAGTACCATGAGAACTAGAGCCAGATGGGCGAGAGTACCCGTCTCTTCCGTTGCTTCCTGTAACTCAGAAAGAAATATTTCTAAGAACCTTCTTTGTCATGTAATAAAGCATAGCTGTCAATGCTGAAAATGCTCCAGTAATCAAATGATATGCAATCAGGGTTAACTAAACAACAAAACTAATGTTACACCACCCTGCATCATATTTTCTGAATTATTTCACTGATTTTGGGATGCTGATTCCAAACATATTGCCTATTTTGCTCTTGCACATCATTTTCTCACAAAGTATGATGTGTGTTTTGTAGAATTTTTGCATTCTACAACCATTTGTCCATCAGGTTGGGAAATCTTGTATTATCCTCTACTCAGTGGATTTTCAGATTCATGATATTATTTACGCCTAATTTTAAGGTTAAAATTATAAAAAGAAGAAAAGGCAAGCATAGCGTCAATGTCAATGTTTTCCTACATCCAAACAGCAACAGAAAGTGACAGATTTTGTGAAAAAATGCTTATTTATAACCTGTATAAGTGCATTACAACAGATACATTCATATGATTTTGTGATGACAAAAAAACATGCGATAGGAAGTTATCGTTTTATTGATATTTTAAAACTCAGCATCACCAAATTGTTCAACATTATTATTTTTATGCGAATCAGCAAGATGCAGGGCTGTTTGAAACTCTGCTTACCGTTTGCTCCGTTTGAAGCTGTCGATGTGCTGCCTGATGCTGTAAAGACAAATACACTAGTTTACTTTCTGATCGGCCATGAGAGAGAACGTATATCTAAATTTGACCTCCACATGTTCGGCTATGACCCTGGGTGTATATTGAAGCTCTGTAGCACATTTCCTACACAAGGTCAGTCGGTGTTGCTTTTCTAAAGTACGACTTGTGTGAAAGTTTTGCCCCTGATAGATCAGGTTCACACTTACAGACTTGGCCAGTTTGAGTGCCACCATTAAGCTTGTGACCTGGGAAACAAGAGCAAAGGTTTTGTCAAAAGATGTATTGGACTTCAGGAAGGCCTGAAAAGTGGCCATTGAGCTTTCAACAAATTCACCTTTCACCAGAGGCCATGAGAGGCTAATGCACTCCGAACAGAACTTGTTTTTGCGTTATCGAGTAGACTTTCCTTACCGTTTGGGGATTCGCCCGCGGCGGCGCTGCCAGGAGTCATACCTTAGAGAAAAACAGGCCTTCAGTCTAAACAGCGGCCCAACAAACATGCAATCTCACTGCGCTACAGGCCTCTTGTTTTCCACTGATCTGTGCACCTGATGTTTCGTCTTTCCACATTTATTAATAAATCGAGCAATGCCGTTCAGCCACCGTGGCTAAAATCCCCACATACCTGATCCCTAAACCAGATTAAGTACTGATTGACTTTGCTTACTGAGTAGGGTGCACCCACTGAACTATTTTCCAGTGCTGAGAGGTTCAGTGTTCTCTGCCTCCAGCTCTAAAGAGGATTAGCTTCACCTTACCCAAGCCTTTGGGTGCTGCAGTGGCCTGCTGCGATCCGGCTCCTTTGGGAGAAGAGGGAGAGGAACAAGAAACATATTCTTAAGATTCCCAGAGATTATTTCTCACAGTTCAATCAATCTATTCTGGCCAGGTGGCTTCTGAAATGACAGACTTGTGCTTGAAGGGGTTTGCATATTGCATAAACCAGCTTTATACAGTACATTTTAAGTTATTGGCTTTTATGTGCATTTTAGATCTGATTTAAGTTTAGTTTTTGCAATGTTAGAACGAAATGCTACAAGTTAAATAACATCAGTCTTAGTCTTTAATGGTGTAATGTATCAGTTAACAGCTAGAAATTTTGGGGTCAGTCGAATGATGATTTCTGAAGGGTCATGTGACTTCGAAGACTGGAGTGAGGATGCTGAAAATTATTTGAAATTGTAATATTTTTCACAATAGTACTGTTTTTTTCTGTATTTCTAATCAAATACATGTCTTGGTGAGCATAGTATACTGTTATATGTGACCCTGGACCACAAAACCAGTCATAAAGGTCCATTTTTGGAAGTTGAAATTTATAGATCATATGAAAGCTAAAAAAAACAAGACAAGATTTGACCGAGATACAACTATTTAAAAATCTGGAATCTAAGGGTGCATAAAATGCCTTTAAGTCTGTCCAAATAAAGTTATACTACTAATCAAAAAGCAAGTTTTAATATATTTATATAGTAGGAAATTTACCAAATGTCTTCATGGAACATGACCTTCACGACTTTTTGGCGTAAAAAAAATATGAATCATTTTGACAGTGTATTTTTGGCTAATATACCTGTGCTACTTAAGACTGGTTTTGTACTCCAGGAACACATTTAAAAAAAAATAAAAATAATAATAATAATAAGAATAATAAATACTAACCCCACATTTTTTAAATGTAGTTTTGTAATTACCTTGCAAAACGTACTATGGTTATATCAGATGGTAATACTGGTATTTTAAAATATATTATAATACTGAAATCTATGTACTGTTGTAAGAATGTTGCAAACACTATAAATATGAAATATGGTATATGAATTTCAGTACCATGGTATATATCAACGTTTGATCAAATTACCATCACTTATATTCAGATCATATTTTTGTTAGAAATATCATCGTACAAACATGATACTCCAAAATACTTGTCCAAAAAGAACTATGATAACTGTATGGTCACCATACTTTAAAATCTTAGAAAAACAAAGTTTTATCATTGATCCCATTTCCAAAAATCATAGTATACAAGTAAAAATACCACAGTACTATTTTGTAAGGGTTATTTCTGATTATGGCAGAACCCCAAACGTTTCAAATATCTCAGCCTTTCAAAAAACACTCACTTTTGAAGTAGATTATGACTAATTATGTGATTATTAAATTATGATTCATTATGTGATTATTAAAGATGACTAAGGTTTTGCGCAGTGGTGGTAAGCTGTGAACTTGTCACCCACCCTTCATATGCTGACCTTTGGAGTCATCATCATCTGTAAAGAAAAGGGAAAATCGATACAGTTTATAACAACCGCTCCTTTGTTTCGCCCTTCTCCTCTTTCTGTCCCGAATCCCTCACAGATCTGCTGACTGTTATCAGAATAATATGAGTCCACACAGTCTAGGACTCACTGATCTGCTTTAAGTTAACTGCTCTTTTATTTTCTCCTATTCATCCACTTTGATGTGTTTATAGGTTTCCGAACGGGTTTTTAAAAAAAGCTTTAAAAGAGAATTCAGGTTTACTTTAGAACTGTTTATCATCAACATTATAGTATTAACTTCTGATTTGATCCTTTTGCAGGATCGCATTCTGTATCAAACTGCCCACAATATGAGCTTCCTGATGTGGTACGATGGGCTCTCCTCAGGACATCTAAAAAAACCTTCATCTCCTACCCTCTTCCTCCTCGGACAGCTCTTCTTCACCCTCTTCAGCCTCAAAGTCATTTTCCTCAGGCTCCTTATCTGTCCGGAATAATAAATGAGCAGAGTAATTGATTGCATTCATTGTTCTTATTTGCAATGATGGTTGACTTTGTATGTTGAACATAGGAGTGTGCCGTCAAATAATCCCTTTGGGAAAAGAGCTTGTACCTTCAACAGGCGCCATAGATACGGTGGATGCCAGAAACACAACAGCCACTGAAGCAATTACAAGATTTCTGTGAAAGCGAAACGATAAAGAGTCCAGAAGAAGCACGTGTGAAGCAAACGCAACCCATAAATGAGAAATTTCTCATGCATATCTCAAAAACATCTGAAGATGGGCATTAAAATCCAACAATTCCCTTAAGAAATGCATGCTTTTGATATTGTTTTTAAATAGTTTTAACTCGCATACAATGTAAATTAATCGATTTGGCCTTTAAAAACACAAGTAATGGTTAAAAGTGATACTTAGCACTTAATGTGTGCTTGTTTTAAATAATAAAGCATTCGGTTATCAGACGTTACACAGACTTTTAAACCACCTATTTGTCACATGCACAAAATCCTACACAAAACATGCTTTTAGTCTAATAACAAAGCGTAGCTTAAACACAATTTTAGCAACACCAAAGTCATGGGTTTGATTCCCAGTGAATGTAAAAATCAATGCATGTACTTTATACTCAATGCAAACTGTTTTAAATAAATGCATTAACATAAAACCTCCTGGTCAACCAATCCACTGCTCCACCTTGATATACATTTATAAATTATTGCTCATTTAACTATCAGTTGCTCCCTTGTTAATTTCATAGATATTGGTAATTATAAATCAATCTTCATTGACTTACCGTGACAGCATCTTTAGCACAGGTCTGTGTGGGAAACTGTGCAGCAGACATAAAGCAACCAGAAAACGTGCTTTTGACTTCCTTATGCTTGACTGGCCAGCAAAATACATTTTATACCCTTCCAGCCCCCCATCTTTGTAAGGGGCAGGACTTCTAACCCCAGCCCCTGCCATTCAAACTGCTGCCACCAATCAAATGAAAGCTGAGCACTGACACATTATTGATTCATAATTTATATTCAGATCAGATCTGCAGTGTTTTAACATATCAAAGGGCAGGAATGATGATGAATATCTACTGCACGTTAGCTGTTGACTGATGATAGCAATATTTGGGCTGAAAAGCATCATAATTCGTGGTATGTCCTATCATCTCTTTGGCCTAGCAGGCAGCGGTGGAATCAGTAAGGCGGCTCAACCAGTGGAGGGCACCTACACAACATCACAGACCAGAGACACAGGAACTCATGCAGGAAGTTACAGGTGTTTTCTCATTTATTCACTATTGGTAAACAAGATGACCTGGCTGGTTTTAGATTAGATTTAGGTAAATGCTTATTTTGTGATATAGCTCTGCCAAAATCACTGAAAAAAAAAAGAATAATGGTGTGGTTTATTTTTAGTATTTGCTTAATAAATTGTTTTTTCAAAATGTTTTTATTTCTAAAAATTGTTCTAAATTCTAAATTGTCTTCAAAATACTAAAGTACAGGTTGTACAGTGTTGTTGGGATTTATTTATTTATCTGTTGTTGTTTGTTAATTTGACTACATTTGATTGAAATTTGATTTAAATTAGATTCAAATCTGTCCAAAAGTTTTGGAAACTTGATTTTTGTCCTAATTTAATGAAATGTTGTTGCCAGAAACAAGGTAATAAGAATGGCATAAGATGGTTTGCTGGTCCTTGCTGGGTTAACCTGGTTTAGATGATCAATCATTTGACAATCTAGCGGCCAAAATCCCTCAAAACAAAACAAAAAAACATATATATAAAAAATGACCATCCAAGCCACTTTTATATTATATATAATATTTTTCTTGTTTATTTGGTTGCTTGCTGAAATGCACTTTTATTTTGGGACACAGTAGCCTATATTTATTTTTTTTTTACATTTTTAAAGTGTTTATCTTTATATTTATTTCTGGATTTATTTATGCCAATATATAGTGTGATCAACTTTTTTACTTTTATAATTGATTATTTCTTTTATTCAGATTTTTATTTATTATAAAAAGGTTAAAAACTAAATCAGAAAGAATCATTAAATATATAGGCTATATATATATATATATATATTTATTTATTTATTTATTTATTTATTTATTTATTATTATTACTTTTTTTTTTAAACTGTAACAAAAACTTTAAAACTTTAAAACTGATATAATATAAAATGACTGATTACACCTTTACGTACAATATTTCTAAATCATGAATATAACCTTTTGCTATTATATATGCATTTTTTTATTTTTCCATAATTTTGGAGTTAATGAAGACCAAAGTGTTGATCTGTTTTTTGAAGAAAGAAAATAAATTTTCTTTCTGAAGAATTCAGAAGAATTTCTGGTGATGTTTTAATGGATTATGGTCCATTCAAGTACTATGGTATCTGTATTTTGCATAAGCTAATGCTCCTGTCCCATCGCAGGAGCTGAATATCTGGCAGCTCTCAGGAAGATCGCATTCCTGTAGCGTGTGCCAGTTCACATCAAGCTGTTACACAATGTAACGAACACCAGCAGGCCTCCAAATGCATTTCTGTGATAAACTCCTCCAGATGAGCTAAATGGACGTGTGTCGTAGCAAGGCTAATGAGCTCTTGAGCTAAACAAGCTGTCTTTGTTGTAATGTGAAATGTAAACCGTGTGTGTGTGTATTGTTATTGATCCATACTGTTACGTTACAATAATTTTGTGTTTTCTTTATTAAACCCTGAATCCTAATAATGTAAAACATGTTAGCTTACATAATATCTAGTACCTACAGCTAGCTTTTATTTTTTCCTGGTAGAAATAGTAGGCTCATTTGCTATTAGGAGAATTAAGTGGTTCACAAAAATGCTTTGCATGTACCTGAATACTTGACTATTAATGCAATCACAGTAACAGCGTGGAATGACAAGACATATTGCAAAGCTGTATTATTACACATCAGCTGCTCTTGTTGGCAGATGTGGCCAGATTTCTGCTGGCCAGATTCATGTCCTGCGGCTTCCCTCATTCTTGCAGGCCTGCCTGATCTCCAACAAAAGCTCTCTGTTAGGTGCTTGAAACCATAGCGCTCTTGGAGCCAATCTTGGGTGACGAGATTAGAAGTGCCAGTCCAGGATCTGTTCAGCTCAGCCGGTGGGGTCAGGCGGTACAGCGCTCGGACCATATGGAATAGGACGGACCACCACAGTTGTGTCCTACTGCAAAAATCTATATTTTCAACACAATATCCAATATATTTTGGTAAATAAAAATAACAAAATATACTCCAGATGTAATAGTTGTGGCAATGTATTGTTAAAATTAAATATTGTTAAATATATAATATAATATAATAATTATATATTAAAATATGTTTATGATTATTGTAAAATTTTATATTGAATATTATGATATATACAATTATATATATATATATATATATAGTATAAATGTTCTCTATATATATTAATATATTAATCTCAATTATAATTATTATATATTGATATGTAATTTTTAAATTTATTTTATCATTGTCATTAAAAGTGCTATTTTGTACTTTTGACAAAACGGCTTAAATGTATGTAAAATGTAATTTGTGTGTGCATGTATGTGTACAGTAAGTAGAAAATTATAACTAGAATATATATATATATATATATATATATATTACATTTATTTTGTATTATATAATTTAACATTTTATATTAAAATATAAAAACAATCCAATTTTCTAAATAATGAGCATAAAAATGTTTCAAATATATAAATGTTACATAAATATTAAAACTTCTTTCCATCATTTTGGCAATAATTCAGCATGCTTTAATATATTAAAATGTCTTTAAATATGACTTTTTTTGTTTGTTTTTTTAAAGGAAAGTTTCTGTAATATTGTAAAAATATATAACACTTTGCAAAACAAAACAAAAATCCTCAAGAGACTCCGCAGACCACAGGAGAGTATGTAGGAAACGAGGTGAGTTCTGCTGTGGTCCATCATAAACACATGCACACACACACACATGCACATACAGACCTGTGCGTTTTCTCATACAGATTCCTGTTCTGTTCTCAGATTTCAACTTCATCCACGGCTCTGTTAGGACTTTTTGTCTCAGTGGTCACGAGCCACCTCTGATCGTCCTGAAGGAGCTATTCTGTTTAGAAACTCGATCCATCTGAAATTACTGCGGCACTGGAGTTTTGGGTCTCTGAACTGCTCTGTAATTAATCACCGTGGGCCAAATCTAATATGTCGTGTAGCAGGACAGAGAAACAGTGTGGACAGGTGGACATTAAACTTGATCAGAGGGTCAGACTAGTTCTCATTTCCTGCCAGAGGTCTCAAATGAATGTTCACCACCGATATTAAACAACCACAGAATGATTATTGCATTGCCAAGTGTAATATGATTTCATTTAATTTTTATTTGGGGTTAGTTTTCCTCAGTACATGCACACAATTCTTGTGTCTAATGAAAGTGTCACACTACAGTAAGACTATTGTTTTGTATTAGATTACACATTTTCTGAAATGTTATGTTAACCTATGCAAATGATCCATTATCCAATAGTGCTGTAAAATGTTTTTTTGTAAATCATAAATCAAAATACTGTCACCAGCCTTTTTTTTTTTTTTTTGGAAAACGGTCTTTATATGAATTGTGACTAAATGTACAGACGCCAATAGATAAGAAACACTTAAATGTGTTTATAT
>JAUCMT010000043.1:16812497-16824046 GCA_032357475.1 Enteromius thamalakanensis
TATAGTTTTATATGCTAGGAGAACAATTATATTGAAATAATATTGTCTTGGCTATCATACATGTATATAAAATAAAATACAAAAACCTAGTGACCTAAAACCTAAATATAATATGTATTTTTAATAATTGTCTCTATTGTTGAAAACACACAAATAAATAAAAAACTGATTGCTTTTCAGGTAAATAATTGCATTATGTTAGACTAACAGCATAATAAACTGACACAAAAGTAGTTTAAATACTTTACAAATAAATTAAATAAAATCTATAAAGAGAGAAAAAAAAAGTTATTTATTGTATGGCATCTGTATTTTAAAGTAGTATATTATATTTGTTTTACTGACCGGATTGTTAATTATTTTCTTAGTTGTTTTGTTTTTATTATCTTGTGAGGATTTTTTAAATTTTTATAGTTATTTTTATTGTAATTATTGTAGTTATGTTTAAAAAGCCTGAATAAGAGGCGCGTGTGGTTTCCTATACAAAAGTAAAATAAATAAATACATTAGTGCTTTCAAAGGATTAATAGCATCTTAAATAAGTGTTTCTTTGTATATTTATTATGTATATATAAATACACATACAGAATATATTTTTAAAATATTTAATATTATTTATATAATTTATAATATGTATAAATATATTTAATATACAAATATATATATTTTTCTTAAATATATACATGTATGTGTATTTTATATGTAAATAATACACACACACTTATTTTGGATTAATAATTTGACAGCACTAAAATAAATAAATACTCCATGGGTCATTTGATTTTCTGACAACCCAGTCTTTATTAGATTTGCTCCCTGTGTACATACTAAAATGACTTCTTGTAAATCTATACAAAATAATTTTTTTTTTTTTATTAACAGTTTTCAGAGCAATCTGTGCTCTTACATTGCTAGTTTATTAGTATTCCTCCATAGAGACATAGACATCAGAAATTCTATTAGAAATTGTCTGTACAGTCTCAAATCATTGTGTGGGCAGAAAACATCTCATTTTGTGACATTTCAGGCCGGTGTTTATCTGAGAGCAGGAGGGAAGGTTCTCGTTGCAGCGGGTGCAGTCTTTCAGTCGGTGTCAAGGATGGGGACACCATGTGGACAAAGCAATGGAACCATCACAGATTTGACAGATCAACGCTTTCACCAGACCCGAATCGTTTCTCGAAATCCCTTCTGTTCGTTCTACTCTCTAAGTTTAATGTGTCACTCCAAACGAAATATAATAAGACCCTACGTAATGAGACAAATGCATGAGGGACGCAATTTCAGCCCCTCTCTGTTCATCATGCATTTTTTTGCTTTCACCTAAAGTTGGTAAAAATTAAGATTTCGAACGATACATAAATTCTAGAATTAGGACAAAGTTAAAAAATATAATGTACAGCAAACAGCCGAATAATTTAATCTGCGTCCCAGAACCCTTAAAAAGGAACCTTCACCATATGAGAGAGAGAGAGAAAGAGAGAAAGGATGAGAGGGACGTGTCAATGTGTTTTAATGGGATGTGAAACTCTGGTTATCTTGACTGTCTCAGGTGATTCTTTTTACGTCTCTCCAGGAAATTCTGCAATGAAACACAAAAGAAAGTATATAGTGAAGATATAAGTGTTATTATGTCTTTGCATAGGCTACTTTAGGTTAGTACATCCGTGTAATGCATGTTGTTTTTATTGAAGCAGTAACACCACAAGACTCCAGAGGGCGATGCAGGTGACTTCAAATGTCTGTGTTGGATGCCTTGCCATCTTATTTTGGAACAAAGATTGATAGTTGATACTTGATAGTAAAATATTTACATACTTCTATTAAAATGGTTTATTTACAAATGTCTGGAAAACAGCACCATAGCTCATAGCCATATTTACTAAGGACTTAGAAAAAACGGGAAATTATAAGGCCAGGCAATTTGGTTTATTCAGTATGATTTTGCTTCACCCTCTAAAATGTACACAGTATACAGATTTTTGGTTTAATTTTATTATATTTTTATTTTAACTTTTAAAATAGTTGGCAACTTTATATTTTGGTTTATTGTTTGCTGTTATATGTGTATAATTAATAAAAATGTCTCGAAGGACTTACAATTCTTCTTAGTTTAGCCTATATTGCTTTGTCAATGTAAAAAAAAAGATGGGGATACTGACGAAACAGAAAAAAGATTTTAAAAAGAAAAAAAGGAAATAACTAAAAGATTAGATGCAGCAGTAAATAAAAACCATCTAGTAAAAAGATGCTTCATTTTTATGATGATGTATTAATGCGTAAATTATTATTTTTCATTTTTGTATAGAATTTGCACTGTAAAAATAAAAAAATGTATAAGTATAATTCATTTTAATAGTGTCATTGAAAAGGCTGATAAAGAAAAAAAAGAGCCATTTCAATGATTTGCATAGACCAATACAGTATTATGTAAAAAGTTATGATACTATTTTTGTCAAAATATATTGCTTATGTGAAATGTTCTCTGTATGAACACGTTCTTGAGCTTATTCGAGTCGACTGTCGTGTGTAGTTAGCCTATCTAAATAGTAAGTAGCTTATCTGAAACCAATCTCCTATTGACAGGCCTTTACAAACGATCTTATTAAAATAGTTGTAATCGCTTGTGAGTTTTTTAAAGCTTTTAATGTGATCACATGATACCTGTTACAGTGTTTTTGTAGAGTCCTGGTTGCTAGGAGCTTGGCATAGGGGTTTTGCTGGCATCATCTGATCCTGAAGAAAGGCATGAACATATATTAGCATGCGTAGATCCCTTCTGACCTCCTGTTCTCTGAAAAGCCAGAACTATTACCTTGTGTTGTGTCATCAAGGTGATCTGGTTCATCCTGTGTTTTAGAAGCGGCGTCTGAAAAAAAGGATGTGACGATTGCTATCATTATTCTTTAAATCAAAAGTCACAGGTTTAATTTTGCAGTATCACAACATCTGTCTCATTTGTGTCTCCTAAGGAGAGAAATCAAGATTTGTGAATGAATTACCTGTGCCATCTTGAACCACGACTTCATCATGGGCATCAATATCATCATCATCTAAACAGAAAGAAGTATGGAAAGAAAGTGAGACAGCTTTCAATTTCCCAGCATTCTTTAAGAAATCTGAGAGTACCAGGTAACAGCTACTTTTAATGTCTATATCACAGATGGTCTGAGTTTATACTTTGGGGTTAGGGAAACTCAAAATAAAGATCTTCAGACCCATGAGACATACCGTCTGTGACATCATGACTGTCTGCATCAGTGTTTTCATCAGTGTGTTCTTTAGAGACGGCAGAAAATTCAAAGAACATCCATTTAATGCTTTTTGCATAACAAAGGCATCCCTTCATCCGTACTTAACTGAGCTCATAAGCATATTTACCATTTGATGTGGTAGCGTCTGTTGAGTCATTGTCATGGTCATCTAGAAGAAGAAAAAGATTCATACGGCATCAATTTTGTCACATCTTATATGTTTTAGTAACACTACATCTCACAATTGTGATTTTATATCAAACTATGGCTTTGTTTTACAGTTTTGACTTTTGATCACACAATATGACTTTATATCCCAATATGTGACTTAAAATCTTCAACAGCTGTTTTTTTTGTGTCCATACTAGAATCAGAAGTGTTGTGTGATATAACTTTGTTCACCATTGATTGCAATTCATTAAAAACTAGTAATTTGTAAACTGCATACTTGGATAAAAGTCTTGTATTTATTTAGTTATAAAACCTGTTGTTTCACCAGTGCTTGATTCTTTTTCGAAAGCTTTATAGTTTGACTTGTCCTTTGTCTTCTACTGAAAAACCCCTCAGATCTAAGCAGAGTATAAGGAATTTATGTATCTGATTCACAGTTAGCATTAAAAGGATGGTGTTTTGTGGGAAATGAAAGTCGTCTGACATGTAAACAGGATATTTAGTGGTTGGTCTTACCGCTGGAGTCAGAATCAGAGTCGTTTGTCTCTATTGATGCCCCGTCAGGAGACTCTGTAGGTTTAGACATTTAAATATTAGAATTTCTCAGCTTTTTTCTGTAACAGTACAGACTGCAGATGAGTTTATGTCCATGGAAACCCATTTTGTTTATTTATTTTGACTTTTATATCTTGACATGAGCCTTTGTGATGAATTGTGATTTTATACCTCACAATGTGACTTCAGTCATGACTTTATATAATGATCTCGCAATATTGCCTCTTGATATATGAATTTTTATCTCACAACTGTGACTTAATATCTTCAATTGTGACTTAAAGTAAGTCACAGTTTGACTTTATATCTTACCATTACTTTTAAAACCTGATCTTGACTTTATTTTGCACAATTGTTGCTTAATTACTTTATACCTCAATGTGACTTCATATCTTTAATTGTGTGTGGATGGATGGATGGAAGGAATATGAAACTCAAAATTGTGACTTTATCTGTCTTGCATCTATGGCTTTATATCTTGATTTAACTTTATACCTCTCTGTTGTTGCAACATATTCTTATTTTAAACATTCTGACAATTAAAGATGCCATAGAAGAACCTTTTAGGCCTCCATATCTATCAGTACATACCTTGTTTCTCCTTTTCCACGCTGGAGTCATTGTCTTCATCAGTGTCTGTAGACATGAGAGTATTGATCAGTTGACTGATGTGCTTTGATGAATGTAAAAACACAAGACCTGAATGTTTACCTTCTCCTTCTGAGCTGTCCGTGTCACTCTTGCTGTCTGAGCTTTCTGTGTCTGTGGACTCTGTGCTGTGCTTGTCTTTGTCCTGCTCTTTATCTTTGCTGTCAGAGTCGGTGTCTGAATTTGAGTCCAGACTGGAGCTGTCCGAATCAGGCTTGTCCTCCAGTGGACTTTCATCAGACTGGCTGGCTGTGGCGTCTTCTTTTGAGGTGGTGTTGTCTTTGTCCTGTTCGTCTGGTTTAGATTGGTCCTCTTTATCTTTTCCCTCATCGCTGGCACTGTTGCTGCCTGTCTCCTCCTCCTCTTTGGTGTCCTTCTCGCTGTCTCCATCATCTTCAGACTCTTTCGGGTCACTGCTGTCCTTGTCTTTATCCTCAGCGCTGTCCTTGGCGTCTGCTGCATCAGGGGAATCTCCCGTGTCTTGATCGCTGCTGGAGTCTGCATCACTGTCGGAGTCCTGGTCTTTCTCTTTCTTCTCTGTGCTGTCGGTGTCTTTCGATTCTGAATCCTGGTCTTTGGAGTCGTCTGAATCTTTCACCTCATCAGAGTCGCTGTCTGAGTCACTTTTGTCTGGTGTCTCTGAGGTTTCTTGACCTTCGTCTTCTGAGCCTTTACTGGAGTCATCACTGGTGTCTTTGTCGTCTTTCTCGTCACTCTTTTCGTCGGTGTCTCCATCTGTTTTGTCTTTGTCAGAATCTGCATGTAGAATCAGTATTTCATTATTATCATTAATCTGACATAAATCATTTTAATTACATACAAATGTCGTGAAACTCAGCTTACAGCAAATTAAATGGAAAAAGTACCATGGTTTGAGAATTGCATCAGATGAAGTAGTATTGAATGACTCAGAATTTAATGTGAAATTTGCTTTGATACTTGAAAGAATACCATGTTAATACCAAGGTACAGTACATTAAGTTCATTTATGAATTATTTACATCCATCCAAGGTACTTCAGAGATTGAATTTCAAAAAAACATGGTACCATGTACAAAAATGTTTCTTGTATTAATACATTATTGGCTTAAATAGGCTACTATAATTAAATGAAACAACTGATAAATCATTTCACTTCCTTTTGAATAAGTTTAGAATTAAATAAACTAACCAGAATATATGTGATAAATACTAAACTATGAAAAAAAGTGTATTACTTGAGATAAAAAGCCTAAAATACAAGAAAAAATTTTTTTTTTTCCTTTTTTTGTATTTTAGGCTATTTTATCTCAAGTAATAAACTTTTTTTCATAGTTTAGTATTTATATATATATATATATATATCAACTTTTAGAAGTTTCCAAAGTAATATTTCTCATTTGCATTATAAATGAATAAATAATAAAAATGACACTAAACAAAAACACTAAAATTACTACAACCATAAAATAAAAATGACACAGAAAATATAAAATTATAACAAATTCGAAATATTGATTGATAACTACTAAAACTAGTGTCAGGATAGAAAATAATACTTGGTAATGAAAATATTATTTTGTAATATAATTATTTATATTGTGCCTTGTTATTACAGAGTATTAGTTATTTCTTTAAAGACCATGTGATAATCATAATATATTTTTTATTTTTTTTTAATGAGGCACTGAATGTCATTTTTCAGCATTTAAGCTCACCATCAGAGTCCTGCTTCTCTTCTGTGTCTGAAGAATCCTTGTCGGATGAATCATCTGTATCTTCTTCATCAGACCAAAACACAACTGTGATTAGTTACTAACTTCTGGCTAAATCAGACAGGATCATTATTTCAAATTAAAGTTTAAAAGGTTTAAATTAAAGGTTTTGAAGCTTTTATTTTTTTAAAGAAATGTTTGTTAAAATACTAAAATGACTAAAAACAGAATAAAAATAAAGTTAAATATTATTTAAAAACATAAAAATGATTAAAATAAAAAATAATTATAATATATATATAAAACAACAATAATAAATACTATAATTGTATATGAGTAATGCTACAACAACACAGTTTTGAGAGTTTGATTTGAAATAACTTCAGATACCTGTAGAGGTTTTATTTGCATCAGAATCTTTGTTTTCCACACTGCCAGAATCCCCATCTGAAAACACATTCATATGCCAGCATTATTTCAGAAGATTATCATTTTGCAGTGACAAAGGAACGACTGTGCCAAGTAGGACGTGTTCCTGGAACATCTTTTGTTAGTGCTGGAACAATGTTTATGTCAACAGTGTTCATACTCCTCACCCTAAGCATTATTATTAACTACCACCAGAGGGGAACGCTGGCTTGATAAGATTGATTAAAGGCCTAACGTTAACCCTCAAATCTGAATGATTGCTATAACTGTTGTTTAATAATCAACAGGATGTTGCTACAGGAACATGTTCTGCTTAATGCATGAGAAATCTCTACCTGAGCTGTCTGAATCAGTGTCTGCCTTTTCATCCGTGTCTGTGAAGCAGAGGTTTAATAGTGAGTCAGTCAATCATTATGTACATGTCTCACTCACACACACACAGAAACTTTAAATGGTAAGAGAGAGTTTTGTTTTAAGCCTGTATGAGCTTATTTTTTTATTTACAATTATTTTTGTGCGTGTCCTTTAGCCGTTGTATAATCTGCTTTTGTCAGTTTTATATATTTATTTATATATAAATGGAATTTGTTTCAGTTATATTTTAATTGCCAAATATATATATATATATATATATAATATACAATAAAATTGGTAGTTTTACTTACTACTTATAGCACTGGTAAGAAATGGCAACATTTTTTGGTTATATTAACACATGCATATCTTTAATAAATGAATGTTTACCTGTAGATTCTTTCTCTTTGGAGTCAGTGTCAGCAGGATCTGCATCTGAAATATAACATTTAAGTTGATCATCTCATCTGTCTTCTTTTGATGATTTGTGATGTTTGTTTCTGTGATTTCTCATACCTGTGTTCTCCTCCGCTGATGGTTTCTCATTGTTCTCATCTGCAGCAGATAAAGGGAAGTCCTTCATTGAGGGTATATGGCACACATGTGCATTCTGTATCTTTTGAAAATAGATATTTAGCTTTCACCCACCTGAATCGCTTGACTTCTGCTGCAATGTATCTGTTTCTGTATTAGTGTCAGTGTCTGTGTCTTTTTCCGTGTCAGTGTCAGTATCTGTTGTGTCTGATAAAGAAATTGAAATCAAATATTTTGAGTAACAAATCCGTTTGCACCTATTAGGAAATGATATATCTGAATGGGATGCATGTCTTTTATAGTAGGGTTCGATGTCGGTTCACTTTGGATTTTATGTATTTTAATCAGAAAAAATATATTTGTCAGTATACTGGTATTTTTATGGAGAACATAAACGAAATGCATTTACATTTTTGTAAGAGAAAACCCATTGTTGTTGTGTGTTTCGGAAACGAATAGACAAAGTTGTACCTAATGAATCTGGACTGCTGGTGGCTTCATCCAGACTTTTGTCACCTGAAATGGGTTGAGATGTTAGATTGAGCAAAACTTCACTCAAATACATCTCAAACTAAACTAAGGGCCATGAGATGAGTCTTACTGTTTGTGTCTGATGTCTCAGGAGCACCATCAACCTCTTTAAAGAAAGAAAATGTGTAGAACAGACAGTTATGCAAGAATACAGTTCATTTATGTATGTCTGTGTCAGTCCTAATGTCTTTAATTTCTTAAAATAACTGCTAACCTAAAAGTATAGGATCCTTTATCTCACGATTATGACTTTTCTTCTCACAGTTTGCAATTTATATGAGAGAAAAAGAAACTGTGAGATGTAAACTTTTGAAATAAGTCACTATTTATTTATTTATTTTTATTTATTTTTTCAGATTTGTGTGAGAAGTCAGAATTGCGAAATTCCCAATTATGCATTAAACGTTTCTTGTTGTCTAGTCTTCTTGTGTCTTTTTACATTTAAATAAATACAATTGCAAGATGTAATCAAAAAGTAAGAGATGGAAATTGCACTTACAATATATAAACTTACTATTCTGAGAGAAGAAAGTTAGAATTGGGAGATATAAACTGTGCAATAAACTATTTGCGGAAATGAGCTTCATAATTTCGGTCTAATAATAATGACTATTGATTCACACAACAGTTTATATTCACACACTTGGTTCAAAACATTAACAATTAACCAAACATCACTGTCATTTTCATTAAAGAATTGATTTTTATTCATTTATGATGTTGAATGTTGGAGTGTGTCACTTCTGGACACCTATGAGCTCCAAAAAATACTCCTTACTCAGTATTTTTGCCCTGATTTTTCAGTACCTTTGTGAGATTCATTCACCTGAAGTAAAATGACTGAAGTAAAATGACTGAAGTCTTGCTTCATTAAGAATTTATCAAATTGAGTTTATTCTTTCAAAACCCAGTGATAGAATCTAAATGTACTTAATTTTAAGCAAATTTTTTTTTTTAATTCTTCTATTAAAGGATTAAACAGGAAAGAATGTCAATTATGGAAGCCTGTTTCCGATTCTAATCTTTTTTTTTTGTGTGTGTGTGTTTCCTGTTGAATGAGCGTCTCTTACTCTGTAGTCTAGTGCCAGTTCTTCTAGTTCATTGATGCTGAACACACAGCAGTTAAACATTAATCAGTGTGTTATCACACGTATTCATGTGCTATCTTGATATCAATGCCCAGGTGAAAATCTGTGACAGCTGTGTGATTCAGTGCTCTGCTCATGAATTCTTTTTCTTTTATGTCCTGTGTATCTAGATTCTTGATAGCAGAAACTGACCTGGTTTTTCAGTGATGTCAGACGAGTCACTGGGACCTGAAATCAAAGAGGAGTTTTAGCACAGTGTTTCTTATCTATCCAGTCCTGTACTTTTGTTTTCTTGTTTGAGATTTTGGGTTCAACTCAAACTGCCTCAGATACTCAGTCTTAAGAATGAAAAAAAAAGCATTTCTTACCTCCTTGTTTCTCTGCTGAATCTTGCCCATCTGTAGTTCCTATTTAAAAGAAGAGTAAAGATTTTTTATTAAAAAGTCTGTATTTAGAATAAATTTTATATGCTATTGTTTATTAATATTTAGAATTAGCTTACTTTTTTTTTTTTAGTTTAGGTTTCAGTGATTGGTGCTTTTGTCTTCTTTTTGTCTTTTTTTTTTGTCTGTTTTTTGTTTTGTTTTTAGATATTCATTTTAGTAATTTTAATTCTTATTTGCCAAAGCAAAATTTGTAATTAGTCAGCTGTTAATTCTAATAATTTTTATTAAGTTTTTGTTTTATTTATTTATCTTTATTTCAGTTAGTTACCAGGGAAACATTTCTAGTGCTTGTATTTAGGATTTTAAGGGTGAGTCCAAGGTTTGTTATTTGATATTTTAATATATATTAATATTTTTTCTTTTTCACCAATTGCCATTTTTATTTATTTTTTATATAAAAGTTATATTTAAACAGCTTTTAACAAGGTTTTTAAACAGGTTTAATAATAGTACAAAAATAAATAAATTAATATATATGATTTAGTTTTAGTTAACAATTGGAAAAATAAAATAATAATAATAATAATATATATATAATTTTAGTTAAACAGTGACAGTGCTATCTAAACCTTGTCTAAACCTCGATGTTAAATGTCAAGTTCATGTCCGTGTTATTAGACTTGCTGATTATTTGACATATTTTACAGGTACTTGTTCATATATCAGCCAGACCAACCTGAGTCTCCATTTCCAGGGATTGGAGTTGAAGGAGCTGAGAAAAGAAAGAAAAACCTATAAAATCTTTTATGGTAAGTTGATTTCTGCAGAAACAGAGCACAAATTCTTTGCTCCTTACCATTGAAGATCCCTAGGGCTGCGACTGCCTCTGAGATTGTTTGTGAAAAAGTGAGGGCTAAACACAATGACATAAACCAGATCACATTCATTTCGAAACAGATACTTTTTGCCCTCTTTATAGCCTGCCCAGAGGATGTAGAGCTATAAAATCAATGTGCAAAGCAACTGAGATCATTTATAAGGATCTGATGTTTAATTAGCTCCTCCTAACTCGTGATTGCAGACTTTAGTATCTGATGCATTGCTGAAATCACTTCTCAAACTCACATGGGATTGTAAATCTATTTGCATCCCATTTCTCTTTAAGGAGAAAAAAACCTGGAATTAACTTGACTTTCTTGAACAATTGTAGTACAATACTGTTCATTGTTCTTAAGAAGCTCATGCATTCAAAGGCAATAATTAACTTAAAAAGTCATCATTTGCATTATAATTAAAGTTAATGTGTATAAGAGCCACATTCTTACCATCGTTATCTGTTCCATCTGTATCAAAACAAAAGACAAGACAGTTAGTTAATGGTCTGAGGGCATTGAGCTATATAAGAGTCCTATATCTCCTATAGAGGCCCAGGCTAAATGTAGCAGCACAGGTGAACAGAACTCTTTTGTGTTCAGTGAAGGGCTCTGATTACAGGCTCATTATAGTGAGGCAGCGAATGCTTCGTGTTACTTAGAAAGAAGAGATGGTCCATGTCACTGATTATAATTTAAGGGTTTGGGGTCATCCGTTATGGTATATACTGTATGTGAGGTATATGTGAGAAATCTAATGATGTCAGACATGTAGAGGTAGTTTCCTTACCGTTTATTGGTGCAGAAATAGAGACACCCACTAATGCAAAGACCAAGGCAACAGCCAGCGTCCTATTGATGAAACCAAAAAAAGAAAATGTTTTTACTTTATAGAATGTATATTTATATATTAATATTATTTATTAATGTATACTAATATATATATATATTTACCTATTTATAATAGAATTATTATAATTATTATTTTGTGTGTGAAAAATTAAAATGTAAGATGAATAATTTAAAAAAAAAT
>JAUCMT010000043.1:16827436-16839646 GCA_032357475.1 Enteromius thamalakanensis
GATATTATCAGGAGACATGGTGTTAGCTTTCACTGTTATTCAGGGAGGCCGCCGGGCTCCCTGCCTGTCACCCGGACAGTTCGCCCAAACTAACTATTTTTTCGCAGAGGAAGAGGGAACTAGTGAAATAATTCATTATCATTGTTGTCTTTCAGACTGGATTTAGTGTCAAGAAAGGTGGATGTCATTTGTATTTATACAGTTTTTACAATTATCGTCTGTTTTATTATTATTATTTTTACAGGAATCACATTTTTATATGCAAATGTTTTATATTTCACATTTTTGCTTACTTCCTCAGATTAGTGGTGGTTTTGTGGTACGCAGTGAACAGGCTGAAGTGCAGGAAGTCTCAGCGTCAGTATTGTTAGATCTTCCTGGTAGTGACGGTAAGATGCTAAAGTGTGCTGAAGGGAGTCATATCCATTTCATATATTTCATGACCTCCATAATGTACCAGACGCAAGGTTAAAAGCAGAGCTTTAATTCCATCCAAGTGGTTGAAGTAATATTTCACATGTACTCGTGTTTATATGTCAACATGAAATATAGAATTAAGAACCTGACACAGAAAAATATTTTTTACTGAGTGAAACTCAACGAACAAATTGCAGAGTGGGATTTAATGTAATCCATTAGCAAAATATTAGATGGTGATATGACAGGTTGGTTGTAGGGTAGCTTATATAAAGGTGTCAGTTTGTCTTTTCAGTATTTAAATATTGTAATAGCAGTTTTTGTAATGCTATAAAAACTGGATGGAATGTCTGCAAAAAATATTTCTTTATTTCTTTCTTTCTATACCAACAATTTAAAAAAAAATGTCTTTTTAAATGTCTTTAATAAAGGTTATTTAAAAACATTTTCTTTCTTTCTTAAAAATATTTTTGATAGCTTTTTAAAACTCTTTTTTTTTTTAACTTTCTTCCTTTCTTTCTTTCTTTCTTTCTTTCTTTCTTTCTTTCTTTCTTTCTTTCTTTCTTTCTTTCTTTCTTTCCTTCCTGTCTTCCTTTCTTTCTTTCTTTCTTTCTTTCTTTCTTTCCTGTCTTTCTTTCCTGTCTTTCTTTCTTTCCTCCTGCCTTTCCTCCTTAGTTTTTTTTCTCTTTCTTACTCTCTTTTACCTCCTGTCTACCTTCCTTCCTTACACTTTCTTTCTTTCTTTCCTTCCTTCCTGTTTTTCTTTCTTTCTCTCTTTCTTACTCTCTTTTACCTCCTGTCTACCTTCCTTCCTTACACTTTCTTTCTTTCTTTCCTTCCTTCCTGTCTTTCTTTCTTTCTCTCTTTCTTACTCTCTTTTACCTCCTGTCTTCCTACCTTTCTTACACTTTCTTTCTTCCTTCCTTCCTTCCTTCCTTCCTTCCTTCCTTCCTTCCATACAGTTTCTCTCTTTCCACTTTTGTTTCTTCCCCGATTGCTCTCTTGCTCCCTTCTATTTTCCTCATATTCTTCCTTCCTTCCTTTCTGTTTTCATTTTCTTAATTTCCTTTCTTTTAATTTCTTTCTTCTTGTTTTCCTCTATTTCTTCCCCTTTTTTCTTTCCTCCCTTTAAGTTTTAATCCCTTCTTCTTCTTTTTTCTTTGTTACATTTTCCATCTTTCCTTTCTTCATTTGTCATTCTTTTGAAAGGTTGTAGGTCCGAACCTGAGGAGTTCAGAATCATTATATAATGTAATATAATGTAGTAATGTTTTATTGTAAAACTGAATTTATTATTACAAAGACCTGCACTCGTCCTCATCTCAATCTGCTCTCTCACTCCATCTGGATACGATCTCATGACCGGTGATCCAGGACGAATGTGAGATCAGCACGTCTAAGCAAATGACCCGGTGACCTGTTAAACACTCTCACAGGGTCCTGTAAAACTCAAATGAGCCTATTGTGACCGTCTCTGACTGTGCCTGCCTGCCACTTCTCTTCCTGACTTTTGCATTTTTGCTTTAAATCTACATACATGCCATTGTTTTCTATTTAAACGATATGCAGGGTGTCTTTTGTCTGGTGCTTTTTGATTAACGAGGACAGTGAGAGACTTTATTTTACACACTGGCACAGCAGTTTTAGTCATGTAACTCTTTCCAGAACCTTCACTAAGAAACAGTTGTCTTTAAAAACACAGGCTACAGAAGGTCAGTTGAAGATGCAGGACTAAGTAACGTTGGCATTGTGTGAGCTTTAAATTTACGTGACATTTCTGTGGACAACGGCCCATGATCATTGAAATTCTGTGTTAGTCTCCTAAAATCCAACCACTAGCTTTTAAATGCTGCTTTTTTTCCTCCACAAACAAAGACAAGGACAACTAGAAGTTGATGTTACTTGCTTAATTTTGTTGACTTTAATTACATTCTGAAGGAATATATTTCCTTACCTTTTTTTGTTATTAACTAAAACGTATGCATTATTTTTGGTTATAAAGTATTAGTTGTGCCTATTAATGGAAATAATACAAATCACTTGCCAAAGCCTTACAGAACTAATAATAAAAGATTTATATATATATATATTATTACTTGTTATTTTTAATCAATTTAATCAATATTAAATAAATACTTGTTAAATATTATTTTATTAATTATTATTACAAAAAATGCATTTGAATAGTCACAAATGTCTGCTTTATGACGAATAAATGTATATGTATTTTTTATATGAAAATCTTCAAAATAAAATAAAAAAATTAAAATCTTTATTATAATACATTAATCAATATGTAAATGTATTATATGCATAAACATGCATAAAATACATAAAACAAACTATATACCTTAAATGAAAACATGAAAAATATGTAAATATTTATAAAAAATAACAACAGTAGTAATAATAATAATAATAATAGAAAGGTAATAATAACCTAAGAAAAAGGTTCATTTAAATTGTTTAATTATTTCCCTAATGTTTATTGCATGTTGTTGCTTTGAAATAATTGTTTTACCATATAATCATGCATGCACATCACATTTGTATCATGCTATATATCGCATAATGCAATTTTTATTTTATTGTACTGTATAGATGTTGTAGTATTTTAGGGTCTTCTGGATGGTTGTTTTCATGTATGACTCGAGGCTGTCCTTTATTGTCTATGGCATTTTTCCAACTGTTCAGCTGTCCAGTAGATGTCTGATCACTTAATAAAAAAACAGCACACATTTTATGATTCTGTGGAGGTTTAGGCTTTCTGTAATGTTTAATTGTGTACAGTGTGTGATTTTATTTTTTTTCCTCAGGTCTTCCCGAGCCACTCATCCGTTTGAGAGGGAGTCAATGGTAACAACATCTGAAATGTAAGAATGTCTCTCAGCTCTGCTCAGTAAAAAGGCTGTTTGTGCTAAAGTTCTCTGACAAATCCATCTCTCCGTGACGTCCACTGAGCCGACAGCACAGTCTCCATCCCATGATGAGGACGTTATCCAAGACGCTTCTGTTTACAACAGTTTCCCCTTTACTCAAAGTCAAGTCTCAGTGAAATTATCATTTGGAATTATGGATGGTAATTATGGAATTTTACCATAATAAAACAAAAACTAAATATTGAAAGAAAAACTAAAACACACACAAAGCACCCTTTATTTAAATGATTGTGCACTTGATTATTTAAAAATTAATAATTAATAATGATTAAAAATTATTATGTGACCTTTTTTGAAATTGTTGTCTAAGGCTTTGCCAGTTTTGGTAAGTTTGTGGTAAGTGTTTTTATGTTACATGCATAAATATAAATAAATATAATAAAAATGCGTAAAAAAAAGATGTTTAAATTGTGTAGGTCATCCAAAAAAAAAAATTAAAAGAAAACTCAAAACTCTGTATTTGCATGTGATTTACTCTTTAAGTGTCCTTTAGCATGACATTATTCAAGTTTATGTAGAATTATGATACGTTGTACACAATGTCAGTATCAACATGATGGGAAGAATAACAAGTAATTAAAAAAAATCTGTTTATTCAGTAAGATTTTATTAGATTTATATTTTCCCTTATATTGTTTCAAATTACGATGATACAAATAAATTAACCAATAGAAATCATGTGTGTTTTTGTAGTGTGTAAACTGCAAATAAAATAAACCGAAAATATTGTTTATATATACCAATGTTATATTTACACCTCATTGAGTAGTTTTTATGTAATTTAACACTACATCATTTTTTTCCTATAGGGTTTTTTGTTTTTGTTTGCTGTAGTACCTCACATAGCCATAGGGAGGCAGCAGTGAGTCTGAGACCTCTTCAGAACTGACACAGTCCGCGCCGATGCAGTCTGTAGTGAGCGCGCTCTTCCTCCAAATGAAGAACTAACTTAACAAGTGTGACACGTTCCTCACAATTTCAAGTCACTCATCTAAAGAGAGGCTGAAGTATTTTCGTCGCTCGTACCAGTGGCTCGTGGTTCCAGTAAAGCTCAGAAGCTGATACCAGAGGAGACCTGATTCACGGAGCTGCTGAACAGAAGGCCTTTGTTAGCGGCCACCGAAGAAAACCCCTGCACGTCTGAGATAATGTCCCTCCAAAACACTTAACAGCTTGTTTTTCATGTTCATTGAGTTCAAGTGATGTTTTTGTGATTGTAACTAATAGCTGCACTTGAATCAAGCTTTTGAAAGTGGATCATTGGAAGTTTGATTGGGAATAACAGATTGGTTGATTAAATGTGGTTATAGTGAGTTTTGGTCACTAACTAAGAACATTAACTAAAAAAAAAGGTAATTTCATCTAGTTACAATTACTGTTTATTTCATTTGGTTTACTTGAAGCAATAAAATAAATAACTAAAATAAAATAGACTAAAGCTAATATATATATATATATATATATATGAAATCCAAATGACAACACACTAAACAAAATGACATTAAAAATGAGTAAAAATTAAAGTGGGAAAAAAAATCTAAATTAACGAAAAACTTTAGTTTATAAATGATTAAATAATGGACTAACTAAAGTTAATTTCACTTAATTTGTAAAAGAAAAAAATATAGGCCTATATATATAATAGGTCGACAATTCTGAACATTTATTTTTTATTTTAATCATATATAAATGAATTGTGTACAAATGTACTTTTTCATTTATTAAACATTTGTATCTAAGCATTTGTGGCTATATTTTATTATTTGTTCTTTGTTCACTTACATAATGTGATTGAAAAATGAATTAAGTGATAAAATAATTAAAATAATCAAGTTTAATTCATCACGCATTGTTATTATTTTTATCTAAAAATCATTATATAATCATTAAAATTAAAATGACAAAATTTTTATTATTTGGATATGGACTTTGTTCTTTGCTTATTTGTTAATTTCATTTCTTTTAAATAAATATATATATTTTAAAGAAAATCAATTAAAATAGTAATACTAATAGCAATAAAATACTAATAAAAATGATAATCAGGAAAAAACACACACCTGATAATAGAGAAACTGACTATATTCCTCAATAAAAATTAATAGGATAGTTTACCTAAAAATTAAATATTTCCTCATTTACTTCACAGTAAGATTTCTTTTTGTTTTGTTTTTGGCCCTTTTCATCCCTGATCTACAGCCCTATGCTGAATGATTTTTCTGAATTTCCAGGAATCTGTCTTCAGTGCTGTGTATGTGTTGATATTCAAGAAGCCAAATCCTGTCGCTGTGACGTGTAAGCTTACAAAAAGCCTCACAGTCATAGTCTTTTGTTTTTTTGCAGGTGAGAGGTTGTGTGTAGATGTGAGAACAGAGCTGTGGATGTCACAAGAGAAGCCCAGAAGCCCACGCAGGTATCAGCTTTAGCGGGAGAGAACAGCCCGACCTTTATCAGTCACGGAGCGAGTGGATACAGTGTAAGGTATAGAGGGATGTATAGACACTTACAGGAAAGCGCTCGGTTGTCTCAGACGTCAGTGTCTGTTTACAGCTTTCACTGAGCTGCTGAGGGGGATTTCAGGCCATGATGCTGCGTCAAGTGTATATATATATATATATATTTAGAAATATATCAATCTCAGCAAATAGAAATTGTTATAAAGGGATTTTGATAAAAGCATCTGTAAACACAACATATAGGCCCGGTTTCACAAACGCCAAGACTAAGCTGTTCATTTAAATTAGTTAAATTAAGATATCTAAGCAACTTTTACAAAAATGCCTTGTAAAAAAATATTACAGGTGTGCATCTTAACACAGAAGAATGACATTGACATGTTTAAGATTCGTCAGAGCAAGATATTGTCGTCTGAGACATGCTCAAACATGCAATTTAGTCTGGGACTAGCTTAAGTCCTGTCTGTATAACTGGGGGATAATGTTTTCCTTTATATTTCCTCTAACTTTCTTGCCTTTCTATTTTTTTTTCTTTAAATATTGATTTTGGTTAATTAAACTACAGAATATATATATGTTCTTTTTGTGGAAGGATTTATGCATTTAATTTGGTGTTATTTTTATTAAAATTAATTAGTAGACTAATTCATATATTAATGTATATTTTTAAACCATTCATATATGATTGAATTAATGCAAATTATTTCCGTATTTATGATATTCATAAATTTAATATATAAATCTATATTTATTATACATTTCCATTGTTAAACAAATTTTAATTATTAGAAATTATTATTTAATAATATTTTTTTTTTATAAAATATTTAAAAATTATTTTATATATTAAATATATATTATGTATTTCCATTATTATTCATTTTAATTACTTTTTTAAAAATGCCTTTTGCATTTACTTTACTTTGTTAATAGTAAATTAAATTTAACATAATTATATATATATATATATAAGAATTATTGTGTAACATAATTATGTATATATATTTTTATTCTTACATTTTGGTTTAATTGATGTGTTATATTAATCCATATAATGTTATTAGTTATTTTTTTCATTACATTTTTAAAGATTTTCTGCTATTTTTTCTTCATATGTGGGTCAAAGACAAAAAGGGTTTAACCTTAAAAAATAAGCATAACTGCTTTAAATTGTTGTTTTTTCACCAAAAAATTTAAAGAAAATTCTGTATAAATTAATAGCAATTTAGTTTTTTGTTCTTCTGAGTCAAAAATAAATATCTTTTGTATATTTTTATATGTACAAGTCAGAATAAGCATGTTTTAATTTTTACATAGATATTGTGTTACACTTAATGACGATGCAACATTATTTCAGCCAAATTTTGACATTTTATTCTTCAAAAACTTCTTTGAATCCTTACACTTACATTTAATGTGCTTTTTGGGCACCTAAACTTTTTTTGATGTTGTCATCTTAACATCTTTGACTTGTGTGTGTGTGTGTGTATATACTTATACATATATAAAGCTAATTCTGAGTTAACCCAACACAATATCATAATGAAAGAGACACATGGTTTATGTTTAGCCTATTCATTGCTTAGAGTTTTATTTAAGGGTACAATAAAAGGAAAGAAATGTTTCAGAATAACATGTTATTGATTGTAATATTTGTAAATTCAATAATGTTAAATACTTTGTGTATAAAAAAAAAGTTACTGAAAACAAAGAGAGAAACACTTTTGATTCAAACACTGACATTGTGAGGAGAGCGAAGGCTAGTCGCTAAAGTCATGGCACATCTGATCACAATGTCATCAGGTTGCCAGCACCAGTTTTATCATCAAGTCTGAGATTTATAGATTCAGATCTATCCTGTAATTAATCAAGCAAAAAAAACTGAACCGTCTATAAAGTTTCAGCTTATAACAATATCAGATTTAACTTCTAGTCTGATCTGAAAGGAAATCAATCCTATAAAGTGTCCATGTCAGCCTTGCCTCTTGGGTAAAGTTTGAAAGAATATTTGGCAAGCACAGTTGTGTAGCTCACATTAACAGACCTTTAACAGAGGTCATACGCATTCACACCAACACAAACACACAGTCACACACACAAACGGATCAGTACGTCACAGAGGATAAAGTCTAGTTCAAGATTCTCAAAAACAAAAAATGCCACCGAACACATTTATATCGCTTGTTTGTCTCCTTCTTCTGTTACTGCCTTGTCATTGCAGCTTTGCCCTGTTTCTCTCCACAGTTCACGTCTCAGGGACGGAGGTTTCTTGATCTCTTTTTTGAGGCAGAGACGGGCTTGCTCCGCTTGCGTGCTGATGCATTATGGGATTTGGTTGCACGCTGGACCGGGACCGGAGCGGGTTTCACAGCCGCCGCCGCCGCCGCCTCCTCTGAGTCTGGAGCTTCATCCTCTGCACACAAGAGAGAAACTTTACACCTTTAACTTTACACTAGATTACATTTCTGTGTGTTTATGATGTGTGACATTTACCATCAGGCTCTTCCATGCTGGATTTAGCTGCATCTAAAGATGTGACACAAATAAACACAGCAATTCATAATTAATGTATAAAAATAAGTTTAAGCAATTTTTATTTCATGCACTTCAAATTAATAATACAATTACAAAATAATTATGATTAAAATACATTTCATTACATTTTATAATAGCAAAATAAAACAATAACAATAGAAGCAATAAACCAACAAAAGATAACAGCATTTTTAATAGCAGTAGATAATAATAAAAAATGTAAAGTAAAAAAAAATTAAAAGTAGATTGCAGCAAATGATTCGATTTTCATCAAATTAAAGTCATGCAATCCTACAAATATGTATTTAAAAAGTAAAAGCATGACCTGGACATTTTAGACAGTATTGCAGCAATTAGATTATATATCAGACTATTTCTTTTTTGTCAAATATTATGCATAATTAAAATGACTTACCAGCTTTGGGTACGTCATTTACTTGAGGTGCTGAAGAGAAATTAAATGTCAGGTTTTTTGGACCACTATTATTGAGCTATGATATATACTTTATTACGTTCCATATTTTCTATGAATAGATCTGCTACTCACCACTATTTCCTGCCTCAGCACTGTTGCTGCTTGCATCTAAACAAGACAATTAAACAATCTGACATTAAAATATGGTTCATATTAATTTTTAATTGTTTGAATGGTTATTCACAGTTGTTGTAAATCAGTACTTCTTTTTTATTTTTTTTTATGTAAATAGTTCTTTCTTATACCTGCAGTTGGTCCGTTGTAATACAGAAGCTCATCTGTAGCCATAAGAAAGAAAAGTCACAAATGAAATCTCTTTAATGGCTGACTATTTCTATTAGACAGTACTCAGTTTAATAGAGAGCAAACTGATTTCCTCTGTGTAGATCAGAATAGAAAAAAAAAACTACTTTTGTATGTGTGTTCTCATACACTCCACTAGATGGCAGACTTGTAAAGTCCAACTCAAATTGCCTCAGAAAATGAAGCAGCTTGCTTGTTATACGACTCTTTGGATGTTAATAGAAGAATAGAAGTTTCTTCTGATCAGTGTTTTGAGTTTTTAAAGCACAGCAACACAGATGAACTACTAAAGAAGCTTATCATGAAAACAGTAATCCCTCACGTTTTCTTATGATTCTGTGAGTCAAGCTTCAAAAACTATTAGGCAGTGGGTTGAAACCTTCAGTTTTTCCCTAAGGGCAACATGCCAGACGTGCTTCAACCCAGCACTTGTTTCTTTCTAAACTAACAATCATTCTTTATGTTTATCAGGTATGTCAGCCAGTCTGGTGCACAAATCAAATCTGGTGCACCTTCTTTCTTCAGCTCCTGGCCTATCGTGTGAAGCAGTGGTCACTCACCATTGGGCAGGTCGGGTGAGACCAGGTTCATGCTTTCTGTCAATAAAAACACAAAACAGAGCAATGAGGCTGACATGCTACAGACTGTGACTCCAAAACTGAGCAAGTTGGTGAAAACTCACCAGTTGGAGCTTCATCTGATGTTGAATCTGGATCTGTGGATTAATGGAAGGACTCTTAGTTAAAGCTTCGTTTGGATTCTGCAACATGTTTTAATGTAATTGATTTTGGAATTACCTGTAGCGAACATGGCTTGGGACCCTCCTTCAGCTGTAATGTTAAGTTTTCAGTTTAGAAATCATTCATGACACATTCCCCATATACAGAATATACAGATTTATAATACACACTACATTATTCTTCTTCAGTTTTTGAAGATATTCCAAACTCTAAATGATCTAAATTAAAATAATTATTCTCTGTTGTGATCATTTTATTGTAGATAATATTTATGACTTTTTTTGGTCATTACAGAAAAAAAAATATTTACCTGCTTCAAGGTCCGCTTTAACCAGTACCAGTGCTAATGAGCAGAAGATGAGAATGTTCCTGCGACAAAATAAACATTTAAATCATTTCCTGACATAATAAATCTGACTCACAAAGAAGCAGGTAAGGAGCTGTTTTGCATAGATTTTATTTGTTGTGAAAGAGTTTGATTAAAAAAAAAAAGTATAAGCCACTGAGACAATATCATGATTCTGGATTTATTAAAAAATTATAATGAAACACAGTCAACTATGCTGTTTTAAAAATAGTTTTTCTATTAATATTATGTGTTTAAATTGTGTAAATATTTAATTACTACATTTGATTGTTTGTTAAAAAATAATAGCAAATGTACTATTATTTATTATTAATTCTATAATTGAATTTGGTAGAATTTAAAGCTTTGCTTCTATAAAGAATGACGAATGTACAATTATCCTACACGTTTTTATTTGTATTATTTTTAAAATAGAAACAAAAGCGGTAAAAATAACTGATCTGGATGTGTTGGAATTATTAAAAGCTGTTGAGATTTACCTGGTCATCATGGCTGGAGGTCAGAGATGGGGTCCGGCGGTGTACAGTACACAATGTAGTATTGCACTTGAACTGGTCCTGTGGCGACAGCAGCCCTCAAAGCTTTTATACCTCCTCAAAGGCCATTGAGAATGTGCGAGGGGAGGGTCTCTTATTGTGAAAGACGAAACGTGGAAAAAAAACGGCTTCATCTTGGATTACATTAATTGCATGGCTTAATGTAAGGATTCATATGTCGCCTTCCCATGTACATTCCCACTAAAAGATTCTCCGTCAGGGAAAATCTTACCTCACAGAGAGCCTTTTGTTGCCTGCTGCATATTTAAAAGTGCCTCTCCTCTAAAAACCAAAAGCAAAGTCCTGCCAGTGGAGGGTTCAGGTGAAGCACAATGGCAAGGTCATCATATTTGCCCCGCGTGACCTGCCGATCGGACGAGCGTGTCGTGGTGAAAGGCGCTCAATGGTGGGGATTCCCTGGGTCACTGAGGCCAGTATTTGGGGAGAAATGCAAACCTAATTGCTCTGTAAATCAATAGCGAGCTGGCAGGGCATAAATAGAATTTTTCCTCTTTAAAAGGTTGGTGTTGGGGAAATGGCGCTTGTTTTTTTGGCCTCTTGTTGTCAAGATGCCAGCGATAAGGTTGCTGCTGATGGAGGTATTAGTGCTCACTGCTGCAGGAAAGTCTCTGGGATCTGTGTTCAGGAAATTCCACTTTTTTTCCCTCTAGCTTTCCTCAAGATTAATTTTGAGAGAAAGACGGTGTTGGGTAACACCCTGGGCCGAACGCATGACCTCTCATACAGCGAGTTTCAGAAATGTTACCAAAAGGTCGGGAATTTACCCAGAAAGGTTGGTAATCTACGCCAAGGTCAGGTTTAGACTCGGAAAGAGTCGGGATTGGAGACGTATGATGTAACAAAGGGACTCCGTGATGACCAAAATAAAAAGCTTTTTTGGGGGCATTAGGAGATGCGTTTTTGTAACCGATTTTAAAACACTAGGCTTGGTACAGTTGCCAACTTTGTTACATATACAAATACCTAATGTTATTGAATAGCAACAATTGAATGCCTTTTTAAATCATAACCGTTTTCAAATGTTTTTATAGATAAAAACAAAAATGGTAATTCGCCTTTTTATCTTAAGTCAACTTTTTTACTTAAAATGTAGTTTATAGATCACAATTCTGACTTTATTAATGCAGTTGTGCATTTCATCGCGATCCAGAATTTATTTTTGAAAATCTGTCAAAAGATGTCCTAACTGTAAAATGTAATCTTGCAATTCTGAGAAAAAAAATGTCAGAATTGTGATACACTCACAGGGCCGGCTCGAACCAATTTGGCGCCCTAGTCAAGATTTCGGGTGACGCCTCGTTGCATCGTAGTTGATTCTACTTCTAGTGTATATACACTCATAAGAAACTTAAAGGAGCATTAGGTAAGAAATGGCCAAAACTGGTACTGCAATCACTTTCAAAATACTGCTGAGCGGTGTC
>JAUCMT010000043.1:16872667-16883384 GCA_032357475.1 Enteromius thamalakanensis
GCTCTTCCGATCTAAATATACATTTAGGTTTTGAAAATATAATAATGGAATTTAATGCATAGTTTAAAAGAAGATAGTTCATAGTTTAAATATTTGTATATTATATATTTAAATATTTAAAAGATACACAAAATATTTTCATGTAATGTGCACAATTTCTTTCCATTCACACTAGATCAGTTGTTTTTCTTTCTTTCTTTCTTTCTCTTTTAAATGTTTTATTAATTTATGATGAATGATTATTATCCTTGCTGAATTTAAAAAAATAAAAATAAATAAAATATTATAAAACCAGTTAATGCAATTGTGTCCAGGCATAGAATGTGAATATATATAAACAAAAATATATTGACACTAAAACTTTGCCATTACATATAATGTGCATTGTGAAATATATATGTATATATTTTACTACAAAAGGGGTTGTTGCTTTTAGCTGGTCTAATGTACATTGATACAGTGAGCTGCAAATGGATGTTAAAACACCTTGTGCAAAGTTATGGATGCAACTCAAGTTCTGAGCTTAGTAAGCAGAGGTGAAATGTTTCAAGCCCTCATGAAAATAAGAGATGAAAAAGTCCCTTGACATCCATGGTGGAGCTTGGGTTCGGCAGGTGATAATGCGTTGGAAAACATCCTCTCTTCTCTTTAGCTATCACTATGTATAGTAAGTCATGAGGGACGTGTTTCTACAGCCATGCTGTAAACATGCTGGTGGAAATCTGACCTCAACATTCCACCTGTTTGTTTATTTAATCTCACTTGGTTTATGTCTTGACATCTCAAGAGTCCTTTCTGTTTGCCATAATCCGAGATAAAAATCCATGTTTTCATTTGTCTATAAATCAGTTGTTCTAAAACACTGAAATATCACATGGTCCTAAGTATTCAGTCATGGAGTTGTTGTGAAACCACCATTATTTTAACTTTGTGCTTAGGGTCAGGGTCTTAGGGGCTTAGGACTGCAGTGATGGTTGACTTTCTACAACTTTCTCACATCTCCCGATTGCATCTCTGGAGCTCAGCCACAGTAATCTTTGGGTTCTTCTTTACCTCTCTCACCAAGGCTCTTCCCCCCTGATAGCTCAATTTGCCCGAGCGGCCAGCTCTAGGAAGGGTCATGCCAAATGTCTTCCATTTAAGGATTATAGAGGCCACTGTGCTTTTAGGAACCTTAAGTGCAGAAGAATGTTTTCTTTGTAACCTTGGTCAGATCTGTGCCTTACCACAATTCTGTTTCTGAGCTCTTCAGGAAGTTCATGATTCTCATTTGCTCTGACATGCATTGTGAGTTGTAAGTCTTATATAGACAGGTGTGTGGCTTTCCTAATCAAGTCCAATCAGTATAATCAAACAAATCTGGACTCAAATGAAGTTGTAGAAAATTTTAGCAAATGGCTGCAATTTAACAAAGAGTGAAAAATTGAAAGGGGTCTGAATACTTTCCATACCCACTGTGTAATTAAAAATAATAATGAACTTTTATTTATGTAACACACTTTTAGGAAAAAGAAAGTGACATCACTGGCCTCCAGAAGAGCCACATTAAATAGCTGGTACGTTTAAAGCTCTCTATGTCCACCTCAGCACATAAATACCAATTTGTTTATAGGATGACCATACAGTATGTGCCATTTTCCCAGACATCTCTTGGCCAGGATTTCTACAAGGATATAGGTTTTGGCTTGGTTTGCATGTGCAACATTGGTTCCTTATGTTTTCGAAACACTCTTGAGGTAGGCCTACATATCAAAGCATCCTCGCCAGTACGTGTCTGGGAAAAATGGCACGTATGGTTACCCTAGTTTATAAAACAGTCATATTTCTACTCTTGCTAATGCTAGGTGGCTAAACATTTGGTAATAGGGAAAGCAGCAGCTGTTTTGGTTTGAGATATCTCACATGTTGAAAATCTACATGTTGAGGTGAAATAGTTGTGTGGCCTGGGTCATGTTTAAAAGGCACAAATAGTTTACAAAAAACTGTTTGTAAGTTTGTGCTTAAGAAATGCTCTCATGTGTATTTATTTAGTTAGTGAGAGGATGATTGTATGCAATGGGGAGAAGAAAGATTAATGTTGGAAATTTTCAAAAATGTTAATTAGTTTGCATATAGTCTGTGATGTTGGGGATAAAAAGAAATAAGGTGGTTATATATATATTTTTTTTCTATTCATATATACAGTATATATGCTGATTTACTATAATCAGTGTTTTGATATTTATTTACTTGAACTTATACTGTAAATGTGTTGCTTTATTGTAAAATGTAGAAACGCATTTAAAAAAATATTTGAATCTATTTTATGCATCCTTACTAAATAAAAATATGAATGAATTAATAAAAACAATTATTAACCCAAACTTTATTATATTATATTATATTATATTTAGTGCTCTCAAACAATTAATCATGATCAATCACATCCAAAATAAGAGTTTTTTACATAATACATTTGTTAAACTGTGTATATTTATGATGTATATATAAATACAAACAAATGTATATATATTTTTTTCTTTTAAAATATATAAATATATAACATATTTTTTTATAAACGGTACAAACACATACATTATGCAAAGAAAATATTTTATTTTATATGCAATTAATCGCCATTGATCGTTTGACACTAATTATATTAGAATATTTTATTATGTTATGTTATGTTATACATGCATACATACTTTTGCTCTTTTGCATGTGACTTTTCTTCATGTCGTGTGAACTGTGTGAGCAGATTTGTGAATGTGAGCTGCATGGCATGCAGGTATTTTTAATGAGCACATGTGCACCCTGTCTGACTCATTTGCCCTGTCTGATGTGACATTGTGTGCAGCTCTCGTGCAGTAATCCCATGTGGGTGTTCGTGACTTCACACTTTATAAGAGCTGTCCCGCATACAGGCGAGAATCACGCATGCGGCTCTCTGTGCAATAACTGTGAACTTTGCAGCGCGCCGTCCTCGACGCATCCCGTCTCAATGGCGTGAGTCTAGGAATGAAGCGTGCAAAGAGATTGGCTTGCCTAATCCCCTATGCAACCAGACATGGGCTTAGAAAATATTTACACACCCTCGGGGTATGAGAAGCAAAATGTTACCTTTACTTCAGTTTCTGCCAAAAACGCAAAGTGACGTGCTTGTCTACGGTGTCACAGGAGAGTGTAAAGTCTGAAGATGTTTCTCTAGGCATCTGGGCTCCCTTCCAAAACCACACTGCCACCCACTTTCCCCACTTCCAGGCAGCGCTGTTTACGTCACCGTGACACGGAAACGGAGGGCACGTTATTCACATGTATGTGCTGTTGGTCATCTATATTGACATGGATCTGGTTTTTATATACTTTGCTTTGTTCTGTCGGTAGATCTTCTGACTGGCACGTGTTCAGCATACCGGGCTTGTTTTTATAGATACCATTGCCTCTACATGTCTTTTCACAGAATTGAAGTCTTGGAGAAACATTATGCAAGATCTCGCTGACCTCCAATTTTGCTTTCACATTATCTTAAATATTTACAAACAGTGCAATTTCGTAATTGAAAAGTATTTTTTTTAATAGTTAATTATAGTTTTAACATGCACAAGCAGATGGCAGGTGTTCAACAGTGAATTCACCCAGAAATACACCCATAACATCTTAATAATGGATTTGTTTATTATAAACATACAGTTTTTTTACACCACAAGAGATATTTTATGGACTGGACATGTGAAATAATGTGATTTTTTTTTATCAGCGATTTAAATTCTCACGGCACCCGTTGGTGAACAAGTGATGCAATGCAAAAGTTTCTTAAAGAAACAAACTGCTCTCATCTTGAATGACCAGAGAGTGAATACATTTTTATCTAATTTCCAGCATATGTTCATATTTCATTCATTTCTGAACTGTTCCTTCGATAAAATGATTTTGGAGAAATTGTGTCTTAAAATGCTACATTTAAATTTTGGCTTAAATCCATGCCTTATACTATGATGATGATCTTCTCCTTTTCGAAAACAATTAAAACAGAAATGGCAGAAATCACAAGAATGTACTTTAGGTCAGAGTATGCATGCAGATGTCAGACATGCAGCAATCTCTAGCTGTCATGAGTAGACTGTAAATGAGCTGTGGTTTGTCTGGGATCAGTCGAGTAGACAGCTGATCCATTTGAACTTGTATCAGCCTGTTTGGAAATATATTTTACATGCACAGAACATCGCAATCACATTCTGTTCTTTCTCCTATTACAGGAAAAAACTGTCCTCAGAGCAACATAACATCCCAAAACTGTACCCCAGATGAAGCCGGCAGAGCTGCCACAAGTCTTAAAGATAGAGTGAGTTGCTTTCCTGGGCACATGTGGATCACACAAACAGCCAAGAAAAGAGAGGCAAACATGGGCGTCAGACATGGGCATTGTTATTCTGTCGAAGGAGAACATGGTGTTAGTTTGGTCCAACCCTTTGGTATTCCCACATTTAGGCATAAATTCTGCATGGCCATTAATTTGAAGGGTAATTTCCTGCTATTTATCATGCTGTGCTCCAGCAAATTTGGTTTCATGGCTTTGGTGCTACAGGCTTGACACTACAACATATTTAATATGTTGTGTTAGGGTTAGGGTAATCCTAAACAGGACAGATTTATATAGTTTATACAATAGATAGGTAGTCAAATATTTAAACTTTATATTGTAAACAAAATTAATTGTTTATAAGATAGATAGAAATATATTTAAATATGATATTGTAAAAAAATATATATATATATATATATATTTTTTTTATGAATTACCTAATACAAACTCGCAATTCAGATTTTATGAGAACTTATCAGTATTCAGATATTGAAATATAATATTGTAAAAAATACATAGCCTATATTTTAAAATAATAGATAAAAATCAATTTAACATTGTTACATTTGAATTATTTAGATTGATCGATTTATGAAGTGGATGGATGGTTGTTTTGTGTATTTTACTAAGCCCTGTCAAAACATCTTATTCCCGCAAAACTGTCAGCTCAAACATTCCTTAATGTGTTTTTTTTTTTTTTTTTTCAATTTGTTTGCTAACATGTGAAAAGAAAGGCGGACAAAGAACATATTCAGATGTGGACTGGAATTGTCTAAAATCACACAAACAAGCCCTGCCCCGCCCCTACACTGGCTCTCTATTGACCCTAATACCTTCTGTGCTTCTGTGCTGGCACGCGCCCAAACGCCCGAAGACAGAACTATTGCTTGTGTGTCTGTATTTGTAATGATTAATCTATAGTTGTGATGAGGGCAAGGCTGTGTACTTGGAGAGGCAGGTCTGGGCAATAATGCGGTTGTGTTTACACCAGGCTCACTACAGAAGCCTCATTAGCAGGTTAACGTTTTGATGAGACAGAGAGTGGCCGGAGTTTGTGAGGGAACTGAGAAAATACACTGTTTCCCACACTTATGTAATATGTAGTACTGAAGACTTGACCCTTTTCTTATTCAGATCATAATAACTGAAAACTATTATGTTGACTTTCCAAATATTTGCTACAATTTTCATAACACTTCCTTTTGGCCAACTAGGATATCAAATCAATGCATGCTTCTAGGAAAACAGGAAAAACTATTGGGTTTACCATGATTTTGGAAATTTTACAATTTTTCCTACCCAAGATGTAAATCAGTTTGTTTATTCATCCTAACAGATTTGGGGAAATTTTGCATTACATAATTTGCTTATCAGTGGATCCTCTGCAGGGATTCCAGACAGCTGATAAAAGTGATGTTGATAATGCATGACTCATGATTAGTCGCAGCTGGAACTATTTTCCGAATTCAAGCCAATTACTTCTCGTCCAATCAAATCCATAAGCCTTCCCCTTAAATAAGCCCGTTTTCTACCCTTCCTCGTCTCGTAAGGCATCCCTCCTCCTCCCCTTTTCCGCCTTTTTTGTTTCTTCCAAGAAGGGGGACGAGCAGAGTTCAAGCCAGACACCGAGCTCTGCCCTTGCTAGGGTTTAATTCACTAGGGCTCGGTGTTCGCTGACCTTCCGGCTCGCTCCCTGGACAGCACGCTTTAATTGTTATCATAAGGAAATGCGAACTCGTGAAACATCACAATAATCCACAAGCAATCCACACAACTGCAGTCCTTTAATGTCTTATGAAGCAAACCGTTGCATGTTTGTAAATACTAATACAACATTATACAACTCCATAATCCATAATAATGCTTCTTTAAGTGCAAAACATCCATCTCCTTTTGTTCTTTCAGATCAAAATCCACCAAAATATTTGTTTTGAACTTTTTAATCTATTTTTACTTGTAAAATGTGCTTGATCAAAATGCAGTCGTGGCTTTAATGGATTGGGAGTTGTACTTGTAACCCAAAGGCTGTAGGTTTGAGTCCCAGGTCCGGCAGAAAACATCATAATTTTCCCACAATATGCATTTAATATTACAATCATTTTGCAATGATTTTAAAATGGTTAGTTTGAATCAATTCGGACCTTAAGGTATTTAAACCCCTCCTTTCCTGTAAGCCAACTCTGCTCTGATAGGTCAGTTGGCCAAGTCTGTTTTGATCGGTCACCATAAATAGATTTTTTACAAGGTTTTGACTTCTTTAAATAAAATGAGAATTGCACTTTCAAAAACAAAAAATGATTGATTCCTTTCAAACATGTATTCGATAGACTGGAGTTGGGAATGTTTTAATCAGCTTTTATTCCGATGGCACCCATTCACTGTAGAGCTCAAAAAAGGTCAGTCTTCACTTAAAGGTTTATAAGTTACAGTTAAAAATAAATGTTTACATTTTATATAACTGATGTGATTTGTGTTGCATGATGACATAATTAAGTAGCAACTTCGCACTGTTTTAAAAACCACTTCAATTCCATAACACAATTACTTTAACGAGTCAGATTATAAATCAACATGCCAGGCTGTATTGATGACGGCCATGCTATCTGACATATCTTGTGTCGTGTTTTAGGAATTATGAGTGTTCACACAGACATAACAGACTCTGAGTAAACTGTGAAGTGTTTCTCAAATGAGTTTTCCATTACACTGGAAACTACCGGCACTCGCCCGGGCTTTTGTGTGGTTTCTCGGCCTGTCAAAAGAAACACTTTTCATCTGACACATCCTTATAGTTAATGGCATTCCAGAGTCAGTTAAAGGTGCGCTGGGATGACTGTTAAGGCTTGTTTGTATCACTTTCCATCAGTTCTCCACCTTTTATTTGAAGTCAGGCTGTGTTTGTTTTATTACCTGCATCTTTGGCATTCCAGTCACTATTCTGTTGTTATCATTACAGTAACGGTGCGTTCTTCATTCAGCAAGGCTCTTATCTGCATCGCTGCAGAGGTCGGTTAGTGGTTCCTGTTATTGCGGTTTCATGTCACAGAGGCCGATCCATGCACCCAGTTTGGCTGTGCAGCGATCCACCAGCTTTTTCACCATTGAACAATTCAGATTGTGTACAGCGGCGCAGCGAAGAATTCAGATTGTTTGTTATTACAATGCCAGCCAATGGTAGGCCCAGTGCGCGCTGTTTTGACGTTCGAGAACAATCAGCTTTTGCAATAAAAGGAGACCCTGTCCTCCCTGCGCACTGCGCTGGTCTTCCCGAATTGCTGGAAAGCTTGAACCTGGTCCAATGTGTTTTTCCTGTAGCTGGAGATTTTTGTATTGTGTTGAGAAGCAGGACAATATGGCCCATATGCTGTTGATATTAATAGTTATGGGTTTGATTAGAAACTAATCTGTGCGGTTTAGAAGAATATGTGACATAACAAGTTAATTGTTTTTAAAAGGGTAGTTTCCGATGCTGTTGTGTTTGAGGAATTTTGTTTTTAACATAGAAATTCACAACAATGCACATGACATTTTGTGAAAGGATTTGTGGCGAATTGAACAAAATATATCCCAGTTATGGTTCATGCCAAAATAAATACATTAAGATAATTAAGCATTTATAGTTTCCCATTCTGTTATAATGCAGCTTTAATAAATTAATAAATTAACTTTGTTAATTTTAATAAATTAACAAAACTAAATAAAATCACATTCCAATAATCTAAACAAAAATGCTATGTCAGTTAATGGTTGTAGTGCAGTTTTTTTTAATGAAAAATAGACAATTTGGTAACATTAAGACATTAATTCAGCAGCTATGTAACAAAATTCGCCAAATTAATAAAAAGCATCCTTTTACGCTGAAATTAAAATGGTAAGTGGCTAGGAAACTAGCACCCTCTCCTGGTTGGATATAGCGTAAATATCATAAACGGAAAGCACTCTGTACGTTATTTACTTTTTAAATGTTTTAAAAAGAGTCTAATATGATCCAGTGCCAGTTGCCCATGCCTGTTATATATAATATAGTCTTTTATATGAATCAGAGCAATGGTTGATGGGTTATTTAAAGAGGCACAAGAACAAAACAGGAAGTTGCCCCCTTGTTTTAGACAGAGGGTCACAAGTGTTGAGATTTTTTCTTTTGTGATTGCATGTTATCCTGTGACTGCTCTCAGGTCAGGCTGCGCTCACAGTATTTGCCATTCCTTCATCAGTCGAGACATGATGAACGCTATTCCGCTGATGGTGTTTCTGTCAGAGAGCTGAACAGACTAAATAAGGGTCCCTCGGTCGAGCCTGCAGCCTTTGCTAATGTCACCCACATTACTGGGTCAGGTTTCAGGTCAGCACTGTAAAGGTTTCTTTCCCTCATTTCAGATGAAGTTAATCTGAACAAATGGTTATCAGCATGGTTCTGGATCAGGACGTTTGCTTGTTGACTTAAAAACGAAGTGCATTCTTGAGACAAGGATGCATCTTATCGTCTGCGACACGCACAAACTAGTGATATGCTCACATTTGTTGAAACTTGTGAAATGTTTTCCTTTAGTTGGTATGGAAAACTTTATCACTTTACTCAGTTTGGGCTTCCTGGTTCTTGCAATATTGATTTGAAAAATATTTTGCTTTTTTATTAGTTATTTATTTATTGTTTTACATTTTATATGATACATTTTTCATCAATTTAATTTTATTTGTTTATTTTATTTTATTTTAAACACGTTTCAGTGGTTGATTACAGCGACATTTTTAGTTTCCTGTTCCCATGTTCAGAAAGCTGATTTGCGTATGAATTTAGTGGAGCACTGATTTTTAACTATTTATTTTATATAAGTATACTTTAGTTCACTTTTTGTTTAATAAACACACAAAACAGAACTAGTTTCAGTCACCAATGTAAAAAAAAAACAACTTCTTCTCATATGACCTGTTCAGTTGAACACAGCCCCTATAATTAAACATTGGCCACTGACATTTAACCAGACCTTTCTTATTTCTGGCTCCTTATCAAGTCTTATTGTTGCAGGAGATGCACAGCCTGATATTAATGCATTTTAATGTTTCCTATCATTGTGTGAGAGACTCCATTTGTTGAAGCAACTGCAATAGTTTCAAGGACGCCAGAAGGAAATGTGGCTCATTTGAGTTTGTCATTAATGAGTGATTGTGAATTCATTGTGAACTCATTTGTCTTCAGCATGTATTGTAGGTTCATATGACTTAAGAATTGACTCGCCCCAATAACGAATTATTTAATGGTTAATTTACCCAAAATTGACATTTTGTCATAATTTAATAAATATATATGATTGAGGGTATTAGGAAACTGTAATTGAAAAAAAAAAAAAAAATCTGTGATTAAACAAGTAACAAAAAAATCCCAGATTTCAATTTATTTTATTCTATTTTATTTTATTTTTGTTAAATAAAAAAGCAACTAATGATTACTGTTTGCAACTTTACAAAAGTAAAACTATAAATATAATAAAATACTTAAAAGCTTTGTGTTTGTGCTGCCTTAAGATATTTATTTGTTTGCTTGTTTGTTTATTTCTTATTTTTTTACAAGTAAAATTACAATCTTAAGTGATAGGTTGGATATTTGAGTTGACAAAACTAAACTGAACATTCATTATTTTTAAGTTGATTTTTAAGTTCTTTAGTTTTAAGTTAGTTTAACTTATTATTTTTACAATTTGGCCAGGGAGTTAATGAATAAATAAAAAAGTGAAAAATATTATTTATTTACAGTATAACTGTAAAATTACACTAGCAGTACGTCCCAAGTAAATATTTTATTTAAATTAACCGTATGTAAGAAATGGCCAAAACTGGAACTGCAATCACTTTCAAACTTCTGTTGAGCGGTGTCTCCCCTCCCCCTCCCCGTTGACTAGAGGTTTCCAGATAAGCTGCAGGATTCCAATTATGAATCTTACCTGTCCAGGAGAAAATTTGCAACATTGGCGTCTGTTCTTCTCTGCTTTTATCTTTCTCCATCGTTCAAACGCTTCTCCAATGCAAACCCTTGTATTATTTTGCACTTTGTCAAGCCGTATTTCGGATTCAAATTGTGGTCTTTTAGGTTTCGTACTTTAAATGGTAGACATTATTTAGTAGCTGCTGCAGCCATGCAGAGCAGGCGACATGGATGCCGAATCATACTTGACTTCGTGATTGATAGATCCCACTGAACAACTGTCTTTGTCAAACGTTGAAATGACATCCCCTGACAGCCAGAATGAAAGTTTTTATGACGTCTTTTGGATGTCCAGTTTTGGTACTGGACGTCCAGGGACATCTTTTGGATGTCCAGTACCAAAACTGGACGTCCAAAAGACGTCATAAAAACTTTCATTCGAAACGAAGACG
>JAUCMT010000043.1:16892260-16930337 GCA_032357475.1 Enteromius thamalakanensis
AAGGGCACTTTCTCTCCAGGAATAAAAAGGGCAGGTGCTCAAGCCCCCTTTGATGTCTATGTGTGCACGTGCCTGCTTGAATGCAATCAAGTGCACGCCAATATTCACTGGCCTTTTATTTGAAGCTCAAAGGCAATTAGTCTCTCTGGTGAGTTCCCATATGTAATGTCGAAGTGATTCGACTGAAAGGGTAACAATTATTTTACATTGTAATAATATTTGATGTCAACTTTTTTTGTCCTGTCATTCCAATTCTAATTCAACTTCACACAGATTATTTGCATATCATTTCAGCAAAGAAGTTGCACAAAAGCTTTGTTCTCGCAATCATTTCTAACGGAAACATGCTGCTGATGCTTAATGAAAGGGAAAGAAAGAGAGGCGAGAGGTAGGAAGTGAAGGACACGAGGCAGGTGAAGTGGAACGGCAGGTATAGAGCTAAAGGCCTTTGAAGCACAGCTGTAACTCAATCCTGAGGTTTTGACTGGAGTATAATGGCCGTCTATAGTCCATTCAGCGCATGGAGTGAGTTCAGGCCCACCAACGGATCTTCTTTAAACCACGGCGCCTCCTGAGAGTAACTTATCAGCTTTAGCCTCTCACTGAAAGGACCCTCTCTCTCTCTGTACCCTTTGTCTTTGTTGTCTAGTCTTTCTTTTCCTCTCAGAGTAACAAACATTTTTCTGGTTCATTGCTCTTCAGGGAAGCCGGGGTGAAAACAGCACAGACATGGTCGAGGGAAGATGGAAGGCTTTGTTCAGTTAGGTTATTTTTCTTTTTTCTTTTGGCTCATCACCCTGCCGACCTTTGGCCTCATCATAAACTCAATCAAAGCTGGTGAAGGATTTTTCTCTGGCTTCTGTTGAACTTCAAATCCCACCCGATGACAGTAATTTTGTTGAAATATATTATTGAAGATGGTGAATGTGGCTTTGATGGGTGTAGCGGTGATTAGCGGAGTAGCAGTGTGCTGACAGACTGTCTCTCGGAGAAAACTGTGTCTCTGAATTCAGTCTCTTTAAAGCTAAGCAACTACAAATATTGTCCAGAACTCTATTTTAAGGATCAGTTCTCAAAATGAACTAGCTGTTTATTAACATGCATATTACAAGCATATTAACCATGCAACATACCAGCACAGTCTCACCAACCTGATCTCACGGTAATCCTTACATATTTTATATTTTTAATTTCTTCTAAATTGTACACATTTTACAAGTTGCCAATTCTTATAAATTTGTACGAATTACTTAAACCTAACCCCGCTCCCAACCCTACCCATCACTGGGTTTTAGACAAATCGTGAGGTCGTACGAATTAGTACGAATTTGGCACCTCGAATTAATACGTGTGAATTAGTCGTAAGACTGTGTTGATCTCACAGCTTATTCGTCCAAACTCATATGACCTCACTTCTACCTGTTACAGGGTTGTAGAGAAATCATAAAAAAACATTTGAGTGAGGTCGCATGAAGTAGTATGAATTAGTGCGAATTAGTAATACGTACAAATTGGTCATGAGACGGTGTTGAACATATCTAAAGTTAACAACTAACTATTAAAAAGCTGCAGAAACTGTTAGAAAACGCTTAGTTAATAGTGAATATGTGTTCTCTAATCTAAAGTGTAACCAAATATTAAAACTAACAACAAACTCAGAAAACAGGTCCAGATACATTTATTAGTTCAGCAGATACTAAATTAACAGACAACTAACTGATTAACTAACTAACTAACTAACTAAAAATGACTAATTAGGACAACTACTCAAATAATTTTTAAGTAGTTTTATTTGTTTCTGTCACTTATTTTTCTGACTAAATATTTTAAAAATATAATTAAGATGTTTTAACATTTAAATTAATTATTTTAAATGTCTAGCATAGATTAAGCTGCTTAATTTTTAGCTTTTAATTTTATTTTTGCATTTTTATTTAATTGTATTGTTTGTTTTGTTTTATTTTGCCTCTATTTCATCATCCTAAACACCCAAAACAGATAAAATAAGTGACTTTATTATTTTTTAGAATTTTTATTTTATTTGGGCAATTTTATTTTAATCTCTACACAGTTTTTTGCTCAGTAAAAAAATTACAAGGCTTTAACATTTTCAGCCTTTTTTTTTCCTCACTTCATGTGTTAACATAAATTTGTCCAAATTTGATGACCACACCTACATTTAAATTTCACACCTAGTCTTGCAAAAATAAATAAATGAATTAACAGTCATAATTATAATTTTTTTCCATTTCCTTATTTACAGTAATAGACTGCTTTTGATACCTATAGGTACAGTAAATGACTCCTGGCTGATAATTCTAATGATGAGTTGTACCTGAGAGTACCTGATGAAATAATTTTAAAAAATAAAGTTAAGTTATTACTTTCATAAGTTATACTTATTTCAGTAAAAGATTATAAGGAATTGTTCTTCAGAATGACATGCAATAATAAATTGTGCATGAGACCAGAAATCGTTTTTCATGTTGACTTGAATCTGTGTAGTGTATCTCTGTGCTAATACTTTTGTGGAAACATTTTATATTTTATTTTATCTTTTAATCTTAATTGCAATGTTTGTTTGTTTTTATCAAATGTGATACTTGGAGTGTGTGTGTGTGTGTGTGTGTGTGTGTATGTGTTTTATTGAATCTTCATGTGTGAGAGCTCTGGACATGTTTGTGTACTCAGAAACTGGTATGAATAGATGAGCTGACCCTGAACTAACACCAGCAGCCACCCGCTATAGTCACCTCTAATGAGAGGGTCCTTCTGCAGCCCAGCACCCATCGTTCACCAGAACACATCCCTGCTCCTCAAAAGAGCCTCTGAAAGCTGTTTGTTTTGATTCTTGTAGAATCTCTGCTCATGACAAAAGGACACAAGAATTCTGACATGAAACATCGAGGCTAAAATAACAAACAAAGCGCCAAGATAAACTGAGAGGATGAGGGCAGCATTTCATGCATCTATCTTTTCATCTCTCATTCAATGCAATCCATCGTTATCTCAATAATGTGCAAGATAGCAAAGAATAGTGAAAATTCTGTTATCATATACTTACATTCTTGTTGTTCCAAAACAATTCTTTCTGTGAAATGCAAAAGGAAAATTTTGAAAATACGATTTAAAGATTTTTTTGAGAAAAACAAAGAGCGAGGGTGAGAAAATAATAATTTTTGGGTCTCTTTAAATGCATAAACAGTCTATTAGAGATTGCAAGTTATCTCATTTCAAACTCAGCTATAACTTGCGGTATCCAATGCACTCTTCCTTTAAAAGGGAAATTGTGCACTGTCCTGTTGCATGCAGATGTCTGAATTTTAGCCAGTGTTTGGTATGTTTGAGCGGGAGATAAGAGTGCGATACGAGCCAGACTGCAGTCTGCTTCGGATGCAGAGGTCTGAAAACGAGAGCGACACTTTTCAGACAGGATGCAGTTGTCACTTGAGCAAACAGCAGTGGACGGCACGATAAATGTGCTCATACTGCTGTGTCCAGACAGGACCTTTCGGCCCTGTTAGTTTAGCACTGCATTCCAGTTTAATCTGTAAAGTGCTTCTGGCAGGAAAATATGAGGAACAGAGATGAGTTATAAATAAAACACCATCATTTAATTGAATTTAATTTTATTGCATTGCATTTCTTTTTATTTCATTTCATGGCATTGCATTTCTGTTATGTCATTGCTTTGCATTGCTGTTGATGTTTACCCATGCATGCAAGGAAAGCAATTGCATTGCAATCATCATTTATTTTGTGTGCATGCCTACCTAATTTGTCAGTACATCTTTTATTATGAGCTCTATTTAAATATGGTGTCTACTGTACATTTGCAAATTGTGAATGTTTATAAGGTAGGAAAACAAATAATCAAATAATAACACGATTTTAATTACAGACTCATTATACAGATATTGTTCAAAAATATATATTAAACATTTCATTTTATAGCTGGTAGTGAATTTTAAATGTTCTATTGTGTATTTATTTCATTTTATGTCCTTAAATGGCATCATAGATTTCTGGCACTTGACAAAATGCATTAAGGTTCTTAGTTTATGGCAGGAATTCCACTAGTGTAAGATGCCATGAACAGTTACCCCTCCTATAAACTACTGTACTGCATTGTAGAAATTTCTTTGACGAACATTATGATGGTGATCACATTGAAATGGCCCTCAAACAATTGTGGCATAGACGCAAACAACTGTAGACGGCAGACGACAGGATGTTAGCGCAGACAATGCCAGCATGCTTCCTCAAACAACACACACACACACACACACACACACTGACTGACAAGAAGCACAGAGGAGGCAATGTCACAGACATGCCAGTCTCCACCATCACCCAATCACAACGCACACAGTCACCAGAGTATTAACACCATCACCAGTCACCTCCACCTGGATTTAATCAGCACTTCATAACGGAACCACATAAAACCGCTCGTTTCTAGCTAGCGGACTTATTCTCTGCTAGACTAATCTCTATTGACGATTACTTACCTTACTACTAACCTTGTGAGATTTCCCTGTGTCCCTCCTCCGTTCTGTGTATCCTCTCCAAGCTCCTTGGAATCCCCTGGTATCTCCAAAGAGTGGCGTGTGGTGTTCTGGTTCGTCTGTGTGTTGTCTCCAGCAACCTCTATTAGCTGCAATAGAAAGGACTCTCCATTAACATCATCCTGTTGTAAATAATCTTATTATTATTCTACTTACCTCCTGTGTGCAGTCTGCTTTGTTACAGGCGATGCTGGGCAGTCTGAAAAAAAAAAAATTATATTTTATTTTATTTTTTAATTCAATTTTATTTTGGCACTGTTGGTATGTTCTGCCTAAATAAGGTTATTTAATTTAAATATTTTTAATATACTGTATTATTTATACATTAATAATATTTTATTTAAGTAATTTGATTATTCATTTATTTATTTATTTTGCGGCTATTGCCATTTTACCCTTATTAAATGATTTAACTTGGACATTAAATAATGTAGTTTATAAAGGTTTTTGTAAACAAAGTGAATTGACATTTTTATTTTATTTTATTTTAGCAGTGACACTTTCCCCTTAAATAATATAAGCCTATTTAATATTGTTATTAATTTTTTAACTAAATTATTATTGTAAATCAGCTATAGCTAATAAAACTGTACAGTAGATACACACCTGAATGGTTGCAGGTGTGTTGGACATGCATTATTACAAAGTAAATCTCTTGCACTGCCGTAGCTTGCTAGAAATCTAAGATTTTTTGGCACTCCAATAAATGTTTGGTTATGCAGCCTTCTTGAGGTATTTCTCATTGTTAGTCGCGTGACTGAACTTTTTTTCCCCCATATTGAATTTCTCGCAAGTTCCAACAAGGCACTCACATTTTCTTTAAACCTTTTTTGTATTATTCAGACCTTGAATGCACAAGGTGGTCAAGGTCTGTGGGTTGAATCATTGCTGTGTGGTGACTTCTGTTTCTCCAGCCACCCAGATTTCCATGGCAGAGCATGGGCACAGCTTTGGGGATTCCCTGCTGACTGTCTGTATGAGAGACAACAACACCCACAGCTAGCACAAAAACACCCTGGGAGTCCTCTTCTCAGGCCTGATACCACAATGCGTGTAATGTAAAGATAATATTTTGCTGCAATTTGTTATATTATTGTAGTATTCCTTTGTTTGTCCGTTATTAATTTAATTTAAGCCTTTTTATATTGTGCTGTAATTTATGCATTTGATGCAATAACAGTTTGGAATGTGAGGTATTTCTCTCTGAAATGAGAGTGACATAACTGACAGACAGGTATTTTGTATGTTTTCAATCCTCTTGGCCCCTGCTTTGACCTGTTTCATGCTGTGAGACAAACGTCGGCCGGAGAGACAGATTCAGGCCAGTGACATCAGTATCTGTATGAAAACATCCCAGTGTGAGTCCAGACAGCCTGCTTTCCTTCACCACACACTATCACACACACCTCACAGACACATTTGTTGTTTACATTAGCTATGCGTAACTAAAGTTTACAAAAAGGAAAAAGGAAAAGAAAGTTTTTAAATAAATAAATAAATATTCAAAGCTGCCCAATTGTGCAATACTTTCATAAAAATTCTAATTAAATGTTAAATTATACACATTTATTTAATTTTTTTCAGTAGAATCAGAATGAGCTTTTTTTCCAGGTATGTTACACATTTTACATTATTATTATAAATCAATCAATAAATATTCAAAGCTGCCCACTTGTGCAGCACTTTCATAAAAATGGCAATTATACAAATTCAAAAATGTCGAATTATACAAACTGTATTTATTATTGTTTTCTATTCTATTTTCAATGACCTATATTTTATAATCTTTAACCTTTTTATAACATCAGTATAACATCCTAGTCAGACAAAACAGCATTTCTTTTATGTTTCTTCACGTCTGGCATTTTTTTAGGATTGTTATAACTGTATGTCACTCTCTCCGTCATTGTTTGGGCAAATGACATTGTTCCAGTTTAAATATTATGGAACAGGTTGCTGTGTTTGTCCTACAATCACGTATAACACTATTTTAGAGCCTGAGGTCATTGAAGGAGCTGATGGTTGCCATAGTGCTGAGTGATGTGTCATGTGTTATAGTGTTTAATTACATTTGATTTCCAATTTCAAGTGTTTAGTCTTCCAACTGACCATTTCCGAGTAATTTTACCAGATAAAGAAGTTAACAGAAAATACAAGAAAAGTATCAAATATGCATTTCCAATGGGTCAAATAAATGTACTAATTATGATCCCTAAACTCAGTGCGTGAGAACTACACTAGAGGTTTTGAAGGCAGATTATAACAATGCTGAAATTCGAAAACTAAATCACCTAAAATCATTGAAGAAACACTCATCTGGCAATTGTAGGCACTTCCTGTACATGCACTTACATCAAACAGAACACCAATCAGTCTAAACACTACAAATATACATCAGGTAAGCCATTCTGAGAACTCTGCAAGCATGGAGGCAATGAGAGTAAGAGGAGAAAAAAGAGAGAGAGGAGTTGGACGTGGAAAAGGATGAGGACAAAGACGAGGGCCAGTGCGGGTTTCAGATGACTTCAGAGCTACTCTGGTGGACCATGTGATAAATCCAGGCCTGTCCATACAAAGAGTCTAGCCTAACCTAGCAGCATCGATAAGGACAATCCAACTGGAAATCAGGTATATCTTCAAGTTTCTACTCCAGACTGTACCTACAGTTTGTGTCACATGATTCAGTATCATATTACAGTATTACTGTACTAACTGTACTATACGAAAATGGATAGTGCTGTGAAGTACATGTAAAGGAATACCACTGTGATGTTACAGTACTGGGAACAGGTGTCAAAAGGTCCAGAATACAGACCCAAATAGAAGGCAGGATCCATAAGACCCCCTCGGCCCCCCACCACACACACACACACACAAATCAAGTATATGTTTTTTTTTTTTTTTTTTTTTCTAATAGCAATTTATACAGTAATTGTTTTTTTTTTTTTTACTTTTGTTTCTAAATTTGATGATTTGTCATTTAATTTCAGTAAGAATGTTTGTTTTTTGTAAAAACTCTTGTTTGGTTACTGTAGAAATTCTACTTTTGAGTTTTACAGAAGACAGTCTGAGCAAATGAAAATAAAAATAGAAACACAAAGACTGTAGTGTTTTATATAAAGCCCATCATTGTGTTGCTGCTATCAAGGACTTGATATAGGAACTATTTGGTAAATAAACACTCTTTGCAAACCTGAATAGTTGCAGGTGTGTTGGACAAATTACAAAGAAAATCCATCACAGTGCCATGGCTTGCTAGAAATCTAATCTTCATTGGCACAGCGCTATTTATTTTGCTCATGAGGTCTTCAGACATTTCATTGAGTCAATGTCTGAAGAAGTCACGTTTGTTTTTCAGTATTGGATTAAAATGTGTAGCAGTGTGCTAAAACTTTTGCAACTAAATATTCATTACACCTTGTTTGTTTTATTTAAACTGTATTTAATCAACATTTTCTATAGAAAAACCTAGAGATTTCATTGGATGGAGGCATTCAAGCAGGTCACGCATTAATTTTTCAATAGCTGTTGCAAGGTTTCATATACAAGCATCTTCAAATGATGTGTATTTTCAAAGGGGTGCTCTGAATAGCTTGAAAACCCTCTGAATTGCCCCAATAAAAGCTGGTGTTTAGTGTTTTGACATAAATCATGTTGAGTGCATGAGAAGCCGAAGGGGAAGAGGTCAAGTCATTAGGCCTTATGTTACAGAAAGAGCAGGTGGCTATTTTTTTCTCTGTGAATCTCTTCTGAAACACTTTGGAAACACGCACTGATTGATCACCGGTGACTAACTCACATCCGGTATACATTATGCATTCATTTGTGTATTTATTCTGTTACTTCTTGGCAGAACATTCTGTGGTGTGATGCTGATGTGTTAGTGTCATAAGATAATGGAGACAAGATAATAGCTCTGTCCTTTCTTTCTGTCCTCTTATGTAGGAAAGTTGAGCATAGCGGAAGTGAAGCCAGAGTACTGACTATCCGTATTGTGTCTGAAATGACATGTTGATGGGTTACGCTGACACTGAAACCCATTCACATAAACTGTCATCTCAGGATCACAGTGGAATGATTTTAAACACACATGCTCAAAAGTTCGGGTCATGATTTTGAAAGAAGTCTCTTTTGCTCACCAAGTCTTTTTTTTTTAAATACAGTAAAAAAACAGTATACTTTTTTCTAACTGTAATATTTTAAAATGTTATTTATTCCTACTCTTCTGTGTCACCTGATCCTTCAGAAATCACTCTAAAATGCTGGAAAAATGTATCATATCACATCAGAAAATATCTGTGCTACTATTTTCATGGAAATCAAATACATGTCAATTTGCACTTGAGTATTAAAACATATAAATAATTACGACCAATAGGATCAATCACTGCAGATTAGCGTCATGCAAAAGAGGGGTTTTTAGTCACTGAAGAAGTAAGGCAAAAATTAATGCATATTATAAGACAATGTAAGTGTTTTTTGACCTTGCATGCATGTCAACCTGTTATTGGCATGTCAACCTGTTATTGGTCCCAAATATGAACCTTGTGAGATTTTTCTTCAAAGTGCCTGATCAAAACAATGATGTGAAGATGTTTAATTGCTTGATATAGAGTATTCAGCGCAATTTTGTTGAAAATAAGGTCAGTTTCAGCATAGAGGAGGAACCCCTCCCCCAGGATAGTGTTTCCTATCTTATTTGTTTTTGTTCAGTCTATTAGCGTGGTATGCGATGTCAAGTAGGCTTGGGTTACAGTACATGAGAGTAAGATGGAAAAAAAGCTGTTTTGGAAAAAAAAAAAAAAATCCATGAAAGAATGTGTATCTTCAGCTTAACAGAACCACATTAGTGCTGTCAGATAAACTTGTGGCTTAATGTGGCATTCCAGGGAAGAATTCTTTGGATCTTTTTCCAACAGAGCTTCACCTGTCTGGATTGTTTAAATTGTAAATAAGGAGAATTATATTAAACTTGTAGCACCTATATGACTTTTATATATCATTTGTACGTAAACATATAAACGAAGATAAGTATTAGACCTAGACGTAAGGTCAAAGGTCAAATACACTTGTATTCAAAATTCAAAACGGCATCCTTCTAATGGAAGACAAGGTTCTTTGTCATAACCAGACTACCTAAATAGAGTTGGTTCAGCCAAAGGAGACATTTCTACTCACCTGGAAAAAGGTAAAAGGCGTTGTCTGGCATGTGGCGGCAGGGGACCCTAGAGTACCCAGAGGCCTTTGTGTTTTGTGCCAGGATGCTTTGATGATGCTTTGATGATGCAGCATGCTGGAATGCACTCGGAGCACTTTTCTATTTTCAGTATGTCGTTAGCATGTGGGTTTTGCCTGCAGCATCTATATATGGCGTTTCATCCTTTGGGTGTTTAAATGTCAAGTGCAAGGGAATACAGTATTATATGAAAGACTAGATGAGTTCATGACCGCAGCCCATTCGCACGCACCCTTTTTGTATTGCAGAATGTTACTCGAAAACACTCGTGTGACGTATTCGGTTACAAGATGTTTTTAGTAATGAAGTTGAAATACTTGAATAAACTTCTTCCTGTTTTGGGAATTGAAAATAGCAGGCTTTTCTTCAGAAATCGTTTTAATCTGCTGACTTGGCACTAAAGAATTATGGTTACACTAGATTTTAAAGTACATGTACTTCAAGTGTACTTACCTAGAAAAGCACTGGTATAGGCTTATTGCCTGGTTATTACCTGGTTATTATACAGTAATTGGTATCAGTACATAGTATATACATGGGGAAAATGACTGTAATTTTTTTTTTTTATATATATATTAATAATATTAGGATTACTTTTACTGTCCTGTTTATTTTAATGCCAGTTATTGTGAACTGATTTACCCTTTTTTTTTTACCCCATCTGCAAGTGAAATATGAAACATACATTGTTTTATTCTGGTAAAATAGCCAGTGTAACTTTCAGTTTCTGCTTCTGGGTACAAACGCATGATGTTCTCCTATCTGGCACTGTCAACAGACTCTGTAAGATGGGATCTGATCTCAAAATAACAGTTGTTATGCATGTTATATCAAGTCTGCTTGGCACTGAATGATTTTACCTCTGTTAAGGAGATAATGGGACTGAATTAGAAGCATGTTAAATTAGAATGCTACAATCATGTAATAGAAAATATGTACTTCAAAATGGCAACTTTACTATTTAGTTATTTGTATAATAAACAAGATTAGGATTTTTCTCTGATATGTATGATGTGACATTTTGTACAAGGAGTCTGTCTCTTTATCTCTCAGTATAATACTTTGAATTTTGCAAGATCCTAATAAAGACAATATTGTTTACTAACAAGTACTGTCAATGCTTGTCTAAACTTGTGATGGAGAAAACCATTGTGTACTGTATATAGTCAATTCTAGATTGTGATATATCTCATTTTTATAGTTGCCTGGAAAGTGCTACATTTTAGACAAATATTAGACAAGCACAGTTAGCAAACTGTGTACGCCTGAGCTCATTAGATATTTGCAAATTGCTATCTGTCAGAAAAGAATTCTGAGAATGTTTTGGGGTTCTTTCATAATAGCTTTCACAGGTTGTTTTGTCGCTGATGGAGATGACTTAAGGCGTAGAGGGGTGTGTGTGTGTGTGTGTGTGTCTGAGTTGTGTATTTACCACAGAGAAAGCTGGATGAGGATGAAAAGACAGTGTGCTGAATGAAGCCTATGCTGATTCTTGTAAATGACCTTATGAAATGAAAATTCTGAGGCTATCTAATATTAACTCAAATTAAAAATTCTAATTAATGCTGTTCTTTTGACCTTTCTATTAAAAATAATTGTTTAAATAAAAAATAATAATTAAACGTCAAACTGTTTTTGATCATCGAAAATTTCAAAAGAAAAATGAATGTTCAATGCACAAAAAATGAAAACATTGAAAAGCACTCAAATAAGTGCACAAAATAAGCATATTAAAATGATGGGACAATGAAAACTGGAGAATTAAAGTTGATGAAAATTCAGCTTTGTCATCGCAGAAATAAATTATATTTTGAAAAGTATTTGTACAGAAAACAACTCATTTGCATTGTAATTATATGTTTACTGAATTTTTGATTAAACAAATGCAGCTGTGGTGAGCATAAAGGAAATTTATTGATGTGGCTTCTAGCAACCATAAAAGTTGTGTAAAATAACTATATTTTGACTTGTGATTTTCTTTCAGTACTGAATAAAACTGTATTTTTTTCACCTTTCTGCCTTGTTAAGCTTAGTTTGTTGCACTATATTCTGGAAATGTCAAATTCATGCAGAATACATGTCAAGCTGCCTTAAAATTTGACCCAAGGAGTGTAGCAGGGCACAGTTTTGTAAGTTAGTGTGCATGTGCTGCCTACAAATTTTTGCAACAGACCCAATGTGTTATCACTCTCCACCAGGTGGATGGCCGGCCGCAGACATATTAGTGAGGCATCTCACCTCTGGAATTTGCACTCCCTATGACACATTTATTTATCAGGGAGAATCTCTGGCCCACCTAAAGAATCATTAGAACTTTTATGAGTGTATAAGACTGCCCAGATCATTTAAAACACTGATCTGATTCAACAAGCCCTGAGGCCATCAATCAACTCTCATAACGATTGCCTCATTCGGAGATGATGAGTGAAGGTTTTCAGCTGAAACAGTCATCAGCCTCAAAATCCCAGTCCCGGGATGCCCCTGGAATTTACGTTTGCGTCAATGTTTTGTGTTCTTATATTGCATAGTGTGTGTGTGTAAGGTGGATGCATTGTTTGCATGTGTGTGTGTGAAGGTAACTGAGGGTGGTGACCCCGGCAGCACGCGGAGACGTCAGAAGCCCGAGGCGTGTCCGCCCCTCCCTGAGTATCTTCCATTGTTTGCTCAATGCCTGTCGGTTCGAGGAGATTCCTTGTGCCATAATGGGCTATTATTTGTGCTCAAGCTCTATTCAAGCCATAATGACTTACGCCAGTTTTCCCGGCCCCTCGAGACCCGCATGCGTAAAGTGCACAGCTCAGGAGGAGAGATAGCCTTTGTGCTCCACTTTTACAGGCTGATCCAAGAATATTTCTTTCGCCCTCTTTCTTTTTCCGTTCTACTCATATGGACAAAGACAGGCTAAAATTCACCAATCAAAAGGATCTATTGAAAATTCCCTGCAGGGTGTACTTTCTTATGTGTCTTTTCTAAAGCTCTTGTAAAGCAAGAATGCAGGTGGAGTCTTATTAATTCTTTTATAAAACTTTATGGATATAATAAACATTTTGTTTAATATATAAAACAAACAACATAATTAATTGCATATAAGTCAGACAAAGACTTTTTTGGTTCAAGGATGAAGCTGTTACTAGAAATTATGTTTAAATTTTTTTATTTTTTTTGCATCCAGTTTTTTTTAATTAGGGCTAACATTTTACAAACTATTTTCAGCCTATCTATTTAAGTACGAATTCTTTCAAAATAAAGCATTTTTTTTTTACAGTTTTTATATATTTAGGGATCAATTTCCAATTTTGTTTTGGTATGATTCACTTTCCTCTTATGATGACATTCATTGTTTTGTTTCATAACTGTCTAATGGACGAAGAGTAGTTTGCTATATCAAATTTGCTTCATCTTTTATCTCCCATGTGCCCATTTCAGCACACCATAAACCATCTGACCTGTGTTAATTGAAAGCTTTCTTTCTGCACCTGGTTAAACTCTATTGTAGGAGGTAAGGCTTTCAGTGAAGTGCGTCTTTCTAAAGCTTTAAGACCACATTAAAACAAATGACAACTGACTAATCCCTGAAATAGCTCTGAATGTTACCTGCTCTTTTTGTGATCCGCTCATGCATGATTGCTGCTTTGTTTAAAAAAAAAAAATGCTTAGTGAAAATAGTATATTGAAAGTGTTTACCTTATGTCTTTTATCTGTCACATTTGCTCAAGAATGCACAAATTTAAAATCAGCAGAGATTGCTTACTTTTACAATATATATAGTTATACATAATTCCAATCTATTAAATGTTATGTTGGAACAAATGAAAATTCTGCATTCAAGTGTCTTGTTAAATAATAAAGAAAAATTCACAAGTTACTGAAGTTGTTTACATAATGCAAAATATTTATTATTACCTAACAATGTTTACCACATTAATGGCAATTAAATGTTATAATTTCATAGAAATACCATTAAGAAAAATCTTATTAGCCAATATGGCTGAAGATAAATATTTAACATAAATGTGAAAAATAGCAATTGCATTGATGCATTGATGCATTTGCAGAGCTTCATTGTTTTACAGTGATTAAAGTGAATGGGTCCGGTAACAAGATCCATGAAAAGCCCTGTAGTGGCTGGATGTTCAGTGTCCTCTGTTGGGAATCATACATTGCTTAATGTTCCAGGGATCCCTGATTCCACAGTTTTATTTAGTTACAGCATATTCCTCCTGTGCAACAAGTATCTTCAATGCATAGTCTTTATATGCAATAAGTTTAAACGTCCCATTTTGCTTGTCCGACTACTTATCCCATGCACCAAAAGGTCTTGTTCAGAAATGTTTAGAGTTGGTAGAGGTTAATCTTTATAATCTGAGGTTTGCTTTGTTTTAATCAATGTCTTTCTAAGTTGTTCATGTCGTTGAGCTCCTCAACTCCACAGTGATGCTGACTCTCCTTTAGGGTGGAGACCACATGACAAACGCCACAATCCTAGACGCTTGCATCTGCAGGTATTCCAACACACCTGATGAAACCCATTGGCATGAGCAGAGATGAGCCTTTTATTCAGGTAAATCCTGTGGTGGATCATCAAAGGACAAAAGCTCAGCTTGATCTCTATGAGGCAACGTTTTTGGATGTCCACGCTCGTGCCCTGTGGTGCTGCCTCACTCGCCACTTCTCCAGGAGAAGTTGGATCCTCTTGATGGCCTGGTCACCAGTCTGTTTTGTGTTTTTCTCTCTATAGAAAAACAAAGCAATCAGGTTAATATCACAAGTGCTAGTTGTATTTGTGTGTATACATGAAAAAGACACAACACTAGTGCCTCCAAATTTGCATTCATGGATCGTATTCATCATCAATAGACATCATAGACATCAATCTTACAGAGTCTTGTAATTAAAGCACACAATTATTTCTTAAATGTAAATGAGAATGTGAATCTGCTGCTGTATATATATATTTATTTTTTTATTGCATGCGGTTTGTCTTACCGTTTAATCTTTGTCTGTTTGTCTGCCAGCTTGTGTTTGCATTGCTTCTCGGCACAATCTTGGCCCTGGGCGGCATAGGTTGCCTTGTCTGACGCTGCTTTATGCCTAAAAAAGAAAGTTCATAAGAGACATGAGCATTCAATTCCTGAACAAGCTTGATAAAGTTCCTCAAATAGAACTAAAACCTGTTTCTGCAAGTTCGTCAAGTCATGCAGTGACAGCTATTATGCCTTAGAGCAATTACTGAGGTTCCCACACGCAGTATGTGCTCGGGAAAACATGTGTGTCCCAAATATTTTTTTTACCAGTAAGTCTTGTGACCTTGAAATCGGTCTTCAGATTAAAATTGGCTATAAACTTTAAACTAATCTGGCTTTAAACTATGATGACGTTCATGTTATGAGCTTTTAGTGTGTACTTACGCATTGTTCAGCTGACAGAATGAAGAGCATGTTTTGTCTTGGCTATCCGCACATTTGCAGCGCGACTTGGGCACAACAGGTTCTGTAACTGAGCGCTTCTTACGTGGAGCATTTCCAAGTCCATACGACACAGTTCGCCTGGGGGAAAGAAAAATAATTAGAAAACAATGTTAGTCATGCCATTCTTCAGTAATGATTTATTTATTTTCTTATTAAAGTGATCAAATGAAGTGACTTACTCTGGTGTGTTGACCCATATTATGTCCAGGTGGCAAAAGTAGACACACTCTTTATCCATAAAACTTGCGCAGGAACACCTCTTGGTCCTGGAGTGTCGCACAGAGATCGATGTGCCTTGTGCTGTGCCATGACCCAAAGATGCTGGAGCAACTATAATCATAAATTTATGTTGAATTCATAAGGTTTTGCAACACACAACAAGCACACACTGTCATTTTACACTCTTAAGTTGCAAAACTGTGTTTGATGGACTGGAAAAGCTGGAATTTGTCACGCTCAATTAAAAATGACTGTGATGCTCATCATATAGTCTACAAGAATATTAAAACTTTTTCTTGCTTGTGTTTATAGGTTGCTTAAGCAAGCTCATAAAACATTACTCTTTGCTTAATTACACCTGCACTTTTAGTTCTGCATTGTTTAATACTAAATGTAACTTTAAAAACTTTTAACAGTAATTAGGAAACTATTTAAAAATCACTTAAATAATCTTTTAAACAAAGTAAAGTAAATACATACCGAAGTCAAAAATTCCAGATGACAGCATGGACAGCACTGGGAAAATAATCCTCAAATCCATTTTATTTAATCTAAGTATATTCCTGATTCGGCAAAAATTGTGATAATCCAAAAAATTTGCAAACTGCTAAAACGGTTCTGTTTTGCACTATTAAACTGCAGTCTTCTCAAAGCACGCATGCATCTTTCTGTAATCCAGAGCACACTCCTTTACAAGAGCGCTTATATACGCGCCTTCCCCGCCTCCCGCCCGCTCGCTCGCGCGAACACAATGATGTTTGTTAATAGTCACCGACAAGCAACGTGTGGAGCGAGATAAGAACTTTGTATTCCTGAGATTCCAGCGTGATGGAGACGCCGGGCGGCCGATTGGTGCCAAGTTTTTTTTTTTTAATGGTATGTGAGGTGTCTCAACTGAGTAGTTTTCATACGGGGCAGTAGAGGGCGCGCGAATACAGACAAATCAGACCTGAGACAACAAACGAGGTTTCTCTTTTGAAAAACTGTAAGCAATAAATGTGGTGTTTATTGTATTTCACAATCTATATACAGTGTTGGGGAGTAACTAATTGCATGGAACGGAATTACGTGATTTAATTACAAAATGAATGTAACTGTAATCAATAACTCTTAAAAAAAAAAAAAAAAAAAAAGTGTAATTAAATGACACTAGTCAATATTTGAAGTGGGAAAACCTTTAGTTAAAAGTTGTCCTAAAAACAAAAATGGGGTTTTGTCTTAGGACTACTTTGATGAACTGTTTTGATTCACTTCAAATGAACATGTTAATAGATCTAAATATTTTCACACATTTCTTTTCCAAATAGCTTTGACTGCTCTAAAATATGAGGCATCAATGTTTCAGGAGTTTAGGATACAGAATAGTTACGTTTATTCGTTATATAACTCAAGTTCCTATTTAGGATTGTGCTTTATTTTTCTGTTTCCTGTCATAGCTACACTATGCAATGATCTGATGATTTCAAAAACTCAAAAAGTTTCATAGCTATTTAATTATTCCATATGATTTTAAATCTGTAGCCTATTAAACTGCAGAATGATCTGAAAGCAAAAAGTGCTGCTAAAGTCTGAGTATGTGGTGGCAGCGCTTTAAAAATAAATTCATCGTAATTCAACTGATGAAGGATTCTGAAAATTTGACAGTAATCAGTGTTGAGTGATGCTGTAAAGATAACCCTAAAGGTTTGAAAATGATTACCAGTTAAAAAAATCTGATAGAAATTTAGAAAACTAACTAAAATAGTCTGATGAAGTCTAATCATTTACATTACTTTAATAAAATAACTGAAATTTGGCTATTAAAAAAAAATCTTTGGACATGCTTGTTATGCTTGTTGGATTGGTTTATAACTGTAATTGATTCTGATTCAGAGAGTAATTTAGAACAATTTGGTGTGTATGAATCATTACAGACTAAAGTATATTAAGCAATACCAGCAGCAGTTTAGGAACGTTAGCCTCTAGCTCTGTCCCTGCCCAATGGAAAACCCAGTTAATGGAAACTCAGGCCAGTTTACGCTCACAATTGGCTAGCCTCCACCCACTTAAAAACTGTATTAAATATTACAGCACAAAGATTCCATATGTGTAGCCTGTTCATGCTTGTTGAATCTAAGACAGAGAATTAGGACAACAATAAAAGCAATCTATTAAGATCTGCTGAATATGGATGCTGCATTAAGGACAATTATGGAAATATGCAGTTCTGTTTTTCAGTGTTGCTCTCCTCAGGGAAGGGTGGCATGACTGCATTGATATTTTTCAAATATTCTGACACCGTACTAATAGGCAAGGCTAAACCTCACCTGTGCATACAGGTCCTAATGATGAAGCCTTATTTTCCTCTACAGATTAGAACTGATGCAAACATGCAGTGACATTAGCCAATGAGGATTAGTTTAGAAGGATTAGTTTAGAAAGTTTGCAATTCATACACAACTACGTTACGGTCAAATCTAGGAATGTGGTTTCCATTGCAGAATAGTTTGGTGTTCACTAGTGAGTTTTAATGTTCTGCTCTCACTTTGGCTTAGTTCGTCAGGTTTGGATGGACTGAATGTTCAGAGCTGTTTCCAGAGAGTCTCACCCACTCTCATGCTCTTCTGTGGGCTGGGTAACTAAGCAACATCCTCCCCCCACCCCACCTTCCTGCATGATGTGCCCTGCACTCCTCTGTGTGCAATAACACGACCCATCCAGCAGGTAGCATTATTGAGTCACACTCTTGGTGGACTGCAGCAGCAGGCAACAGCAATACTATCAACTGAATGAGTCATTCTAGGGCTGTAATGAGAGCTTTTGCTCCAAGCCTCTTGAGACAAGGACAGTGTCGTAGTCAATAAAGCCTTGTGAAGGAACTGATTGGTGACGTCATTTGCTGGCCTCTCCAAGCTCCCCATTGGTGATTTGAACTGCTGAATATTTCTAGTGTCTCGGAGAGCCCCGGGAATAACCCTTTCTGCAGGGTTGTTAAAAGGAGGAAAAGGATAAATCAGATAGCTAATTACAGCACTTAAAAAAAGAAGACTTCAGAGGCATTTCTGCACTTGTAAACAAGGTTTTACTGATACTGTCGATAGTATAGATACAGCAAATGTAAAGCCACCATTTTACTTATACCTATGGACTTATGGAGTTCAAAATGGGCACCAGGTGGAATATAATAAATACTTGACCACAAAATCTGTGCACAAGAACACTGCCCCCCGAAAGCCATAGAAATGTTTATATATCAGTACAACATTAATTTCCCCATCAATTTACGATAGACATAAAACTTTTCAAAAAGAACACATTTAAAAAATAAAACAAATTTCCTCCATTCTTCTTTAACTTCCATATGAACTTAACTTCCAAATAGGCAACTACTAGATTTATAAGATATTATATACAGGTTTCTAAACAAGAAACTCCAAAAGGCACAATTGTCTATACAACATGTACAAAAAGAAAAGAAAAAACTGTCTGGTGCTGACAAAAAAGTATAAAATAAAATAATTGGTCATCATTTATGATTGCACATACAATATGACTGTCAGAAAATGTGCTTTTAGAGAAGGCTTGCAGAGCCGCAAACCTCCTGAAGTGTTTCAGTTTTACAAAGTGACAAAGTTTTACAAAAAAAGAGAGAAAGAGGTGGAAAGAGAAAGAGAAATTCATAGGCAGAAAAGAAAGAGCTTTTATTGGGACTCTCAGGTAGCTATGACAAGTCTATCCTCATCATCACTGGAGGCTTCATTGTAGTCATCAGTCACTGGCTGTCTAGAGACATGTTGCTGTGGTTTCACTTCACTAGCTCCACCTGCTGTTGCCTTGTGTGCAACCTCGAAGCCTCTCTCATTAGAGGATGAGGGGGAGGAGGGCGAAGCAGATTGGGGTGGTGGTGGTGTTTTCACTTTGTCCATCATGGCTGTAGTCTTCTCAGCACCCCCTGTGTCCTTAGATCCAGCACTAGGGCTGTTTTGAGAGACCTGCTTTGGCTCTGTGGATGGCTTTGCATTTGTAGGAACATCTCCTAGATTGGCTGTTGGAGGACTGGCTGAAGAAGTAGGTGCTGGTGGCGATTCTGCAACCTGTGCTGGTGGAGGTACAGATGCTACACCCTCAGGGCTACGTGGCTTGTCCTGGGCTGCAGGAAGTGGGCTGAGAGCAGAGAGGGGGCTGAGGGATGGTATAAGGGCTGGCAGGGCAATATTGAGGATCTGCAGGCCAGGAATTTGTGCTGGGGAAGCAGTGCTGCATTGAGGGGCAGGGCTAGCTGTCAACACTTGTACACCAAGGGTGGCATTTAATGGCAGACTCTGTTGAGGCACCAACTGGGTGGAGTTGGCCAAACCCACCACGCTCAAGGCCTCCAAACCCATAGGCTGCAGGGCAGTTTGAGGAGCACCTAGTGTCTGAAGCCCTGTCACTTGGCCCAGAGGGAAACAAGGCAGTACACTGCTGACTGGTTCCTGAACTACCAGCGGCTGGGTCGGGGAACCCTCTGGCCGGGGCGAGGTGCTGGGGGCTGGTAGAGGGCTTCCGGTCTGCCTATGGATCACACTGAGTGCAGGGATGGTTAGCTGGACTGGGCCGGCCTGAATGGGTACAAATGTGGAGTAAGCAGCCAAACCAGCGGGAACAAGCTGGATGCCACCCACAGGTACCATGCTGTATGGGGAATGAGGGGGCTGTTGGGAGTGCAAGGGCAGGTGGCTGAAGAGATGAGTAGTGGCTTCCACTCTGGGCTCGCGTATCAGATCTGCATTTGGAAAGTGCAAGGGTCCCTGAAGAGGGTAAGAAGAGGTCTGAGTACCACGGTCGACGTTGGCATTGCACTCATTTGCAGGCTGGGATACTCCTTCCTGTAAAAGAACAACGTTATGAATGCATTTATCAACACTGGCAAGCAACACAACAATAGCAGTCAGTGACTACATTAAAATTCTATTCACCTTTTCATGCATTCAAAGCAGTTTTGCTGACGTGCCAGGCATGCGAGACTCAAGACATTGGTATGCATATGGGGTCGGGTACTGGTATGGGGTAAGGTGTACATGTAGAGAGGAAGGGATGCATGACGGGAAAGACAATGACTGCGAGGACACGGGTCTCACCTGGCTGAGCTTGCCACCCTTGCCTGGCATTGGGGGACTAGGGGGAACATCAAAGTCAGGGTAGTCGATGGACATCTGTCTGCAAGGTGACACTGGGCTCATCATGTGCACTGAGTCTGTATCAGAGGTGTGGGATTCTGAGGCAGGGGCTGGGTGGGATGTAAAAGAGGTGGGACAAGGGCCAGGGCTTGAGCAGGATGCAGAAATTGACATCTGTCTGACCAACAAAACTGGACTTGTCATAGCCACAGACTCTGTGTCTGAGGTTTGGGAGTCTGAAGCCTGAGGAGGCTGAGTTTGGGGAGCTGGGCTTCTATTTGGGCTGATGGACATCTTAGCCAGCAGAGAGCTAGGAGCCATGTCAGTCTGGTTAGCAGGAAAATGCTGTGGGCTTGCAGAAACAGAAGGTGTTGCAGAGAGGCCAGATTCTGCCTGGCTGTCCTCCTCGTCTTCCTCTTCCCCGTCGTTATCTTCATCGTCTGGGCCATCAGAGTCATCACCATCTGAGTCCTGTCTGTCAGCACTTCCTGCTCTTCCTCGATCACCTTTGGGGGGGAAACAACTTAATGAACAAAAAAAACAGGAAGAATTGCATAGTATAGCCAATCTAAGTGTATACATGTATAAAAGAGCTACTCCCAGAATTCTAAAATTTTGAATTAACTAAACTTCTCCCAAGAACCTTTTACAATCCTAGTGTGACCCAAAGATGATAGAATTAAATTGAATCTCAAAGTAATGTATGGTTTTTTCCAGAGTTTCCAGAGTTATAGCTGTCATATCTACCGCATACGTCTACAAATACTCATCACATTATATAGGGAAGACATTAACACCTCAGACCACAAATGCAGCCTGTGCTTGACAGCTTGTGTGGAACTGTGTGAGAAGAAAACAAATATGCTCTCAGTAACTGAGACCAGAGAAAGCTCACAGCTTCTCTCTCTCTCTGTCCTGCTAAAATTAGAGACAGCAATTTCCTCGCAGTAAACGCTGTGTATGCCGCCCACATGCACCAAGAGTTAACAAGGAAAAAGACTGCGTTTAGAATCTCTAATTAGACCATGGCATTGCCATTGATCATCCCTGCAACAGAACATAGCCAAGGACAATCCACATTTCTCAGATGGTGCTATTATAAGCAAGTCTATTATTGGTCAGGTTGATTTTGTTGTTAAAAATTAATATGTAAAGGTGTAAACAAAACTATAGCTTCTGCTTTTTTTAAACTAGTAGGTTAGGTCCTCATCAAATAAATTCCCCTATTCGATGGTCTGGTTAAGATTGATATTTCCAAAAGCACACAAGAGACTTCTACCTGAGTCTTCTGTGTCCTGGTCTTCAATAATTCCCACAGCAACTCCTATTTCCATGCACTTCTTGCTGTGGGCTTTGGACTTCATGTGCTTGGTTAGGTTCCCTGTGTGGTTAAAGGGAACAAAGAGGTCACTCAGGTGGGAGGCGGATGCAGGGCATGGGAGTGGTTTACATAAGCATGACATGTTCCCAAGCACTAGCACTATGTAATGGGTGAGTAACTGATAAAGAAGTTCTTAAAGGAACGTGGGCTGGTCTGACACTGTGTGCTGTTCTGCAGTGCCGCGTGGGAAGTTCAACTGTGATGAATCATACTGGCTTTTTTTAAGAGAACAGGCAGTCTTCAAAAACGAAGGTATGAAAAAAACACTTTGTACAAAAATAATATCCAATCATCCCTAAGAATTATCTAAATTACCTAACTGTTCTTAAATCCTGGCACATTTCATTTATAAAATTAAACCTTTCAAGTTAACATGTTTAGATTTGTCCATATGCACATGCATGAGTTGGCCATTTATAACGTAGGACAAGAACTAAGATTACTTTTTGTTTTTACACAAGCTGTGATTTTGTATTTTAAAAAAATCGTGGGTTAGCCTATTATTATTAATTTTTTATTAAATTATTTTTATTCATCTTTTTTTATCTTGTTTAATATTTGTAAAAATGTGTACAAGTTCTGTTCATTATTTGTAATAATTAATAATTACCATTTGAGGAAGAAAACAAACTTTAAGCATAACTTAGCTTTAAAATTAGTTTTTTGGACTGAACCCACCTTTGGTCTTGAAAGAGAAATTGCAGTGCGTGCAGTGAAATGGACGGATGTCCGAATGAGTACGGATGTGTTTCCGCAGCATGCTAGGTTTCTTGCAGCGAATTCCACATTCTTCACATATATATTTTCCTCTTCCACGTCCTCTCACATACACATACTCCTCATTCGACTTGTAACTGAAAACATAACAAATATAGCACATTTTAGAACACAATGTCCTGTTAAATATTTGCGAAGTAGTGTAAAATAAAATAGATTTACAAACCCTCCATCAAAGATCTTCACTCGTTGGGGTTCAGATTTGGAAGAATCTCTGTCTGACTCTGTCTGATTAATTGGTTGAGTCTCTGGTTTTGTTTTTCCACTATTCTCAGTTGGCACAGATCTTTTCTGAATCAAAATCTGAAAGAATACAAAATACAAAAAGATTATTGTAGATAATGCATGTACAAATGCAAAACAAATGCAGTAAAATGTAAAATAGCAATCTGCATGTTCAAAATGGTCTTACTTTTGGCAATATGTCCTTTAGCTTTCCAGAGTAGGTCAAGATGTCAGATTTCAAAGTTGTTGTCTTTGCTTGGGTGTAGTGTATTTTCTTGGATGTTTGTTTGGAGTCAAACAGTGACATGACCACTTTTGTGGGAAGCCCCAATGGATTGGGATTGTTGGGGTTTACTACCCATGCAGAGTAGGCAGAGATCCTCTGGTCTGCCTGTTGAATGTGGAGGGGTTTCCTTTTCATGAGAAAACACCAGGTAAATGTTGTAGCCGTTTTCAAACTAGGGAAAGACAAGCGATGACTGTCTCTGGTGTTGACAACAGACACAGAAGAAGCTAACTTCACTTGTCCCTGAAATATTGGAGGCCTCAGAGGACATTTGGATGGAGACCAGCGCTGTTCCTCGGGTTTTTCTTGTGGCTTCAGAGTGGAATTTTCTGGCATGGAACAGCTTTGAACTCTGGGCGGAGAACATGTTGCAGGTGTTGTGGTAGGAGTTCTGCTCTCCATTTCCTGTTTACCGACCTCAGTTGTTGTCTGAGATACTGGTGTCTGGGTGTTCTTGTCAGCTTCTGAAGTCTCTGGCAATTGTTCTGGGGCATCAGTCTCAATTGGGCTATCCACAGGCTCTGTGGTGCAGACCTGTCTAACTAGCATTAACTTCCTCTGCCTGGTAATTTCTGACATCTTTGAGTTCAAGTAGTTTAAAGATCTACCATCCGTGAGGCATGCAGCTCCATGCTCATCTTTAGCCCGTTTCTGTGTTTTTTCCATAGCAATGTCCAGGCTATTGGCAGGAGAGAGCATACGCTTACTTGAGGCAGTAGACTCTTGAGGGCATAAATTTGCAGATGCCAGTTTTTGTGTACAATGCAGTGAACCGAGGGACAGGATACTTTGCTCAGTGGTTTGGTTTTGCTCAGTAGATTTCATATTGTTTTTCATCTGTACAGCAACAGACCCAGGTTGCCTGTGAGCTTGAATTTCTGGTCCAGTCTTTGAATCACTGTTCGCAACATGTACAGTAGGGAAGTTAACTTTAGAAACCACAGAAGCAGGTGCTAGGGTGTGCTCATGGGTGATTAGAATCTGTGGTACAGGTGTAGATACTGGTGTTATATGAGATGCTGTATCAACTTGTGGACCAGCAGGCAGTACAATTGGGGGCTTAGTGATTACAGCCGGATAACCTGGTTGTGCTACATAGACATTTTGCATTCCATCAGTTGACTGAGAGACTTTAATTTCATTAGCAATAGGTATAGTTATCACTGGCAAAATGATCTGTGTGCCTTGTATACCTGCTGAAGAGTATGTCTGACCTGTTTTCAGCACAGGGCAATTCATTTGGTATTTAGGTACAAAGCTCTTCTTATTTTTTTCATCCGAGCTCTTCTGAACATCTGTCTGACCAGCCACCATTTGGACCAGAGGTTGCACATGACATGCCACAACCCTTGAGGTCTGATGCCATGGATGTGGAAGACCATGAATTTGAGGTTGTTGGGTTTGGCTTCCAAGGTTTATGCTTTGAACCACTTGCTCAATTTTTGGTAGTGGGGGCTCAACAGAATGTAGAGAAACAAGTGAAGATGTGTTCATATTTACTAATCTCGGTTGGGACCCAGAGCATTCATTAGTAAAAGAGACTCTTTGGATAGGGGGAGTCTGTTTCACTGGTAATTGAGGTTCTGGTGCAATCTTCAAGGACATCTGACGTACCAGAGGACCCCTTCTTCTTTCAATGAGAGGCACCTGGGTAGTTGGAGGACAGTGTGTCATTTTTGGCAGGGCAGTCTGCATTGGTGACAAAGGCCTGCTGGGTGACATGCTGCTGCAATCAAAGGATTTGCTACGGTAGTCACAAGAAATTTCTAATGATGACTGAGTGCAGCTAATTTGTTCTGAGGTAGCACGTCTCATCATGCCTGGCACTCCAAGAGTATTGTTTGCTACAGGGATCCCTTGAGCTTCAGGTGGCTTCCCAACACTATCAGCCCTTGATGGGCTGTCAGATCTTGGTGGATCATCTCTGTCAAAAGAGGCTGAAATACTAGAGCACCTTGACAGGCTACTATCTCTACTGAGGCTACGAGAGAGACTTGACTCAAAGCTAGATTCACCAGAAGAGTGTTCCATTTGAGCAAGTCGTATGCGCTTTTTCTTTGGGGGAAGTTTTTCTGTTGGCAGTTTAGACAAGCTCTCACTCCTCTGAGGCCAGTTGAATGTTTCTGCAGGTTTCTCTGTTGATTCTACAACTGGAGTTTCATGATCTCTGTCTGGTTCCTCTGTTACTAAGATTTCAGGGACCTGAATGTTGTTCTGCCGCACAAGCCGTGATTGCTGTACAGGTGTACCATCACTAGCAATGGAAAAGGTTTGCTTCCCACGAGGTTCCATTCCTTGGCTGGCACATTTGGGTGTAGACATTCTGTCATGGTAACTTTGTGAAGATAAATTCACCGCAGCCTCCTTATGACCTTTTACAGAGTGCTTTACATCCTTTTCCACAGGATCTACTGGAGATGACCTGTCAATGGACTCTGATGTTTCAAAAGAATTTGGTCGGCTGAGGGAGTTAGTATGTCGAATGACTGAAGTTCCACTTCCTTGTCTCTGGAGGTCTCCTCTTTCTTTATTTGGTGTGCTGATCTGAGCCTCTCTTATTGGAGATAGTCTTGAGTCCTGTGATTCTGCAGCTCTGCCAATGATCTGTATTTGTCCTAAAACAGCAGTGTTACTTAAGGACTGGGTATGTTGAGAATAAGGTCGCCCTATCGAACCTGTAGAGGTCTGGCATGAGTCAAAACTTCTTGAACATGGAGGAGTGGTCTCAGTTGGAGACTGGTCATCATCATCTCCCACACTTTTAATTTTCCTTCTTTTTCTTACCATAATTGGTTGCTCTACAATGCCGGTAATTACTGCATTTCTGTTTAAAACAGCTTGCTGTCCACGCCCAAAATCTGTCTCAATGTCTCTAGCATGCATAGGCTTGTTTCTTGGACCATGCAGTTCAGAACAATAAAACTTCTTGTGATTTTCAAAATTTTCCAGTTTTCTGTAACGGTTACGGCAAGTCTCACATTCATACATTGTCCCTTTATTTTGTTGGGGTTTTCTGTTTCTTTCTGTTGCATGCTCAAAAGACTTACTGCGAAGTTCATGTGTAATACTTGGTCCATGATGGCTCTCATCCATGGAATGAACAGAGATAAGAACATGACCATCATTTGTGGATAAATCCTCAACTGCTATCTGTCTCACTAGTGTACGAGGATGTACAGCAGGATTGGGAGTAGAGGGAGCTGAAGAGAACACATCATCATTTAGTGAACTAATCTTGTCATCAAATGAATGACAGATCCTTAGTGGGTGAGGCTGGGGTGTAACATTGGGGAAGAGAGCTGACTGACCAGGTGTTGTAGGCATTGAATTACTTCTCGTAATTGGTAAACAGTCCATAGGTGGATACTGAGGTGGTACAGAAAGAAGAAATACTGGCTTGGATTTGTCTGTCGGAGTGAATGGCGATTTTGGTATGTCCGAGTTGGAACTAGATCTTCTTACTGGTGGTTTTAAATCAAATTGAAAAGAGTCTTTAAATATATAGGATTTAGGGGAGTCAATGCTACCCCTTCGGGAAAGGGAAGTCCTCCTGGGTTTGACACTGTCTAGTTGTTTATCATCCACAACAGCCTCATTGTCGGAGATCAGCTTTGAGATGCGCTCCTCAAGAGAAAGAGCTTTGGTTTCTAATGGAGGACGCATTTGTCCTGAAGGAACTCGAGTCTTCTCAACTGGTGCTACATGCATGACAGTTGCCACAAGTGGGGAAGGGGGAATTTGTGGGACTTTTGTAATGTCAGTTTCTGCTGGTGGAGTTATCTTAACAAAAGGACTTGGGGGACTCATAGCTTGATCTGCACTCTCAGAACGTGAAAAGTAGCCAGAGTCAGTGCTTCCAAGACTCCGAGGACTGAGCAGACACTTGCCTTGTGGTTGTTGAGAGTAATCAGTTGCTTGTTGCCTTTGTAGCTGGGCATGGCTGCCTCCTAGTGGTGATTTACAATGCTGATCTTCATCCTCACTAACTGAATCATGTAGAGGACTTGTGCAATCGACTTCTTTCAGTGAAGACAGAATCATTACATTGGACCGTATGTTTGCTGTCTGAAAATCCCTTTGCCTTTGGGCTGTGGCATGTTCAGGTGCCAAATCTGTAACTCTTGGGCTGTCTGCACGCAAGGGTGAAACATTTACAGGATGAACAACCACTTTAGGGAGAGCAGCAGTGACCTTTGGCTCACATCCTTTCTGAGAAACCATTGGTTTCAGAGGTTCAAACACTAGCGAAGGCTCTGATTCTCCTTGGCTTCCTGGTACCATGCCTGCACTGTGCAGGCTGCTCTCAGATAGTGCTGTTAGGCTGCTTTGTGAAGAATCTGGATCTAAGTCTGCTGCACTACCTTCTTCATCACTGTCCCCGCTTTCCTCCACATCAGAATGTGTGGCCAGTCCTTTGTCCGACTCTTGAGAGAGGGATCCACTTCCAGAGTCTTTTACCAAACCCAGTTTGATAGCATGTGCATGAGACTTCTTATGCTTGTATAAGTTGCTTTTTGTCTTAAATGAAAAACCACACGTCACACATGGGTAAGGTCTTTCTCCTGTGTGGGACCGTATGTGTTTTAGAAGCACACTTGGCTTGGCACAAGCTCTTTTACAGTATTCACAGACATATTTCCCTTGCTTTTTTGGTTTTTGATCTTTTGCAGAGATATCAGATACTTGGCTTGCACCAAAGTTGACCATCGTTGTCATCTGAACAGGGTTGAAACCTGGTGTGACAGGGACTTGAATTGAGTTTGGTACTGTGGCTGACAAAGACTGGCATGTTTGAACAACAGGGGGCTGGCTCTGAGGGAAGCCACCTGATCCAGATGGAACAGGTGCATGTGTCAAGGTAAGTGAAGGACCCACACTATAGCTTTTCTGGAATCCTGGTTTGTCCTGTTGACGATTTCCTGACATGTTGACATATTGCTGGTTTGTGTGTTGCCCTGTAGATGCAACAGTGCTGTAGAACTGTTTGGCTGTGTTGAATGGTACAAATGAGGGTTGTGAATGAACATTGAAATTTACAGCAGGCATAGTCATAGCATAGTCTGAATAAGTGACAGGAATGGAAACTGATTTCCCAAGATGCCCTATTGGATTGCTGTTCTTCCTTTCTGTCAGTGTATTGAAATCTGGCTCCATAGCCTTGAGCAGTACCTCAAGGGGAGCACTTGTGTGAGAAGGAGATGCGTTTTTATTGGTGCCGTTGCCACACCAGCTATCTGCCTGCACAGACCCTTGAACACAAGGTTCTTCTGCAGCACTTTTGTGACTGAGAGCCTGTGGCTCTAAGGTTAATAACTCTTTGTGCTCCACTATTACAGCTTTAGATCCAGATGCATCCTGCGGTGCATCTTCAGTATCTTGAGGTTCAGGCAATCCATGCGAAGGACTGCTTGAAAAAGAAGAGGAGGGTGTGGCTTCCTTCGATGAAGAAGAGATGCTTGGAGAAATGGATTTCTTGGTCTGTGATTGCTTTTTGACCGGAGATTTGGGTATTTTCTTTAGCTGGTTTTGTGCCACAACTTTTTTCCTCTTCAGTCCTTTGATGCTATCAGAGTTTCTGCCAGTACTTTCATTTATGTCTGTATGAAAAACAAAAGAAAAAGAACACAAAAATTTAAATTATATATACATTATATACGTATATATATATATATGTATATATATATAATATACACCCAATACATAGTTAAATAATTTAAATACATGCATTTTTATGCACAACAACAAGGTTACTTCCTTAAAAAGTTTAACCCTTAAACATCCACATAAAAACCTACAAGAAACACACAACTTATTTTATATTGTATTATTGTAAAGTTTTGTTTCATAACCCCCAAAAAAATCAATAGGTTACACAATTCAAAGAAATTTAAATAATATAAAAGTTAAATAATATACATTTCCAAATAATGTTTAAACTTTTTTCTAATAAACCATATCGTTTGATTACATTAGTTTTAGAATTTTTATTATAACAAAAATGTTAACCTAAACAACTGGTGCCTTAAACAATATATATATATATATATATATTTTTTTTTTTTACATATTACAATAATTAAATGATGTTTTATTTCTGACAGTGCAATTTAGCGCATAATAACTGTGAATGTATATATTAGACATAAAGCCTAAAAACCTAAACATTTGACAAATTTGTTTGTGTGTTTGAATACAGATTGAAGTGAACATTTGTCATCTTTAACACAAATCGCCCATGCATTTTCCTAACAATCTTTAGAAAAAACTAAATTTCCTCCTCATCTAGCAGAATACCTTTCATCATGCAAAGTTCGTAGGCAAAACAAACCATAGACTGCACTTTCTACAACAAACATCAACATAAACTATGTTTAACAGCACAAATCACCCAAAAGATATACAGACATGTCAACAACTGCAAAAATCTTGCTAATATAAGATGAACCGAAACATACCTAAACAACGAGCATTGAGGAATTGTAGAATGGACGAAGCACTTCGATTTACAAAGAAATAAAATAATCCTTTTCTTAGCAAAACCAGTTCTCTATAAGCTGCACCAGTGCCTCTGACAGCTAGCACATAGACAAGACTGTTTTGGAATCTAGAAGATCTCCTGAGCTGCTACTGAGGCCCACGCATCATTATGTACAAAACCCACTCTCTGTTTCTCAACCCTCTGTCACCATCCCTTTCTCGCTCTCCCTCTCCCAACCCTCCCTAACTTGCTCTCCTACATCTAATTCAATACGGCTATTATAGGATGCGCCTTACCTTCCATGTTCTATTATTTCTATTGTCTTAGTCAATTGGCAGAGAAAGACAATAGGAAATAAGATGCATGTAGGTGTTTATGTGGATAAACAAGCTTGTGTAAATTAATTAAATCTGTCCCTGGATTGAACATGGTCCAGATACATTGAGCACTAAGACCTAAGCACTTAAGTCAACATCTGCTAGAAAACAAATCACTCTTAATTTGGAAAACGAAACATGGTGAAGTGCATACACAACTAAATTCTGTCCACAATTACTCATTGATGGGCAGAGTTTACCGCATTTGCTGTGTTTAGACTCCCTGTGGTCTTAAAGTTATACTGAAGGCTCTTTGTGTGCCTTATGCCAAGTAGTTACAAAACACATAACCAAGCCTGAACATCTGTGGCAACCCTGCACTTATTAGGGTTTCCCTTCTTTACTTTGCTTGGCATTGTTGGTGGAGAGAAGTGGTTAGGTGTTAGAGCTACAAAATCATAATTTCCTGGATGCCTCAGGAATTCCCCAGAAATTCAAGAGGCCTCTTAGAATTTCACCAATACTTCAATATAACCTTATTTTTTTTGTAAACTTAGTAAGTCAGTGATTAACAGACAAACTTCCTTACATGTTTCTAGAGAATGTAGAAAGAGGATGTGAGGACATCCGTGAGCTCTGAGCTAATTAACTGCCTTTAACGGATTCAGGATTAACGTGGAGATGACTGGTGACATCACTACCTGATGTATTTTGAGAAGTGGTTTACGCATTCTTAAACCAGTTGCATTCTGATGTAACCTGTCCCAGCATGACCACTAAGAAAAATAGGGCCAGAGTTAATTGAATGTATGTATGTGTATGTTCATATGCTACCACTGTAGATGAGAATGGTCGTATTGTTGTATAATGGTAACAAGGGATATGATTTACATTTGTGCAGTGCTGTTTCATAGTGCCATGTTATCATAAAAACAAAGACTGTAACAGCTTTTTCACTTCAGAGTTTTCATTTTTCCTTTTACATAATCTATAACACGTTCCCCTTCCAGGCTATTATGCAACATGCTGTTTTGCCATATATGCTGGTAAAATGTGGCTTTTAAAATAGCTGCTCCTGCATTTTTTGATCAAGCCATGGATCCATTCACAGAGTGCAAGTGCAAAGAGGTAAATGTGGTGGCCAATAGAGCTCCAGGAAGTTCTGGAAACCCCCAGGACATCCAATACACCTTTGAAAGCATCATGCTGACAGACTAGAGAACCTGGTCACTGATGTAATCCAGTAAAAGCAATGGTGTTTGCTTTGGGAAGCCAAATGAAGGTACAGTATGATTGAAACAATATAGCAGAAATTTGCCCTGGATTCAACACAGAAAAGCTTATACCTTGGAACATGATTGCTGTAATGAATAGAACAATTCAACTGCCGCACAAAGAAACCGAGCTATTCCCCTTTAAACCCACAGATGAGCTTGTCTGATCTCTGATATTAAGCAGGGGGAGAGAGAAGCTTCCTGTTGATGTTGCATTTGAAAGAAATGTTGTTTTATATGATGAATCATACCTTTGTGTGCAACTTTGGGGTCTTTGAGCTCCTTCTGTGCCTCCTCTATTTTATCTGAAGAATAAAGAGACATTTATTTTAGCCAAATCCAATAGTAAATAATAATGACACAATGATGCGGCATTTCAATATACAGTTTTTAAAACAGAACATTAAATTAAATACGGAAGAAGAAATTTCTCTTTTAATATATACACAGTATTATTAATACTAGAAATACTGGTTACCACATCTACCAATATCTCACGGCTTAACAACAAGATGGTAATATAATAATAATGGCCTGAAAAAGACACTTGACCGTTCTTCCCCACATTTCAAATTTCATATCATCTGCTCTGTATGTGTGGGAGGGATTTGCACTCTAAGAATATACCCAATATTAGAATGCAATTATATGATTATTATATAAGAGCAGCCAGGATTGTGTGTGTGTGTGTGTGTGTGTGTGTTTGTATCAACTGTATGCCTGTACAGTACATGTGCTCTAAGAAGTAAGCAATGAGAAGCAATTATTTGCTTTCACTACCTTTAGTCACAAACACATACACACCCACCCACTGCGTACCCAAATATGAAAAAAGCATTGAAAAGCAGAAGATACTGGTCTGGTGTGTTTCAACCACAAAAACCCCATTACAAGGCATGAGCAAACACTAGCTTGCTTTGAAAACAATGCCTCACTATAAAACAAGAACCAAAGCCATTTCAGAAAGAATCCTCACTTGCTGTTTGGAAAAAAGCATGGCCACTAAAACACCCCGGACACTGGAGCGGGAAAGACTCTCTTCACTGCAAGCAAAACAGGGTGGAGTGGTGAGGGGGTGCCCAGTGACCGAGGTCACAGAATGTTTTGTCGCAATGAGTGGCCTGAAGGCAAACCCTTGATTAGCTCCCCCACCCATCTCTTTCTCTCTCAACAAACTCAATTTGTTATATAACCCCATGTATTTATATACATAACCCAATCTTAGGAAATCTTTTCCTTCAACCCACATCCAGCATCACTCACCACACATGCCCTGGTGAAAACAAACTGACTTTTGTCCATGTAATGCACAACATTTAACTATTACTGTAAACATACAAAAACAATTCTGATTTTCCAAGGTCAGCATGATCTGTGTGTCCATGAGAGCCCAAACGTCCTCCAAATCTCTGGAGGGCTCATTAAAACCCTCAAAACCCTCCATTGCATCACATCACTCCTTACTCATTTATGCACTTCTTAGCTGCCTCAAGCATTACCGCATTTCATCCATCGTTCTAACACAATCACATTTTGCACCATCATATGGGGATTTCTAGATGCCGAGTCACCACAGATGTTTAAGGGCTAACTGCCTGGTCTAACCACTCATCCAAATTGACTCGTCCTACCCTTAATCGTTTGGAGCAATCAATAGATCATATGAGGGATATCAGATAACAACATCACAATGAACCTCCAATAGAATCTCCTCCGTTAACCCTATCCCAGAATTCCAAAATTATATTTGACAACTCCACCTGAGATGGAAGAACTCAAAGCCTGTGAATTGGAATTCTAAATATTCTGGTTGAAGCAAAAGAGAGTGGTTGAGAGTCGCTTCCTTAAATGTAGACTAAATGAATGCAAAGTGGCTTCAAACAGAAGACCATTGTTGAGCTTCTTTGCATACGGTTGGGAAATCATTACCAAAAATAATTACGCCTGGTTTCAACTTCTGCATGTGATTAACACTATGTTCAAACCAGAAAAACCTTCCCGTGACAAGTAATTTGTCTGTTCACACTAAAAAGGCAAACGCTGCATGACACATCACAATCACAGCCAATAAGAACAGTTGTGGTGTTTAACAAAGGAACATGGAGTGAAATTTTGGACCAATGGGATTCCACTGTGGGTGAGGCTACACAGCACAATACCAAAATTGATACTAAGCAATGAGAATAATGTCAAACACACTGCAGTCTGATGACCTGACAGGAAAGGAACCTTGTGACAATATTAAGAGTGAAAGAAGAACAGAAACACTTCAGAAAGTTGCTAGTCATGAACCCAATGCAAAGAATCTCCTCTAAAGATTTTCCCTTCCTCTTTAAAACTCTGATAATGTTCTAAAATCATAACAGAATTGTAAATGTGGTGGATCTACATTAGTGTTTTGTGAGGAACTCCCTGGAATGTAGACCAATTGCTCCAAATACAATGAAATGATGACCAACTACTATTGAATTAGCAGTAGATGGGCAGCAGTTGGTACAATTTCAGTTCTTCTCCACATCTTGTTCTCTTCATCCATCATTCTCTCCGACACACCTCCTTTCCCCCAAAACACAAAATGTTCCTTGCAAACCAATGACCACACCAAATCCAAACCTCAGATTCAGTGGAAGGAGAATTGGAAAACAGAGATGGCTGCATAGGGGTGGCAAATGAGGACAATAAAACAGGCTGAAATTTCCCCCGGTTAATGCTGCCATGACAACAAGAAATTCTAATACTGCTTTCTTCATCGAAAGAACAAGCATTGGTCATCTCGATTGGTCTGGGAGACTTCATTAGATGTTAGCGTATGTGTGCTAAAGGCATAAAGGCTAATGGAAATTTAATGTGATCAGAGCTCTGGTTTTAATGGCCGTGGCAGCACGAGCAGCAAGTGGGTATACATATCAGTATATGAGTGGGTAGCCCATATTCACATAAACAAATTTAAATGGGAGCTAGGCTGCTTGTACCTGAGCAGGGTCATTAGAAAATAGTTTTAACCTCAGACTGTTCATTGGCCTTCTGATGCATAATGCAACAGAAATGGCAAGAGCTGTCAAATTCACTATTTCAATACACAATTTGAATTGAATTTAAAATTAAGAAGAAAAAAAGAATGAACAACATCCTGCTCTTCAGTATGAAGCATGTAAATCATCAGAGGCCAGAGTGTCGCAGTGTAACACTGCTGTTAGTTTTCCACACCACGTGTTTTGACAAATAACAGAGTAGGTGTCAAAAGGTTAAAGTAATTTGCCTGATAGCGTAGGGCTTGTTATGGCATACAGAGGTTGAGTGCTGTAAACCAGCCTACATACAATCTAATACTAGGGAATCTAATTTAGGGAACAGTGAAATGTCCAAACACTCAACAGAGCATCCGTACTTTCATCCCAGATCTGATTAAAGCAGACAGCATCTCTGCTTTTATGTCAATCTGTGGGAATCACGATTAAGCATGTTATGCAACCTATATGTCTCCTGTCATGCATGCAGTACACCACCACATCCACAAAAACACAGAAAGAACAAATAGAACCATGCCGTTCAGGAGGAAATATCTGCAAGAATGTAGTGAACTGAGCGCTTCCTTTGCACGTCTTTTATCTTTTTTCTTTGCGCACACATAAATACTTCTCTTCTTTAGAAACTAACATCCGAGCATGCAAGTACTCAACACACTTCCATAGAATTCACTCCAGGATTCCCCCGAATCCAGCAACCCCACACTGTTCTGCTGGGAGGAATAGAGCCAAAAACCTCAGTTGATTGCTCAAGGATTTCCACACGAAACCACACTGGATCAGTTTTGAGATTTAAACCCTTGAACTTTGCCGTGGGACTGAAATAACATCCGCATAGAACATTTATGAGTTATTTGTCATGTCATCTACAAAAGCCTTTTGATTACATGTACAGTATCTTCTTGCAACATTTCAAAAGGTTCCATCACATTTTTAACAGATTTTTGTTCAGCAAGGATAAATTAAATTGATTCAAAGTGACAGTAAGCAAATCTTTTTATTCACTTATGTTAAGCACAACTATTTTCTATGGATGCCTGTTGCCACTTTTTGTTTAACAGTTCTGACTTTTTTTCTCAGAATTGTGAAATATAAACTTGTGAGCTATAAAGTCAGAATTGCAAATAAAAAGTCTGAATTGAATTGAATTGAAAATGAAAATTGAATCAAAAGTTGCAATTCTGAGGAAACATTTTTTTCCCCCCTTCAATACTGGACTTTATAACTCGCAATTGCAAGTTTATATCTTACAATTCTGAGAAAAAGCATGTATAATCACAAAATTTTGACTTGCAAGTTTATATCTCGCAGGATTTTATCCATTGATGGTTTATTATAATTCGACCCTGTTAAATCATCAACAATGCAAAGTTTATTTGCAGCCTGATAACCAAGGAACCCTGGGAGACGATACACAAAAACTGTTCGATGGAAAATGGCGTAGAGACCATCCTCTAATCAAGAAAAGTCCTTCTTCAAGAGTTCAGAGGGTTCCCAAGGTTTCCTTACAGGAAGCTCGGATGACCCTGAAGCTACCAATCAGCACGCAGGAGACAAACAAGGGAGCTGCTTACCAGAAGCAGAGTCAGTAACCTTCCCCTCCTCTTTACTGTCAGGGCCCACACACACACACCCCAACACAAACAAATATACACACACACACTTCACTCTGGGACTACAGCATCTCAGACTGCATTACACAACACTCTGTCTTCATTAACTGCATCATCACTTGCTGTCCAAAACTTCCTCTTATCTTACTCCTGAAATGAGTAATCTCTCCTTCTCTAATTCCTTGACTCCCCTGTTGAGTGTTAAGATAAGATGAGAAAGAGCGCAAGACACACAACATCAGGTTCTGCAGTGCTCCCAATAGTTCTATCTACACAAAATCCTCAAACTATTGGGGCAAAGATCCTGAAAACTGTGTTTTGAGGAGGCTCCAATAACCCCCTTCAGGATCAATCTTTCTAAGCGTATCTCGACTTAGAAAAGCAGTACTTTAAGGAACTTCTGAAGAGTTTGTGTTAGATGTTTCTAGAGTCAGCAGCGAAGAACGGCGCATTACTGATAACGCGCACAACTGTGAGCCCGCGGCCGCTCTTAATAATGCATGACAATAAAGAGACGGCTGGAATCACAAAGAGTCAAAGCGACGTGAAGAGAAACACTTTTAAAATGCAGAGCCGTACTTCAGCTTCATACATTTTCCTCAATGAATACCAAAAAAAAAAATAAGAAAATGAATCAATAAAAGATTCTCAAGTGGTGGAGTTGGACAAGGCTGAATAGTTGAGTTTACCACAGAGATGATCAGCAAAGACGTTTATAATACAAAAGATTTCCATTCCAAATAAATGCTGTTCTTTGGAGCTTTTTATACATCAAAGAATCCTGACAAAAATGTATTTTCCACAGAAATTAGCAGCAATTGTTATACGACTGATAATAAATGTTTCTTGAGCAGAAAATAATCATATTAGAACGGTTTTTGAAGGATCATGCGATACTGAAGGCTTGAGTAATGATGCTGAAAATTTAGCTTTGCATCACATAAAAATAAACATTTATATATATATATATATATAATTATTATTATTTTTTAACATTTAACTGAATTTTAAAGTTGATTTCAGTGCAATGCACATGGTTTTCCATAATTCTCTCTCTCTCTCTCTCTATCTATATATATATATAACTAGTATATATATATATATATATATATAACTAGTATATATATATATATATGAGTTGATTTCGGTGCAATGCACATGGTCTTCCATTATAAGTTATAACGATTTTCTTTATATCACAGATGCTAAGTTGCATTTAGTTTTAATTATAGTTCAGAAATAGGAACCACTGTTTGCAATGCTAATGGCACCTCTACAGATGCAAAATAAGATTAGTTTACTTTCCTGAGATTTCACACCACACTCCTAGCTCGTGACCTCGACGCTCCACCCACACACGCCACACGCATCTGTCAATGACATCCTGCGCGCTAACGTCTCTGTGTGCATCGAATCGCACGTTTTACCCACCGAGAATGCTTACAAATCAGTCCCATTTGTTGTCAGCTCCTCTCAAACACACACACACACACACACACACACATGACTGCCCCCGCAGGAAGTGGTGGGTGGATGCAGCAGTAGACGGAGCTGATAGTGAAGTCTGCGTGGGCACCCTGGTGAAAAATTGATCCAGTGCAGATCTTCAGTACAAACATACACCTCCTAGACAACAGTTATATTTATATCCCATAATGCAAACACACAGAGAGAGCGTGAGACAACTGAGCGCATCATGATCAATGTTTGGTTTTGGGAAAATTAGGTTGCTCTTATGTGGCTGGAATGCAGTTGTGAGGGTGTTCTAGATGGTTGGATGGTTGTCACGGTGTTGCTATAGGGTCTTCAGGGTGGATGACATGGAGTTGTAATGTGGTTGTTAGGTTGTTCTGGAGGTTCGTCAGGGCATTGCTATGTGATTGCTTGCCAGTTCAAGTCAGTTGTTATGCAGTTGCCAAGGTGTTCAGGAAGGTTGTCAGGGTGATGTAACATCTAGGTCAGGGCTTCTCAATCCTGGTCCTGGAGGTCCGGTATCCTGCAAAGTTTTGCTCCAACCTTGATTAATCTCACCTGCCTGTAGTTTACAAGTAATCCTGAACATCTTAATAAG
>JAUCMT010000043.1:16930437-16940528 GCA_032357475.1 Enteromius thamalakanensis
CAGGTGCGTTTGATTAGGGTTGGAGCTAAAATTTGCAGGACAGCGGACCTCCAGGACCAGGATTGAGAAGCCCTGATCTAGGTTGTTGTGTATAGTTGTCAGGGCATGGCTATGCAGTTACTCAGGTGTTCTGGAACGTTGTCAGGGCGTTGTTATGTGAATGCTCAGGTGGTTCTAGAATATTGTCAGGGTGATGTTTTATCTAGGGTATTTGGGATGGTTGTCAGGGCATTGTTATGCGGTTGCTAGGGTGTTCTGATGGTTGCCAGGGCATTGCTAGACCTTACTAGATTGTTGTCAGGGTGTTGCTATGCATTTGCTCTGAATAGTTTCTACATTATAGTTAGGTTGTTCTGCATTCATTTTAGGGTGTTGCTATGTGGTTGCTAGTATGTTCTGGATTGTTCAGGTTGATGTTAAATCTAGGTTGTTCTGGATGGTTGTCAGGGTGTTACTATGCAGTTGTGAGGTGTTCTCGACTGATGATCTTGGTGAATTTACAGTATATCTAGGGTGTTGTTTTGTGGTTGACTAGTGTGTTCTGGATGGTTAATAATGGAAAAATCTCTATTTTGTTAAAAGGACAGTCAAGTTACTCCTGCAGTTCATGCTGACATTTTTCACACCGTCTCCCCCCACCGTCGCTCAATGAAGGTTCCCGCTAGATCCAGCTGGGTGGGTGATTCATCTGTGCAGTCTTTCTCTTTCACTTCACACACACACACCTCATTCACAGCTTTGGTTATTCATCAATGGCTGATCTACCTGAGACTACCACTTGTTGTGTTAAATAATTAATGAACACTAATGCTAAACAGACTAACAAAGAGAATCCACATGGTAGATGTGTTTCCCGTCGCTGTTCACCTACACGCGGAAGTGGGAGTCACTTTTACGCACTGCGCATCTTTACACACACACACACACGAAAACACACAAGCCAATAATTAAACTCATTCTGTTGCACTGTGGAAGAGCGAATGAGAATAAACAAAAATGTGCTGCGTGTCTCATATATTGATGGTGCAATGGACATGGCTGTTCTTGTTAAAGACATCACGCCACTGGAAATGGGAAGGTTCGGTAGTCGAATATAAGCATAGCATGCTCCTGTTTTTACCTCCCATAAAGAGGAAATGAAACAAACCCAGTGCGTTACAGTCTGACACGACAGCACATAGACCAGAGCACGGTATTAAAATAAAGAAAAGACAAAAAACAAGAACTTAAAGTAATTAAATGAAATCCATAATACAATCCATTTGCTGAATTTACATATTACGAAAGAAGCATATATAAATATTAAAATGGATTGAATGAATTTCAATTATTATAGTGTGGTAGTTTTCTAATTTGGCTGAAAATATTTAATCAACTATAAAACTAAAATAAAAAAAGTTTCATACTGCAAAAGATGTTTCATATTCATATAAAACAGCTCCATATGACATCATAGTTAGGGGTCCAAGCGTGTGAAACCCTATGATAATTGAAATGATTTACTTTATTATTATTATTATTATTATTATTATTATTCCCTAAAACTTGATGCAGCCCAAATCTTAAGGCCTAGATAGCTGAAACTTGGTCAGATGGTAGTACTCCTCCTCACTACTTAGACAAAAAGAACAGATTTTTGCTCCAGGACGCACCGTTTTCCTGCCAAATTGAGCTACATCTGTAACCCACTTTTAGGAACTAGTCCTAGGTTTTTCGAAACTCGATCGAAACCAAACTACTGCAGAAATAATCTCTGGACATTGAGTATCAATAATTATAAATAAAAAAAAAATCTACATTTTGATTTGGTGCAAAAGAGAAGGCCAATTAGCGCCTAACGTAACGTTATGGTAAATGTTATTTGGACTATATCTCTGGAAAGGAATGAGATTTCTTGCAAACTAGTCCCTGGATTGATCTCGATCAAACCAATACAGAACAATTCTCTGGACTTAAATCACTCATACATTCATTTATAGACTATATCTTCATAATAATATCATAGATCTAATCATTCTGAACAACTTTGCCTTTGGGATCAATGATGGTAATCAAACCGTTTTGACAAAACACACTATAATAGTTATTACACTTAAACACAGTGTTGTGTAAGAAATTGCAATTCAAAAGCACTAGATAGAAGTGGACGACCACTAATGAGCACACAAACAGTGCTTTTCATGTTTGCTGATGGAGACAATTAAAGTTTACCATTTTATATAACATTAACACTTTAAAAGAGAAGACTTGCAATAACTATCACCTTTCATTTATTTCAAATATCTAAAATTGCACAATAATGTGTGTGAATGTATGCCTGTGTCTGTGTGTTTGCATTAATATAATAGTTTGTCCATTTAATTTCTGTTTGTGTGTGTGCGTATGTGTGCTTACTACCGTTACATTTCTGTGTGCGTCTGTGAGTATTTTATCCATTTTCGATGTGCTTCAGTGTCAGCCATACATTCAGATTGCCTTATGCTACCTCAAAGGCCTTAAAATTGCTGCTTGCAGCTATATTTATTAATGCAATTAATTCAGTATGTAATGATTACATACTGAAATTACTGTGTTTAAGGAAGATAATTTAAGAAGATAATTTACTATTAAAAAAACAACTTTTTCACATTTTAGATGTGGAAGTTAAAGCTCAAGGATCTGCTTAAAACAGGGAAACACGAGTGTGAACTGACAATGGCACAAAGCCTTTGCCTCAAAAATTAGGCAATTTACAAACAAGACAATATTTCACCTTTTTTTAAACCATATATGAGCAAACCAGATGTGAAAAGCAACACGTTACAAGTTTTTTTTATTATTATTATTTTTTCAAATGATTGAATATTTTCAGATTCCTATGTTTATTTTTTAATTGTTATTTTTAATTACGCAAATTTCGTCATTATATGAATCAACTTGTAAACAAATTGGATAATCAGTTGTAAAATATGACATTCACCAAAACACACACCAAAAGTAAAACCAACTTAAGGTTAGAATTACAAAAGTACTAGCATTTACCTTTTCATCCTTATAACAGTTGTAAAAAGAAATAAGAATATGTGAAACAAAACTGACCCCGAAAAGGAAAAAAAATGTTACAAAAAAAACTACTGAAACCCTTAATACAGAATCAAATAAAACAGAATTAAAAATTAAAGATTGGCAAACCTGTTTTCTTTGGCCATAGCTGACATGTTTCAATCTGTGACACTTCTCTGAAGTGAGTTTTCATTTCCTCTTTGTGTCAGGATAATAAATCGCATCCAGAGTGATGTGGAACAGAGTGTAGCACTGTGGGTGGGGGGGGGCTGTCCGTTTACAGTCGTCTGACTGACAGCAGAATAACTGCTCCCTGTCGCCTCCCATAACATCAGATTCTCGTATTGCAACCCCCCAGATGTGCTCATTCAGTAGACACAATACTCACTCTTTCTGACTCACTCTTTATAGAGAACAAAAACTAAACGATTGTTACTCAAAATTAAAAAAAATTAACTGAAACAAAATAGCATGTACAACCCTTTTTTTGTTTTTAGGATAAAACTAGGTATGAATCTACTTACAAAACTGTCAAATTATTATAACGCAACAACAGAAAAAAAATGGTTAATCAATAAATGTATTTTAATAAATCATACTTTTTTACATTAGATTAAGTCAGTTAAAAGGGCAATGAGCCTGTATATATATATATATATATATATATATATATATATATATATATATATACACAATTTATTTATTTATTTATTTTTTATTATTCAAAATACATATGTTAAATATGACCTAGACATATTCTCAGCAGATTTTCTGGGAGTCATCCAACTGGCTTGTGAAACAAAAGTGTGAGTTTGTGTCATCTTCTAAGAAGAGTCCTGCTTGCCCAGTTAAAGTAACCACACCCTTTATCCCACAAAATAGGAGGCACTTGTGTAAATGTGGCCATGCACCGCAGGCATTCAACCACACACACACACACATGCGGAGTCACGCGGTGTCCCTGTGGAGTGGACGGGGAATCCCTGTCAGGGCAGGCCGAGCCGTTTCTGACCAAACAAACAGATGATGTCATCATTAGCTGCAGCTCAGCGTGGGCGATCCTGTTCTATCCTGCCCCACACAATCCCTCCTTTATGAGCAAGAATCTCTCTTGGACTTATCTTTTGCTTTCTCTTTCTCTCTGACAGGTTTAACCCTCTAACCACTGTATTACAATAAACATCCACAGTCTACAGGATAAACTTAAAGAGTCAATCTCACAAAAAACAAGTCCAGGTCACATTTCAATCCAAAATCCTAATATAAACAATACATTAAATCAATGTTTTGAACAAAAAAATTAAGCCAACAAAAAAGAACATGTTTAAGTTTAAGGTTTGGTTTATGTTGTATACAATTATATAATGTATAATTACATGTACTGTAAAATAAACAGTAGAAAACTGTCAAATTAACTTATTAATTGTACTTTTTTATGATTTTATGACAGCTGAGCACATAATTCAGTGGCACTTTAGGTCTTATTAGTTGCAATTAATGAGCAACACATTTTTAACAGCATCCATCAATCTTCGTTAATGTTAGTTAATAAAATTAACTTTTCATTTGCAGTTCAAGTCAGCTGAGGTCCATTAAATAACAGAAAACAAAAATTGTTTTCTTAACATAACTTAACTTAACATAATCTAAGATTAATAAATGCTTTAGAGGAGCTGTTCATATTAATTAAGATAACTGCTTAATTTGAACTAAACGGACATACTGGACATGTTACATGAGATTCACACAAAAACAGTGAATCAAACAACGCCTTTCCTCTTTACCTAGTCCCTCCTGACCGCTACTCTGGACAGCACAGAAAAACTCCATGACGCTTGGCAAAGGAAATTAGTGTCACTTCCAATCAGCGCTCGGTTGGGAAACGGACATGGCCTAATCCAAGATCTAAATAGTCAGGATAACAAGATTGCAGTTTGTAATTTGTTTTTGGAAAAAAAAAAGCTCTCTGGCCTGATTGTTCTGGAAACATTTCTGTGTGTGCATTTGAGTGAACGCCCTAAAAAATAGTTTCCAATCAGAAAGAAATGTTTCATTCTCTAATTCCATCAAAGTTCTAGTGATTTAAAGAACCCAGCAACCAAAACTCTGATCTGAAAAACCTATAAAGCAAGAACTTTTTTAATCTACAAACCAACAAACCAAAAGACTTTATCACAATTACATAAACACGTTCTCATTTAGGCTAAATGTAAGTGCTAAAACAAACATGTAGGAAATCCCCATATTCTACTTTTATAACATGTTAATACTTTCATATTAGGGAAATTTTGGCAGGTTAGCCAAAGCCCTTCATTGGTTAGTTTAACATACCGCTAAACGCTCACCCTAAATGTCACTAAAGCAAACCTTGTATATTAAGTTAAAACGTACAGAGCAAAAGAGTTCAAGATCCTTCCTTCAAAATAAAAGTCTTGAAAATCATACATCCAATATTTTATAAAAGCCCTTAGAATCTAACGAGGCTCGAAATGAACATACCTGTGCTTTAACATACCTGTACACATATTTTGAAAAAGGAAATCACTTTCTTTCTCTCTCTCTCACTCCCTCAGACCTAATCCAGCTTTGCAATAAGAGTCTCTTTGCATATGAATCTGAAACTGATCTGAATGTGACAAAAGGACAGTTTGAATAATAAGAAAGAGAAAAGGCCTCACAGTGCAGGCAGAAAACTCTCTTCCATCACCGTTTCCTTTCAGAGACGTTCTGTGAGAGAACCGCCGAGTTCGTGTCGAATGCAGCTGTCATCGCGACTGTATCGCACCAACACAAAAGCACATTCACTCCCGTCCTTTATGCCGCTGAGGTTTTTCATCCCTACTTCCAGCGAAGCAAAAGAATCCAGCTCTCATCAAAAATTAATATTACCGTATGAAAAGAAGTAAAGGGCAATGCATTCTTTTGAAAGCTGGCGTGCCATTTACGGTAATTACACAACGTCTTGTAGATGGACTGTTTAACGCAGTAAAGAGAAACCTTTTCAGACTATGTTTTGATTTATTTTCTGGGATTGTGCTACTTTGTATAGGCAAAAAAAATGGCAGTATGGGAAATTACTGACTTCAAAATTAAAAAAAAAAAAATTATTTAAATAAATAAGTACTGTAAAAAGATTAATCACATACAAAATATAAGCTTTTGTGCACATAATATATGTGTGTGTAATGTGTATTTTATTATGATTATATAAATACAAACGCATGCATTTATGTAAATGTTTATGTCATGTAAATGTTTCTAAAATAAATGTTGTGCATGAGTGTATGGATATATACATAATAAACACACACAGTTCACACCCATATTTTATATAAAAATAAATAAATAAATAAAACAATACTTTTATGTAGAAAAGATACATTTAAATTGTTTAAAAGTAATTATGTTACAAAAGAATTCTATGTTAAGTAAATGCTGTTCTTCTATCCATTAAGAAATTTTGTAAAAAAAGAAGGATTAGGTTTTCCACAAAAATATTAAACAGAACTTATAATAATAATATATATATATATTTAATTGTACTTTTTAAAAGTACCAATTTAGCACAGGATCATGTAACACCGAAGACTATAGTAAGATCACATAATCACAAAAATAAATTACATTTTAAAATATGTTAAAAAGACAACAGGTATTTTAAAGTGTAATAAAACGAAAAATAATATAACATCATAATAATAAAACATTTAAAAATTGTATATTCTTTTATATTCAAATATACTGAACAAATACTGGATAATGTACTCACTTTTGTAAGCCCTTTACACAGAACAACTTACATTATGTAAACTGTTCCAATTCTAAATGGCTGTCACATGACATCATTACTTTAACAAGGCCATTTGAAAAATCCCAAGCATTTCTTTGATAAGATCGAGGGCAGGATTCTCTAGCCTTATGCAAACGCATTAAATTAGCAGAAGCTCTCATGTCACTCTCCACCTCTTCCCTCTCGAACATTAATCTCTCTACGCAGCTCTCCCCGACAACTACAGCCCGCTCTAGCTACCGCTAATGTGAAAGAGAATTTGTGAGTTCCCCCGTTAAATGGATTTAGCCAAGTCATCAGCGGTGGAATTATGACGAGTGCTAAAACGGCAGGAAACGCTGTGTGTTACGGGACAGCAAAGGAGATTCACATGGGTCGTGTTTAGAGAGAACATGCTAATCCCTGGGAGCTCATTAAGACAGCGGTGTTTAGCATTCATTCATGGAACTCTCTCCCTAATTTAGTGCTGATGGGTAACCCTGGATTATATATATTATCAAATTGCAAAGTTTCACTGTGTAAGAAACAGAATGGAGGAAATTCAATCGGTAAACAGAAAAGGCTACATTTCCTACATGTACTCTTAACAAAATCAAACTGAATCCATTTAGCGGTTAAATCCAAATGAGGTGTTTTTGTAAACATTCATTATGTTAACTATGGAAAAATGGTGACCATTGTGCTAGTAACAGCAGTATATCTAGAATCAAATTGTAGGCTATTTAAAAAACTGAACATAAAAAAGTGCAAAAGTAAATGTATAAAGAAAAGAAATTCACAATTTACATTTCATTTAACTCAATGTATTATTTCCAATTTCTTGGTAAGTAGCCAAATGTCAAATTTACTAGCAATTTCAGCAGCCAGTCTTCATTGTCACATGACTTACATGATAAAATAACTAACATGTTTGAGCATGACCGGTGGTTTCTATGGCATTACCGTGCTGTTGCCAAGATTCTCTGGTTGGTTGAAGTCTCACTGATATTAAGGTCTCTAGATATGACTCAGGTTCCTCCTGCAATGTAAATCTATTGGGTGTTTTTGGTTTTAAAATCATCCGCCAGGTGAAAAATGTGCATTCCATTTACTAAGGAACATCAAAACTCTCCCCAACAAGAAACAGAGCTACATAGCAAAGTTTATTAAACTCAAGCTTGAGTAATAGTACTAGTCATGTTACGGTGTCAATAGTACAGCACATTAATCAACTGACTTCCTGCTTAAACGTGTGAGTGAGGGAGTCTCAGGAGACCGGTGACTGGTGTTTCTCTGCCCCTCTGGGCTCTCTCTGTCTGTTTGGGAATAACTGAGAGTCCCTTTGGCTGGTTCAGCTGAAGTTTACGCTTCCTGTCTTAGACTGACTAAGCGGCACACGCCAGAAAATCCCAAGCCTTCGACACCTTCATATCTGGCCTGGGATCTGTATCCTGTAGTGCTCACCTGATAAAAACACCAACAGCTGTTCTCTTTAGTCACAATCACTGACTCTGCAGTATGAACATGTTTTGTGGTTGGACGGTGTTGTGAAACCACATGACACATTGACAACTCTGCAGTTATTTGATTGTTAGTTCATCTTTCGGTGATGAAATTCAGAATTAAAAAATTCTATGTACTGTAGTGTGAACAACAGAACTAGTTGATATTGACACATTTAAATATATAATATATTTTAAATGTACAGTGCAAGAACGAGGTACATCTTCACTCGATAGTGATTTTACAATAAATAATAACAACCCCATAATAGACATAAATCCAAATCTAACTTCATCTCAGAAACATGTCACATACCAAAATATCACAACCTGCACCTGCTTACTTTATTAACTCCATAAACTGGATCGCTTTATGAGCCAAGCCCAAAGACGCTTAATAAGCATCGCTTGAAATAAGTGGATGTGGCAACACTTCAATAACATGCACTGTGAAGTAGTCGTTCAAACATAAACAAAACACACTCTGTCAATGATATGGTATTTTAGTTCAAATCGAACATAACTGTGTGCCGGTCGTTGCAATTTCAAAAGTGAGTTCAAAAGAAGTTTCATTTCAATGTAGTTTTCACTTTGCAGTGTATGTGCTGCCATTTTGATCTTCTTAGGCTTTTTTTGCAGTGTTACGTAACAGCGAAAACCAAAGATTTTATAGCGCTCACATTATAATCCATTGATTAGACTGACAGGATAGCTGATTTGGTGGTTGCCTAGCAACATAAAAACTGCAGCGCGCTGTTCTTTTTTAAAAGTCACAAAAAAACGCAGTGCAGTTATAGACCTAAAAAATGTGTTTGTCTGATCGGGGCCTTATGTAACACACGTAAGGTTTTATAAGTTTCCGAATGGAATTCTGGAGAACAAAGACCTATGATGACAACCTTTACAAGTGAATTACAAACTGTGAATCAGAAGTGGCAACAAAAGACTTTGTTACAGTAAAATGAGATCATCTTGTCGCTTACGTCATCAAAGAGAGTCTACTGTTTGTACGATTCAACCTGAACCCAGTCTAACGCTGAAATTCCTAATAAAGTCACCAACAAACAAACATTTTACACACTTAACTAAACAAACCCCATTTGTACTCTTATACAGCACTTAACAAGTGTTAATTTTAGACTGTGGTTACAGAGAACTGCCAGAAACTCCTCCTCCTTCAAATCGCAAGGGAATGTGGGTAATATTAGCCTGGAACATAACGCACCAGGTTTTTTTTTTATCCACTGAAAACACTGCACTCATCCTAGTCTGCTCAGGATCTATTTGAATTAGGATGCAGCCCATACACAAAATCTGTGGCACTCGATTACAGGAAATACTGCGAGAATATGATTTGATTTCTGTTGGCTGTTTTGGAGCAGCTTGTGTGTGATTGTGTGTATGTCAGGCTGCCTGGTGCTTCAGAGTGTCAGCCAAAGCAACATGACGAGTTACAGATCGTCAGAACAGCCGTGTGTGTGTCTGTTTGCAAGTTGTTTTCCGTGTTTTCCCACTCCGATTAGAGCCTAGCTATAGGCAGAATTATGTAATCTAACACGGTGAGACCAGCAAAACAGAGAATCTACAAATAACAATTATCCATCTCTCCCTTCATCTTTACCTCTAATGCAATTACCACCCTTTTTATATTAATTACAACACATTTTTTATCACTATAAATAATGAAAAAATATTTTGTGTGTATATATATATATATATATATATATATATATATATATATTTTTTTTTTTTAAATGTAACACATTCCCACTCACACA
>JAUCMT010000043.1:16940628-16955404 GCA_032357475.1 Enteromius thamalakanensis
TTATTTGTATAGATAGATATATATATATATATATATATATATATATATATATATATATATATATACACACATAAATAAATAGTATATATTTGATATTATATAAATTTAATTCTAATGAATTTTATCATTATGAAATAACTTACTGCATTTAAATTGAAAGTTTACTATTACTATTAGTTGAACTTTGGCAGTTTATCTCATCTATAGGGCCAATGCATTTTTGAAAGTTGCCATAAAAAAGATCAATCATATTGAGATATAGTGACACAACACCAGCTGAAAGGGACATTTCCATTAGCTGACCCAAAACTGTCTTACACTAGCCTTGGGACAGCTGGTCATCCTTACTGTTGAGCACCGCTTACTCAAACATGACTTTGCTAACTTGATTGATGCTAACAGCTCCCTGTCTTTCTCTTCTTTTGATTCATCCATATGATGAAGGTCTTACAGCTTCAGCTGTGGCCCACCAAATGCCAACTTCAAACTCGCAAACCAGAAACAAACTCTCTTACTCAAACAAACACACGCGTGGTTGCATGAAACGTCCTGTGACTGAGTTAACAGTACTCTTGCCCGCTAATGGGGGTCATTCGTCTTTCTGGTGTTAATGTAAACCAGAACTCTCAAGCCAGGTCTGTGCTGTGTGTTTATAGCACTACGTCCATCTCTGACTGAGTTACGTAACTGCTGTGGGCTCATCCATTCTGGGCTGATCCTCTCCACCCAACCCATCAGTCAGTCAGTCCTCGGGGGGGAGGAGGGGAAATATCCCTCGTGACCCCACATAACCTCAATCACCACTCCTAAAGGTTAGCAGGAATTTCTGATAACAGAAGTGTGATGAAAAATAAAATCAAGAGTGTGTATATGTTGCTCTGGCAACGTTCAGTGTTAAAGTAGGCCGCCTTATTAATACTATTAACCCTAGGACCAGACAGAGTTTTATGACCTTGCTGCACTAATCGAAGATAAGATTACCTACAGTAATCTAGACATACCAACTGACAAGAAAAAAAAGGTACAAACAATAACAATAAAATTAAAACTATTTAAATGACAAATAACAAATTGAATCAAACTCACTTTAAATCTCAAAATAGAACAAATATGAGGCTATTAGACATGCAAGAAAAATTAGGAAGCATTTGAATAAACAAATGAATAAATATCATACACCAGTAAAATAAATACAATTTAATTTCTGGCAAACTGGGTATCAATACAAAAATACGAATGCAAGTTGGCCTATCAAACAACAAATACATTAACAGAACAACTGCAAGGCTGTCAAACATGCTCATAATATAAAAATACAAATATAAAGCTGACCAATCATGCAACACTGGATCTTTTAACAGAAACAAACAAACAAAAACATCTGGCAGATGAATCCAGCCAATTGCACACTTTCAACATTGAAACCACAAAGCTGACCAAACTATTATTTGAAATTAATAATAATAATAAATACATTTTATATCAATAAAACATTTCAATAACAACAAGTAAATACATATTTAAAACTGACCTATCAAGCAAAATTTTAAAGCAAACAAAAAATTGATACATATGCAAAGCAGACCAATTTCCCAACCCATTCATAATATGCAAAAATAAAGTGGACCAATCACGCAATATAAAAAAAAAAGCAAGCATTAAGTTGATCAACTGTGCAACGCTTTCAGAAATACTAATACAAATCCGGCCAATCATAAAAGACAGACAAACAGCCAATCATGCAACATTTCAAACACACCTAGTCAACAAGACTAGAAGTCAATATGATTGCACACCTCCACATCAAGTACCTGAGCGGTGCTGACATATACTGACGGCAGGGCTTCTTCAGTTTTGTGTCTGTATCAGGACAAGCTGGATTTCCCTGAATCGCAGAGGAACGCCGCTGGGGAACACCTGGACCTCCCCTCAGAGTGTGTCCTCTCTCTCAAACACACACACACACCGCATAACCACCTCCGACCACAACACAGCGGACAGACCTCGCCTAGAAACTGTTTCTTTCGCTTTCGTCTGAAAAGCCGGCTGGGTGTTGATAGCTCACTCACTCACTCTATAGCTACCGTTTACCAACCCTCCCTTGTTCCCTCCTTCCCTGTATCTGTGTCTCCTCCTCCTGCGCTCTTTTTTTGCCAGCTACTTTTTTCAGTGTTTTTAATCCCATGCGCTAAATCAGGGAAAGCCCTGACTACCACCACGCTGACTTCCTCCCTCAGCGAATGAGAAAGAGAGAGAGAGAAAGAGAGACACACACACAAAGCAGGACTGAAGGTCTATAAAAAGCTGGCTGCCTAATTCCTTCAGCTGAACGCTTTGAGCCACGCACACAGAGGTGGAAGCAGAGAGTTTGTCAGCATCAGATTAGCTTCTAACCCACTTGCAGAGAGTCGCCGCCCACGTTACCGCCATGCACTCCTATTAATACGTGACTCGGGCCCACACACTCCACACTGCATGGCTGCCTACCCAAAAAACATAAACATGCTCAGAAAACCGTGCACAGATGCACACACAAAACACTTGAATCTTTCAGGCCAATTAAAGCAATTAGCCAGTGAGATTTTCATAACAACATTTTTATTTTACCAAAACTCTATACAGAGATGTTACATCGAAACATCTTGAGATTATGAATCATTTTGAATATACATTATAGTGAATAAGCATAAGGTCACGGTGTATCTCTCACTTCCTAAGATTACATGATATGTTTCATGAAAACTGAGTTATACATCATTGTTGGGTTATGAGAAACTCATATTGTTAACCATAACCCTTAAGTATCACAACACTTAAAAATGTGGCTGGTCATAATCATGACGTTTTCCTTTCATCTGCTGTGGTAAACTACACCCACACACACATAGAAATAGAGGGCCGCGGTCCCACACCTGTGTACTAGATACTAACAAAGCGGAAAGCATGCAAACACACAAACACGCACAAGCTTACCTACACAGCTGTCTGTGGATCTCTGGTTAACACCTGCTAGGTCTGTGTGTTATGGGTGGATGAGCTCTGTTCTCATACTCACACAGACACACACATGGACATAGATTTAGTCATCATACACCTAGACACACACTTGCACACCTCAGACGCAGTTTAGTCAGAGCCCAGCGGTTCTCACGCTCAGAGCACAAAAACACTTTCATAACCTTTATCCTATAAACAAGCCCTCACACATTCACAAACAGACTCACAACATTAAAAACACTTAAAATGCTGTCTGATAAATGCTAGGTTGTGAATAGCATACTACTGGATCACACTGCTTGTCTGGTTTGTGTAGTATGCAAGTATGCATTATGCAAATCACAATACATTTTGTGCAGTACGGTGTATCCAGTGAGGCCAAAATGCAATGCACTAGACCTGATCGTCAGTTTCCAGGTGTTCCAATTAACTGTAAACAATTTCTACTCATGAGATCAGACAATTTCAAGGAAAACTGTTATTTGTTAGACGACAACTGGAGGGCTAAATTAAGCAAACAAAATAAAAGTCCATGAGACTTGTGTGAAATTTTATCTTGGTATAATACTTCATTTAAGTTTTTGGTTACAGAGGCTACATTCAATTAAAAATGAATACAGGAAAACAGGCCTGCTGTGAAATATTATTGAGATTTACTGTAAAATTTAATTCAACATTTTCCAGCATCATTACTCTAGTCTTCAGTGACACATGATGCTTCAGAAATCGTTCTAATATGCTGATTTGCTGCTCAAAAAAAAAGTTCTTAAGAAAAAAAAAATAAGTTCTTAAGAAATTCTTAATCATCTCAATCTCATATTGTATTGCAAAGCACTTTTGCTGCTAATGAGGTGGGATACAGGTAAAGTTAGAAATGTATGTACACAATAACACATTACCAAATTATCAATTTAAACATAAGTGCATAGTAGCTAAGACCACCTAATATAAAGTGGGACCAAAATCTTTATTTGGAAAGAAAAAAAACTTTCAAATTAATGATTAATAAAAGTATTAATATCCTTTTTTTTTTTTTAAAGTACCAACCCCACATATTTGCATGGCAGTATATAAAAGTGTGCAGCATAAATTGCACAATACTCCAGTATTCCATTGCGAACGCAGATGAAATCTTCATCCTGTCAGAGGCTTACAGATTTCTCTGGGTGCCGCCCGTTTGTTCTCCCAACAGGAAATGCTTGGTTTCCAACAAATTTGTTTCTAATTTGTGGATTTATGAAAGGGAAAGTAGAGGGAAGACTCAGAGGAGATTCACAGGAATGCTCAAACCCCCCCATTTGCAGAATCCCCATGGCAACAGCTGCTGAAGGAACAATACGCAATAACCTGAGCTCTGCCAGAGGGCAAATCAGAGCATGAACCACAGCCATATCCTGCTTCACATCAGTCCACCTCTTCCTCATTCATCCCTCTCTGCCAATCATTTCCTTCGCCTGACTTTCATTTTTTTCATACATCCATTCATACCAGCTCTCTCTCTCTCTCCATATGTTCATAGCAGAATGGTTTAACCCTTTCCTGTTCATAATCACTAACCATTCATCAGGTTTTTGCATTCACATTTTCACATGCCTCCTTAGCTCTCGTTCAGCAATCAATCTCGGCTCGTTCCGTGAGCGCGACTCATTCACAAGCCAGACCTGACGGTCCTTCCTCTGCAGAAATCAATATGGAGCATTATTATATTTCACAACCTCTTCGATTTAAATCATCTATGCCTCTCAAATCATTTAGTTCACTCCCTTTATCATACTAAACTAGAAATATAATTCTAATGTCATCACATCCTCATCTTCGGGCTTTCAATGGATTTTTCTCACTTTATTCTGGGTTAAAAGGAATATCAGAGGTCCTACAACATATTTTCTGGATAATAAAGAACATCTATAGATATTATCAAGTCCCAGTCTTTTCCAGTGTCTATATGAAATAACTTTATTAGTTGGAAATGACGATTTACATTGGCTTTAATAAAGAGTTGTTATTATTATTATCATGAAGAAATTAAAGGAAAAAAATACACTTTTAAAGTGAAATCAAGCTGAAATAAAATCTAAAATTAAATTTGGACATTAAAATATTTACAACATGATTTTCCTTAAAGCTGCTTTAAAACTAAGTATTGTAAAATGCAAAATACAAATAAATTATATGTGAATTTTAGATGAAATACTTAAAAATATTGCAGAAAAATTGCAACTAATAGCAATAATAATAATAATAATAATAAATAAAAATAAAACTAATAATTTTAACTAAACATAAAATGAAGATACCAATAAATAAAACATAATAGATACATTTATATAGACACACAGACAATAAAATTGCAAAATAAATAAATAAAGGCTAATAATATACATATAAAAGCTAATTCACAATTAATAAATATACATTTACTAATAAAAATGACAAAAGAACACAGTAAAATAACAAAAATTGGGAAAAGAATAAAGGTTAATAATTAAAATCTAAAATCTAATTCAAAATACATTCATAAAGCTGGATGGGTGTGGGAAAAATAATTACATCAGCACATTATTTTCATGATCCAATCAAATTCCAGTGAGCAACATGAAGCCCCATTCTATGTTTCTACGTTTCACTCAGAAGCTAAATGCACCGTGAATGCACGGTTTCATGTTCAAAGTTGTTGTGGACATGCAGTTTACAGTCTGCCTACACAATCAATACTAATATCACCCCCATAAACTCCTGACGAGTTTCCCACAGCACCGCTCATCTGAAACATACTTCAAACGCACACCATCCGTGGACCGACATTCATCGCCTCCGCTGACGCTGGGCAAGATCTGGCTGGCAGCCTCACATCATCCACAAGGTGCTCACTTTCATAATGTGCTGAATCTCATTAGCATGGAAAACACTTCACCTGTCTGAAAAGCCCTTCACAAATGCAATGGTTCATTCAGCGATCCCTGGTATGATTATTTGCCTTTCCGAGCTTTAACTCTAATTGTTCTGATTTCTCCTGCCTAAACCATCATGTGGATCTCAAGTGTTAACAAGCTGCAAGATATTTTACAATCAACCAGCAATACTACAACAAAGAAAAGCGTGAATGAAAATGTACTTTACCATTAACTAGCTTGTCATACTTAAAGAAAATTCATTCATTGATGATAAATAATACTTATTATTTTATTAAATATTATTATATATTTTAACATGCAAACCCGCTATAGGTGTAGAAGCAATTTTTACTTAAAAAAAGCTAGACACACTGAATTGAATGTTACCTATTGAAGTAGGAAAACACTTAAGGGAAGATATATTATTAAATTATTAATGAAGTACTAAAAAGCATTACAGTGTAAATAGTTTTACATGAAAACAATACAGGTGTATTTGTAAAACTTATGTACTATTTATCAATTTAAGGTGGCACTTAATATAAAATCTGGAGAGAGCTGGATGCTTCTGACTCTATTTGTATGTGACATTATATGACATTTCTAAGACAATCTGAAAAAAACAAATAGAAAATTCACTCAGTTTCGAAGCACAAGGACACAGCCAAGGCTGAAAGCAAAGAGAAGAGAGAGAGAGAGAGGTGTCCTGCTGGTGGACAGATTGTGGCGAGGGTCAAAACTCACTCTGGCTCTCTTCCACCGAGAGTGTGAATCAGTTTTAAAGGGGAACAGTCGTTTTTTGCACACTTGCACTTGTACAAACACACAAACATTTCCTTTAAGGGACAGACTGCAATCCAGAGTCAAAGGGCAAGAGAAGGGTGTGACCGAAACACTTGAACAGAAGGTAATCTTGGAAACCGTTCCTGATCAAAGCACTTGGCGGATGGGAATGCACATTATCTATTTTAATATTGTCAGAATCAAGCAGGAATATAGCAAAAAAATCATTCCTGGCCACATGAAGGAGTGATTCCCTCTGCATGTTTAAGATGCACCACAACCACATTTCTTTTATAATATATATTATTATTAGATTATCTGCTTTTTTAGTTATTCTGACAGCATCTACTGTGCAAAAGTTTGCATTTGAAAGTTTGGTATTTGAAAGAAGTGTCTTATGCTCGCCAAGGCTACATTTATTGATCAAATACAAAATTTTGTTTTTTTTATTTTATTAAATAAAATTGGGATGTGGTGACAAATTGGGACATTTCTTATTCTACTTATTATTACCAATACTAAAAATAGTTGTGCTGCTAAACTTTTTTGTGGAAACTGATACATTTTATTCAGAATTCTCTGATGAATACAAGTTTACAAGAACAGTATTTGTTTAAAGTAAAAAAAAAAATGTTTTGGATTATCTTGATCAATTTAGTGCATTTTCGCTGAATATTATTTTTTTTTTAAAGAATTACTGACCCTGACAGTACTTAAATTAGTGCTGTCAAACAATTAATCGCATTCAAAATAAAGTTTTTTGTTTACATATTATATACGTGTGTACTGTGTATATTTATTATGTTTAAGTATATATATATATATATACACACACACACACATATATAAATGTAAATATTGAAGTAAATTAAATATTTAAGTTATTGTTATGGATTAAATATATTTATAATATCAATTATATAAATATATTTATAATATCAATTATATAAATAATGTATATATGTATGCATATACATACATGCAAATGTTTTCCAAATATATACATGCGTGTATGTGTGTTTAGATGTAAATAATAATTTATACAATACAATACAATTATTATGTAAACAAAAACTTTTATTTTGAAAGTGATTCATCGTGATGAATAATTTGACAGCACTAATTTAAGTAAACTTACTAAATTCCTAAATTATTTACATCTCATTAGCTATAATAACAGTCTGGGTTTAAAGCCTCCGAAATCATCATCACCCCATTCTGTGATATCTGCCACAAACACTCGCTTTGTTTTCAGTCTCATGATACAGAGTCTCTGTACTTGTCTGTTATGATAGTGACCTCAGAAAAGACACGCGGGATTGGAGATGTGTGAATGGAGGAGGAGAGCAGTCCTGCACAGCTGCTGGAGAAGCCCAGATTCCCCGTCAGAACTGGAGGAATTTCCAGAACGGACGGGGTGAATCTGGCATTGTGCTGGGGAAATCTGTTTTGTGAGCCTCTGAAAACACACACAAGAGAGAACGCAGCACAGGCAGCGGATTTTTCTGGCTGTGAGATCCAAGTGCACACGCACACATAAATAAATCCTTAAAGAAATAGTTCACCTAAAATATAACAACTTCCCATAAACCTGATACTATATAGTTACCAGCAAATAGGCCTGAACTACAGCATATGATCCTTTTTTATTTTTTACTTTTGGAGCTCGACAGCATCTATTTATTAGTTGTTATTTCTGAATACACTGCATTATTACATCCTTTTCTCTGCATTGCATCTTTTTTTCCTTCCTTTCCCCCTCTGTATTAAAGTCACTTGGGTTACCGGACTCCCGCTAGGTCCTTGGGCTCCCGTTCAGGGCTGCCTCTTTATCAAACTACCCTTCTTTCTCTCTCAATCCTTTCTTCTCATCTTTCGTCATCCTCCTATTCCCATTGGGGTCTCTCTCACAGATAATCAATCGTTCACCCAGTCAATCCTCCTTCCTTAAAAAAAAGAAAGAAAAAACCCTCTCTTTCTCTCGACGCTTCCTCCCGCAGTCAGACGCAGGAACGGCACCTGCACACACAGACTCATGCTGCTCCTGTTGCCCTAGCAACAGCTAGATCGAGCTTCACTTGTGTAAACCGTTAGGCTTTGCCAGTGTTGTCTCGCACACACACACTCACACACACACACACACAGGCAAGCCCCACAGAGCACCCATATAAGGATTTCTGGTGGTCTGCAGTCAGGGTTGGATATCTTTAGAGCAATTCTGCTTTCAAACAAAGCCGCATTCACAAAAAAAGAGAAGTTTGCAACTTTAGATGACGTCGAGATGAAATCAAATTTGCTTTCCTCATGCAAGACTTATTGTGCACAATCCATCAGTGCATGCTATTCAAAGTTTGCAATATTATATCAACTTGAAAAATGACTTTCTGTTCTGACTGATGTCATCTGTTAGGAAATGCAACGCTTGATTAATGTATACTCATTGTTTTAGCCTACTGTTGTAACGCAGCCTTTCTAAAACAGTAATTAAACCCACTAATTTAACGTCTTTTAACAATAATGTTATAAACATTATGGAAATCAAAGCTAATAATGAAAGATCTGGAAATTAAGTGCTACCATTGGGATACGTGGAGATGGTAGGTGAACCTAACATTCAGTCTCCACGTCTGGCTCACAAAAATGTTTGCTGGTGATGTTTTTAAAACCAAAATCCAAATCTATGAAAGCGTTTTCATTATCTACAAGCTGAAACAAAAATACAATTATAAATATTTAATATATAAACATTAAAAAGAAATAAATGTAAATTAGAAATTATGCGTGTTTGTAATATTAACGGCAAGCCTGTGTAAAATCTGTTCATGCAAGTCCCCCAAATGTAACATTTAGTAATTTAACAGAAAAATATTGTACATTGGTACAGCCCTTCGAATTAAAAACAAACAATCATTTTATTATTTACAGTAAAAACAGTAAACTGGCATTCCTGCAGTTCTCTGTATAAGACCCATTTGATGGTATGTTGCTTCAATTATTTTTCTTTCATGCTAGACATCTCATGTTGTTTAATTCATGTTTTTTGCATTATTTTAGTATCAACATAAAGCTGTTTTGTATTTATGTGCATAACACTAAAACATTGCTACAATATTTTCATTTTTAAATTCTTAAGTTCAAAAGTGTTTAGAAAGTGTACTAAAGCTGAAATTAAAAAGAAGTACAAAAAATAGCACAACTAGGAATTACAATGGTTCAAAATTGATCAAAATAAAAGAATATGGAACTAAAATAACACTTCTATATGGATCCCCACAGTGCACAGCAAACTAGCATTCAGAGCTGATTTTATGAAACACACACTTTACATGATGAATCAATTTGCCTTCGTATTTCTTTTCTTCTTAAACATTGTTTCACTTAGAAATAAAAATCACATTATAAAAAGCAAAGTGGGTCACAAATGCTGTTTTATGACTTTCAGGACAGAAGCCTTCAAGACTCAAACGCACCCAAAAACCACTGTTCAAGCTTAAAAAGAACAAACGCTGCAGGGTTACACATTTAAGACCAGCGAGAATGTTCACTGGATCTGGGATATATTTCTGGGATTTACTTGTGGGATTTAATGAATCCGTGCCGTTCTACGAACTTGAAAGCTACATAGTAAAATTTAACAAGTTTGGCGTTTTTTTTCCATTCACAAGCAGCGGTTTTTCATAACCGCAGAAAACAAAACACGCTGGAATATTCTGTCCACTAGCGTGACGTAGTGTTTGAACTGCAATGCGTTTAAACAGAGACACAAAAAGAGCATTACAGCATGCTGACAGACAAGGCAGCAATGAGCATGTGGTGCACTGACTGCGTGAAAACACAGAGGGAGAAATAAAAACACATCTTAATCTGTCGTGTCACACAAAGCCGTTTTAAACACAAAACCCGAAGGCCTAAACTCCAGTACACAGGCGTAGATGGGCATATCCCCTAAAAATGTGCATATGAATACACAATCTCTTTTAAACATTAAACCGACATGCAGGGCTAGCACAGAAATACCTCTGTGAATCAGCTCGGAGGAGAAAATAAGGCAACACGCAGGCCTGAAGTGTGAGAACACACACACTCGCACAATCTTTTTAGCTTATAGCAGGTGGGTGGCTTCGGTCCAGCATTAGTCACTTCGGTCCGATACACAGTCAGAGCTTGACAGACATTCAGAATGAAAGTCTGAATGGTGTTCAGGCACGGTGAGGGGGTGGAATGAACCAGAGAAAAAAAGAAAACTGCAAGAACGAACAATAGCCAAAAAAGACCTTGTGTGCAGTAAGAGGGAAGCAGTGAGCTGCAATCTTACCCCGGCTGTATTGTAAACCCTATGAGAGGAAGCAATTTGAGGGTCTGCAGGACATCTAAAAGCCTCACAGAAGAGGACAAGCACATAAGAGTGAGGGTAATTTTTACCATGGTAACCATAGTTTCCACCAAAACACTGATACTACAGTTACTGTTTCTACTGTAAAAGCCAAAAGCCAAGACAATGGAGGCTGATATCGAGTTACCGCAGTCTTTTTTGCTGTAGCTTTTAGCAAAAACTACTGTTACCGTTGTACTTTTCTTTTGTAAGGGTTTCTTTTATAACAGGAGCCAATCCAGGACCGGTGTAAATATATTTAGACGCGTCCTTGGCAACAGATTTTGCTTGTTACACAAAAGCAATCACAAACTGAAACACGACACCGCGCTTTTGTAACAGATTTGAACCAATTTGTCATTTCTGTTGTCATAGAATTAAAATACTTTTAAATGTGCCATTTTTAAACATCACATCCTGATTAACACACTGTTCCCCTAAATATTATGTGAAAATCTAAATTAAACCATAGTCTCACTTACAAAACAGAATGATGTCATGTGTAAAATGTGAAATGTTTAACCATCCTTTTTTCGCTGTAGGAACGATTCCTATGGGAGTTGTTCAAAAGGTGTTTGTTTTGACTAGAAATTCTTCCCAGCAAGCAAACATTAAATTGATCAAAAGTGACAGTTTAAAAATGTTACAAAAGAATTCGATTTCAAATAGAACTTTCTATTAATTAAAGAAGCCTGGTAAAAATTGTTCGAAGTTTTTAGAAAAATATAAAGCAGCACAGCTGAAAAGTTTTTAAAGCGGCAAATCTGCAAATTAGATTGATTTCTGAAGGATCATGTGACACTGAAAACTACTAGCTACTGAAAAATCTAATAAATGATGAATACTCAAAAAGATTATTTTAAATTGTAATTATATTTGAGCTTTTATTGCATTTTTCGTTAATATAAATACACCCTTGGTATAAGAAAATAATTAAATTTTAAAAAACTTATTGACCCCAAGCTTTTGAATAGTAGTGCAAATACTATCCACCCTTAGTAGGCAATAATAGGGATTAAGGCTAATTTTGAAGGTAATAATTGCATATAACTCCAGATTTTACCCGATTTTTGTAATCTTTTGGGTTAGTGTGGTCATTCTTACAAATCACACCTAGTAAAATATGTTTTAATTACTGTGAGATCGGTTTAAAAAGTCGACACACTGCATTTAAACAAAACATACATATACAAAGCATATACAAAAATACATTCATGCTCATTATTAATGAATGAGAACCATAGTGTGTTAAAAATACTATGCCAAGTATAATGTCCCTATAAACTGTAAAATACATCATTTTAATGTGCAACTAATGTGCAACATCTGACTGAGTATAACCGAAACTATTTATTTTCATCCTACAGAAGACAAGTGTAACTCCTGCAAGGTTTCTGAATGAACGGCCTGCATTTCTCCACCAGGAAAAGCCCAGGATGAGCAAACAAAGCAACATGGTGTATGACTGCAAAACCGAAACGTGCTGGACCCAGTTTCTTTTGGGGCAGTAAAAATACACTTTTTAAAAGCTAAGCTGTTAAATTTATAGCTTAATTACTGGAAAGAGTCAGGGTTTCCATGGATGGGAAGGAATAAAAAGCTGAATAATATCTTTTCCCCTCATTATACGTACACGTTCTCAAGCCGTTTTAAAAATCTTTGCTGACCGTAGTTAAACTGGTTTTGATAACACACACATGCGTCTCTCACATTCAGTTTTTGTTCTCTCACACACTCTTAAATTTCTCTGTAAGGTTTGCAGGGAGCCAAACAGACATGGCCAAACCTGTTGCTGCGCATCTGTTTTAGTTACTGTTGCTAAAACGAAGGGTGATCCCAGCCGCAGGGAACAAGCAGCGCGAGAAAGAGAGAGGGTTTCACTTACTCAAACTGTACAGTAAAGTGCGGAAATACTGGTTTGCCCTCATATGCATGACACAACAGGTAAAAATCCTGCCGTCTGAAGCCACAGCAAAACTCTAGCACTGCATCTCTGTTGAGATTATCTGAAAGGTTACCAGAGTTCATCTACATCATCAGGGTCTGGACTTAATTTATTCTTCACAAAACTGAGTCAACTCATAAATGTGTAAATGTTTCATTCTTGGCGGAAAGCGGCTTCCATTGAAATGCATAGATATATTAGAGCTGTCAAAAATAACGTGTTAATGGCGTTAATTATTTTTTGTCGTTATTTACGTCAATTTTTTTTTATGCATTTAACGTGTATGCAGTGTGACAAATTATTTGTCAGGAAAGTGGGTCAACAATTACCTCGGAGTAACTGCACATTGCATCAGTGACACGTGGGAACTGAAGTCTTTTAGGCTGGCTGTATTAAAAACTGAGGAGCATAATTTTGTGGAGGCTTGTAAAGAACAGTTCCTGTCTGTTGTATGTAAGTGGGGGCAAAATGATAACTATTGGATTAGACAGTGCACGCGACATGGTTGCCGCAATTCGTCTTTAGATGCTATCAACACATGAACTGTGTTGCTCACACGCTGCAGAAAACTGTCACAGTAAGTCTTGCTGACAGCAGCTTTGTGAATGCTTTGGTCAAGGTGCGCAATATTTTTGTCGCCGACTAGTCTATTTTGTCTGCGCCGCTTACGTTGAATTAAAGTGACAGTACGTTGTTCTTAATCTAAACTCAGGTGTAGATGCAAATAGTGATTAATCCTGATTAATCTACTGAAAATCCTGATTAATTTGATTAAAGATTTTAATCTTTTGAGCCCTAACATATATATATATATATTTGTCGTTGTTGTTGTTTTATAATAATAATATAAAAATAAACCTTTTTTTTAATACTGTCATTGCTCATAATTACCATATTTTAACAAGTCCTGTTAAACCAAAACAAATAATTCTCGAACTGAAAGATAAGAAAATTTGTTTCGATAGTATACGTGGCACATTACAAATTCCACAAAGTCATAACGCAAATCACAGACCAAAGACTATATGGTCTTGCAATAAGCACAACAGCTTACAGTAGCTACCAAACAGTTAGCAAAACAACAAAAAACTAAAACAAGGAAGCAGCAGGAAAAAAAGGAAAACCCCTTGTTCTGTCATCTGATAAATGTTGGCCTGAACACATCTATAAAGTGCACTGCTTTGATTTCGATATTACATTTTGTTCCAAAATATTCACTTACTTTGTTTGAGATCGGGCCTTCAAACATATGAAAAACATGAGCCTTATTCTCATGAAATAACTGATTGATTATACATCATAGCCTAACTATGCTGATTCACATCATCTGTCGCTGCAGCTTTACGTTTGAAATGCTATAAAAGAACGGAGATGCCATAACCATTCAACTTTAGACAGAAACAACGCCGGCATTTTCATGGGGTCTGTCTCTGGGATTAGACAGAGTAGAATTCAGGCCCTACATTGAGTTCAAGACCCCTTCTTAACCCCAAACCTGCCCTGTTGACCTTTGATGCTTAGGGGGAGACAGACGGGTCAGACCGCTACAGCACTGAAACAAATGTGCGCCCTGGGGTAACGCAGGAGAAAAACAACACTCGGCTTTCATACTGCCTCCAAATCTAAACCCAAATCTACAAATAATTTGAATTACAGGATAAATATTCATCACATTAAAGGAACACTCCACTTTTTTTGGAAATAGGCAAATTTTCCAACATCCCTAGAGTAATACAGATGTGTTTTACCGTTTTTGAATCCATTCAGCCGATCGCCGGGTCTGGT
>JAUCMT010000043.1:16955504-16967874 GCA_032357475.1 Enteromius thamalakanensis
TTCTGGCAGTTCATGCCATGGGGCCTTAAAGGTCTCGTGGAGCTCGGGTGAGTTCAGTGACACAGAGACTTGACCTGAGTCTGGTGGATCTGGCCAAGTGGGTTTCGGAACACTCACTGGATCCGGCCACTCTGATTCAGGCTAGCTAGCATTTCTGGGTTTACATGGAGAGGAGACAGCTCCCTGAGCTGTAAAACCGGAACCAACTGGGCATGGTACAGCACCCCTGGCTGTATAACTGGAACAGACTGGGCTTGAAACAGTCTCTTAGGCTGAGAAACTGGGACCCATAGAGCCTTGTATGGCACAAATGGCTTGCCATAGTGTGACACGGGGTTGGGAGGCAGCAGGCTGGGTAGGTCTTCCTCGCGATCGGCCGCCATTTTGCGCAAGAACGGCGCTCACCGTACTGCCATGCGAGAGCCGAGCCACGGGTTAGATCTGATGCTCGTGGCGCGGTGATCACTCCGATTATCACCGCGAGAGTGACTGTTCTCCTTCACCTCACCCACGGTGAAATGAGAACCACAGAATTCCAAAACAAAGTCAATAAGTTTGGCCAGTGGCCAGTCGGGATCCTCTGCGGGCAGATCGTGCAGCAACCAGCGATCCAAACCCGACAGAAAGTACCCCTTGATTGTCTCCTCGTCAGCACGCATCAAATGATAAACAGAAATAAAGTCACTCACGTACTCATTGATGTGGCGTCCGTGCTGATACAGAGTGTGCAGATATGTCTCTGGTGCCAGGTTATAATCCTGCCTGCGAGGCGAAGGAAAGTCTCTGGTGCTTCGTTGAACTGTCTAGTGTGAAGTATTGTGAAAGTCCTAGCGTTTTATTCCCGTATTTGTTTTCCTGTGTTTTTGACTCTGGACTGCATGATGCTTATGGTTTGAGATAAAAATTAAATCGAGCTAAAATCCTGCAACATCGCATAGAGCTCCTTTAATGAGCCGGTCAGATCATGGATGCCAGTGGGGAGAGATTCGATTGCATTCTAGTCGAGTTTCTGGAATATGCACTGGTGATGTCCAATTCTTAACTGATGTATGCAATGCTAACAATGACGAAATGGCCGCCTCTCCCGAATCACTGCACAATATGGCCGCTGATCCCAAGTCACTGCACAAGATGGTTGTTGGCTGCCGATGGCTGCCGTTCCTGAAACACTACACCAGATGATCACCCTGCATTAGCCCAAGTCAGCAGTCAAGATGGCCGTGCCGTCTCACCACAGCCGAGGTCAGCATACAAGATGGCTGCCCAGCCTCAGTCCAAGTCAACAGTCATGATGGCTCCCCAGCCTCAGTCTGGATTCAAGATGGCTGATAAACCAGAGCCACAGCTCAAGATGGTCACCCCGCCGCTGCCAAAGTCAGCACTCAAGATGACCTCCATGTCTCAACAAGAGCCAATCCAAAGCCGCTAATCCAGAGCAGCCAATCCAGAGCCCCCAATCCAGAGCCGCTGCCAAGAATGGTCACTGACCTCAAGCCTTCAGACAGGCTGGAAATCAAGCCAAAGTCTTTGCCTACTAGGGATGTTATGCTGATCTCCAGCTTGGCAGATCCCCCATTGGCGTCTTCCAGGACAGTCATCTTTCCCAGGCCCCCTGCACCGAGCCTCCCTGGAGATCATTCCTCTCTCCTCCGTGCTGCCAGTCATGGCTGTCGCCATTCTGAGTGTGTGGGCCACACACTGTACCCTCAAGCCCCCTGCTGAGACCCTTGTAAAGCCGACTCAGGCCATGGATCCTCTGGAGGTTCCACCGGTGGCTGAATGACCCCCAGAGGTGTTGGTCATCACTAAAGCCACACTGGAGGTTCTGCCGGTGGCTGCACTGACCGCAGGGATATCGGCTCCAGTCGTAGGGTCTCTAGAGGTGCCGCTGGTGGTTGCACGGCCTCCAGGGCAATCAGTGTGCAATCAAACCCAGAGCCAGGAGAACCATGATACATTCAGTCCAGTTTCTCATGGAATCCATTCCAGTTTCAGAGTCACGGCCAGGAGAGCCTCCCCGAGTCCAGTTCCCAAGTCACGGCTAGGAGAGCGTTTCCCAGTCCAGTTCCCGGGTCACCACCTGTTCCGCCTATGTGGGCATCACCGTCACCTGCTCCACCCTGGAGGGCATCTCCGCCACCTGCACCACCCTGGAGGGTGTCTTCACCGTCTGCCTTGCCCATGTGGTCAAGAGTATTGAATTTGTTAACAGCAAAATGTTAAACGAATTTTGTATCTTAAGACTAAAAAATGATACAATTCCTTTCAAATTTACAACACACACATAAAAAGAAAAAAAAAAAAAAAAATGTATGTTGTATTAGTCTTGTCAAAATATGAAATGCTCTGAGCATTGCCGCTTGAGGAATGCAGCTTGCAGACCTCGCAAATAAAATACTTGGCGCATGCGTGCAGTTAACGCATAAACCTGAATGCAGGCTGTACCAGTGGTACATTTAAACAGATAACCTGCTCTTAAAGGATGTCAAGAACATTAAACCTATGCCTTCCTATGCAAATTACGTGAGAATTGCCGTGTTTAATTCGGAAATTTAATCCTGCTGCACACAAAATCTGCTTGGTTTCTGCGGGAGAGAATGTAGACCTCTACTGCAATGTTAAAAATTTTAAGTAGGCCTTTAATTCATTGATAATTAATAGACCTTTTAAAAAAAAAAGTGAAACATTCAATGAGCAAGCTAATAGTCTATTTTATTGTTCTCACACATGATGCCGGTCAATAATTTAATATATTTTATTAATAAAAAAGTAATCTAATAATAGTAATATAGGCCTAAAAAAAGGAAGAATGTAACAGGCCTAACTTTATTAGAAATGCTAAATCACATTTCTTCCTTCTTAAACTGCCAAAAATATTTTTAAAAATAAACTCAAAAACCTCAAACAAATCAGAAAATTGCAGAATCAATTGTATGTGAACCCAGATTGTGAAACCATCACAGTTTTCATATGCAGACTATTTTTATAACTCTATTTTGAAATGGTCAATCAACACAATCTGTAGTCAAGTGTTTAACTGTCCAGCAAGCTCTGCAGAGCAGCTTTATGTAATGTGGATATGATGTGATGTGCTGTTATGGTTTTAAGTGGTCAAGGGCGGGGGAAGCCCAGTCTCTCATCACTGCACTCGCTTCTTTGTTTACACACCACCATATGATGTTACATAATGAGGCTGTTGCCACAGCAACTGCCTGACTCCCATGCCCCGCCTATCCTTCTCCTGCTTCAAATGTCCCTCTGCCCCACGCCACGTTCAAACAAAAGGGTCGACAGTAAATTGCTCTGAATTTAAAAGATCTGAGCTCAATTTCGGGCTCTGGATATTGGTGATCAGCGTTTCTAGAATGTGTAGTGATTGAACACTGCAATACTGTACACTGTAAAAAATATATTTTCAAAGTTTTAAATGATTATTTGAATATGCTTTACAGGAAAACACAATTTCAGGTCTTTAAAACTGATTTTAAATCAGTGTGTAATTTGCCATTTCTGTGAATGTTTTTGGTTACAATTTAGAATAGGGAACACTTATTTTTCCCTCAATAAATTCTTAATTTGCTGCTTATTAATAGTTAGTAAGGTAGTTGTTACATTTAGGTATTAGAAGGATTAGGGATGTAGAATAAGGCATTAATATGTGTGTATTAGTGTGTAATTTGCACTAATACTGTAAATGGCTAATATTCTAGTAATATGCATGCTTTAAGAAGTTACAGATTTTTAAGTGAAAATTGTTTGTACACCATTTTATTCAGGTTACCATAGTATTTACAAAGAGAACCATGCTATTTACTTTTTTATTATTATCATTTATATTGAGAATTTATAATTTAATTCATATTTATGCAACATGCATTACTTGATTACTATTTAATTTTATTACATTTAATTGTCAAAAGGTCATGCTGTGTTTTTAAAAAAATGCTGATCTCTGTAGTATGGTGCTGTTAAAAAAAAACATAACATGGTAGGCTGTAAAATAAATAAAACAAATAAATAAAATACTGTGGCACTTTGTAAATTCAGAAACAAATCAAAAAGTGGCTACTTTTCTCTTAACTTTCTTTCTCAAGTTATTTATAGTAAAAGAAAGGTCAAAAATGAATAAAAGCCCTCTATTGGATACCAAGACCACAATATCGCCATTATATTCCTGCTGTTAAAATCTGCTTACATTTTAGTGCCGTGAAATTTATTCATGCAAACATGCCTGTGGGATCAACAAACAGCACTTCTGTATTTTGGAAAACCTCTGAGTATCTCAAACAGTCCTAATGAGAAAAGTATGTCCGTTCTCGGTACACACACACAAGTGATATCAACAGCAACATTGTGAATCTCTTTACGAGCTGGTGGCTGTGTGATCCTCGTTTTATTACTGCACCAAGGTCGTTTATTTTCCGGTTCCCTTCACTTTTCTGTCTTGTCCTCTCTGGGGTCCTTCCTCATCTGTCTTCGCTCTGTGATCTGACCTAAAGCAACAGTGCTAAGTGCTTTTTCAGACGGCAGTATTTCCTCGGTACTTCATTCATCTGGCATTTGACCTGTGTTCCCAGCCATCTGCTAGACTGTTGCCTTACGTGTGATTTCACTCCGGACATCAGTGCAGGTGTTCCTAATGCATGCTGCTTCCCATATGGCCTCAATCAATTAGGTTCCATTTAATCTGCCTCTCTTGATTTATTTCTTCACCGTTTTTTTTTAAACGGTCTTGATTCCTCTCGCTTCACCTTTACGGAAATCATTCTGTGCTTTTTCATGTCTTGTTTTATAGTGTGTTTGCAGAGGAAGCTCACAGGTCGCTCTACCGATATGATTCAGGCAATGACTCATGGCCCACTGGTATGAGATGTTTGCAGTTCATAAGTGTTGGAGATATAGAAAATATAAATATATTTCCTGTATGTTTGTGATGAGAGAGTATTTCAAATTTGGCTTTAAAATAAAGGCCTTAAAACACCATTACTTCACAAATATGTTTGAAATACAATGATAATCTACCTTCATAAATGGGCTCAAATCCTTCTGTTGCCCCTTTGTCACAAAACTTATCACCTAGCACAGTTTTTCCAATATGAAATGGGTAAAATATTTCGGTACAAGCATTTCAGTCAAATACAATTTGTGTAATATATCAAACCTTTAACCAGAAAGGAAAAATCAACCCACAGAAATTTAAAAGAACTTCAATTTAAGGGGAAAACCACAGACTTGGCAACCCAGAGTTTATTTTATAAGTGATCTCCAAATCAGATGAATGTGACTCTGAACACATGTTATTATGGTAGCTCATTTATATCATGTTACTTTTGTATTTGTCTATTTAGCAGACACCTTTGTGCACAGTGAATATTCTTTAACAAGCATGCTGCTGCTGGTTCTTTTAGTGCATGGCGTAAAAGAATAACACTTGATCAAGTTTAAAATGAACAAACGTATCCTTTATACTAAACCTGACAGATAGCTGGTCTATATATAAATGCTTAACGTATCGGGAAAAACCATAGGTCAGGGAACAACGTCCAAAAATCTTCATTAGCTCATATTCTGCCCATAAAGCACTAATCATTATTTCTGTGAAGGTAATAAAAGTTGTTCTAGGTTTGAAAGTGCAAGTGGAATAACAATTCAACATGATTTAAAGTTAAAGCACAAAATGGACTAAATCTGTTGTCACTGTTTAAGTACTTAGGATCTGAGTTCCTTTGGATACTAATGGAAATGTTGATCCATGGCATGGCAGACTGAAAAATCTTTAGCCTAAATGCCCTGGCAAAAAAAAAACCTCACCAAAAAAAAAAAAAAAAAAGATTGGCCTATTCCTTTCCATCTTTAAGTGACTAGAATGTCATTAAAAGAAAGCATATTTAAGATCAAAATGTATTGAGAATGTGTTTTATTTATGTTTCATGTCCTTACCAAATACAGAACACCGTCAAATTTTCCAGAAGAACCAGCAGGAAGCTTGTTGGTCGGGGTTATGTCTCAACGGAACGTGCTAAATAAAGACCTGTACAGATAACTCTGAGAGTAAGGAAAATATCAGCCTGAGCTTTTCCAGTCAGTCCCAAATGAATATAAATCAAATCACTCCACATTTCAGTTTGATTCAGGTTTGTGGCTTGCAAAATCCAGCCACAATCAAATGAATTGTTCCAAAACAAGTTGAACTCTGTGTAAAAACCAACACAGTCTCACGAGCAATTCGTACATATTCGTACGAGGGGCCAAATTTGTCCCAATTCGTACTAACCGATTTCTCTAAAATCACGTGATGGGTAGGTTTAGGGGCGGGGTTATGTTTAGGTCATTCGTACAAATTTGTACGAATTGCCATCTCGTAAAATACGTACGACTTAGAATAAATCGTATGAATTTGTACGAGGTCGTACAAATTCGTATGAATTAGCCACCTTGTAAAATATGTACGAATTGCCGTGAGATCAGGTTGGTAAAAACATGCAAAAGCATGTTTACAGTAATGCGCTTACAAATATTTTTGCTGAAAATGTGCGCACCCCCATGCCATCCAAAATGTAGATATGATTGTTTTGTCATTGGAACAGATTTGTAGAAAGTTAACATCACTTGCTCACCAAGCACGTCATCTGGAGTGAATGGGTGCCTTGAAAAAAACATATTATTATACATCTTGAGACAAAACAGATGCCACTGACATGTTAAGATCAGTCAGTGCAAGGATATTTTACCTGAAACAGCTCAGATTTACATTTATTAGGGGGGTGGGGTGGGATGGGGGTTATCTATCATTGGTCTCACATTCTAGTGGGTTCAAACAAAGGTGTTAAGCTCATATTTCTATTTGAATATTAATTTCAGATGTCTGAAAAATATCTTGCCCTTACTGTAAATATCCCAAAAGCATCGTCATTAGGGTACATAATGTTCATTTATTTAAATTTTAGTCAGTATTGCTTAAAGTGTATTTATATATTTGTGTAAAATTTTCATATATTCTTTGTATCTAAATTGTGTTCTGAAACAGCTCAGATTTACATTTATTCTAGGACTAGGCTTAACCTTTGTCTGTGAAACCGGGGGGATATCTATCATTGGATCACATTCTGGTGGGTTCAAACAAAAGTGCTAAGCTCATATTTCTATATGAATATTTATTTCAGAGAAATCTCTTGCCCTTACTGTAAATGGGATTGCTGGTTGTTTTGAAAACTGAAGGAGGAGCTGAAATGATTGTCTGTGGTACCTGGCAGCATGCCTTTAATGATGATGATAAAACCCACAGCATGTCTTTAAACGTAATCCAAGTCTCTCTTAAGCAAAACGTCATTAATATTTCTTAAATTCAAAGCGACCCATGAAGCAATCAGTTTAGCTATTATTCATTTTATTCTCTTAAATCATCTGAACGGATCTGGATTCATGCCGAAACCCTGGCAACTGAACATTACACATCCTCGGCATTAGTCGGTGAAACCCGTTGCTCGGGGGAGACTTCTGCTGGATCATACATCAGCTGATTTGTGGTCCACACACCATGTCTAATAATCCTCCTCTAGCTCCACAGCTCAAGGGACCAGAGCACTGCCACATACCTGCAGAAAGGGCATCATCTCTGGGTAACTGTGAAACGCTGAGCAGGAAAGTTTTGGAGTCTCAAAAGCTAATGGGAGAGAGAAGAAAGGAAATTGCATATTACTCACATTACATTATGTCCTTGCTTTTCAGATTTGCCCCTCATCTGCCCAGAAATTTGGGATTTAAAGCACTGGATTTTTTACATCATTTGCAAATATCCCAAAAGCGTCGTCATTTATTGAAACTCAGTCAGTATTGCTTAAAGTGTATTTATATATTTGTGTAAAATTTTCATATAATATTCTTTGTATCTAAATTGTGTTCTGTTTAAAGTAAAAAAGAAGAACCTAACATCTTTGATATCTTAATTTCTTGATAAAACCTTCATCTTGTCACGACAAGAAAGAGAAGCCAAGAAAGTCATTAGAAGTCATAAAATTGAAACTCCAAAACAGAAACCATCTCAGACTGTCCTAAAACTTAAACTATGATTATTTGTTAATTTGGTTTTGTGATTTTTTTTTGTTTTTGTGATCATAAGTGAACAAGTTTTTCTGTGGAACACAAATAATCTTTTTCCACATATAACATTTTTAAAAGGACTATGACTCTTCAAAAACACCTCATAATATCATAAAATTATATTTTAAATGCAGTCCATATGAAGTGTGTGCATCTTTTGAAGTCATGTGATTTTTTTTGTGCAAGAAACAAACCCAAATGCAAGTTATATGCAACAAATAATAATCTTTTATCGCTCTGAGATTCTGAAACTGAGAAACTGTTGTTGTTCGGAAAAGTAGTGAAGATTGGCTTTGTTCAATAAAAATAACTGCATTTTCGTTTAAAACTAAATGAGAGCTTGTGAACTAAGACAGAGTCTTCTACTTGCGTTTCTCTATCTCCAGTCTGTGCTCTGGCGCCTCCTGTGGGTCTGTAGGTAGAAAACGTTTGTTTTTATAACACAAACCTGAAGGGTCTGCTTGTGTAATGAGTCACATGAGATTACAGCCCTGTTTTAGATGCTTGCATCATGTACATTAATGGTCTCTAAGGTCTGTCTTTAAAACGAAACAGTACAATACCTAATGAATAGCTTGAGCTATTTCATGCACAAGGTCCTTTCCTAATTACTCCTTTCTTTACAATCCAATATTTATGACAGCAGATATTGCATATTTATACTTTTTTGTATTTAAATTATTTAAATTTTAATATCAGCTTTATTCAGCTGTGTTTAATATATATATATTTTAAATAAACTTACTGCATAGTGGTTCTCAACTGTTCCAAAATGGGTCTTATGATTGTTAAAGTCATGCACGCATATATTGAAATGTAATTAACAGTAAAATTGTAATTTGTATACCTTGCAGAATATGAAGAAAAAACCCTACTAAAATAGCCTATTTGTTGTTGTTAATGTCTCAGACCGAGCATCCAATCCAACTGTTTTTTAATGTAAATTTACCACAATGCTAATTTGTATCTTGCCAATGAATTTTGGCTACCATTAAAAATGTAACAGCCTACTTTAAGATAACAAATTTTCGTCACCATTTGATACCCACTGCATCTTGAAATAAAGCCAGCTCAGAGCCACTGATTTAATGCAGTGCAAAATCTGAAATAAATATATTTTGGAAAGTTTGCTCACAGTGTCGCCAAACTTGATTCTCTTTTGCTGATAGCTGATGAGACGCATGATTCATTCTTTACTGAGAAAACCTGGCAAAGAAATGAGATGAAAGTGCAGGGGAGAGAAGGTGTAATAACGGTTTTCAAAGTTATTCGCTTGATTTAATTCATTGTTGATGAATTAAACATGGCGATGGCTGCCGCCCACTCCTGCAGTTAGGTAATACCAGTGGCGCATAGAGACCATATGCTCCTGAGAGCGTGTGTATATGTGTGTATTTTTACTCAGACTAGGGGGGTATGCAGTGATGACTCACTCCCTTTCACTTTGTTTTTTCCCCTCTTGATACTAAGAATGTAGCCTGGAAGAAATGTTGGATTAGGCATCTCCACGTAGCGAATTTATTTTTAGTCAACCGTGATTCCTTTTCATGTTTGCATCATGTTCCTTTATATCCACCTTGCGTTTTATGCTATTTCATTAACTCTGACTGCTACAAAAGCAAAGGTTCTTGAGATAATTGGCGGTTTGCAATTACACTGAGAAATAGTGTACTCTCAAGTTGAGCAGAGATTATTTTGCGAACTACTAGAATGTACTGCAAAACTATTTTTACTTAGGCCCTAAACACACTGAAAAAGTTTTGTCTGTCCCAGATGTCGGTGGTTCTATGTTGTACAATGAGAAAGGATAACGAACGGCCGTTGTCTAGATAGCTTACAACAGGGCCGGCCCGTGGCATAGGCAGTATAGGCAAATGCTAAGGGCACCGTAAATCCAGGGGGCGCCAGAAATGGAGAAAGAAAAAAAGTGTCACTTCCACTTAAACCTAGTTGGTATTATGAATTCGGAAAGGAATATGCCTACATTGATTTAACTGCATAGCAAAGCCTACTAAGAAGTAGTTGCAATAATGACAATAATAAGACGCCCCCTCTTCTGAATAATCGGACTTTAACGTTACACGGTGCTCGTCTTTTGATGAATCAACAAGTTAAGCATGTCAAAACGTCCCAGAAGAACAAACACAGGTGTAATGTTATGGCAAAGATGATGTTTAATTATATTATTTAGCTGTTTTTCCGATTGGTGATTGATAACGAAAGTGGCTCGTGTGCGTGGTCACATAAGAATTGCATTTAAAAGCAGACACTTCAAGCTTTCTAGAGATATGTGTCTCGTGTGTGTGTCATGTTTTCAGCTCATTTTAGTGATGCGTTTCTAAAAAAAAAGTCGCGGAGAGAACAAAGAAAAAAAAACACGCACACTGTTTATTTACCTTAGTTTACAAAAGCACACACTTTTGTTTTTACTGAGAGTGCACTCAAAAAAAGTAGACACCTATCAGATTCGAAAGGTGTATAACATTTATTTGTGTGACCAAAGTCAACAGAGTATTTTAGTGTCTTTTGCACTGATCAGAAGAAAAAAAAAGTGACCATCGACTTCAGTCAGCACTGGCAGCCGAGTACATTATGGGTATTTATTTAGAGTTTACTCATTTTTGTGTAATTTAAGCAAGACAGTTGGGTTTTTTTGTTTTAGTGATGTTGTGTGTGTTATGTTCAAGTTTGTTTGAGTGAGTTTGGTTCAGTTGCAGCCCTGTTATATAAAAGAGTTATCATCATGGAGAGAGGTGTGTAGGGGAGTGATGTTCGGATATAGCTGCCTGGATAGGAACATGTGGTATTAGAGCTTGACTGCTATGTATGTTTTATGTTCAAAAAAATATGCATGCAGCTGCAAGGACCCTATTGGCAAGTAGGCAGGGAAAAGTATAATAGAACAGCTTAGCTTTGTCCACGTCATAATGAGCAACAGAGCAACAGTCAGACGTCACAATATAATCAGTTAATATTTTTGATCTTCTTTCTTTAATTAATTTTAAACATTTTGAATATGCATTTGGTTTATTTAAATAAAATAGTGTACAAGACATACTATTAAGTTTCTTATGAGTGTATGTAGACTAGCAGTGGAATTAACTTAGATGCAACGGGACGTCACCCGAAATCTTGCCTAGGGATGCAAATTGGTTAGAGCCGGCCCTGCCGTAGTACACATGCTAAATACTGCTTGGAAAAAAAATCTGACATCAGCTTCTCTTTCTCTATCGCAATCGTGTATTTATTTAGTAACATTTTATCTGTCATAAGTTTCATCTACACTCCGAGTATGTCATAAAAATATAGCTAATATTAATGGTTTTGTTCAGGAGCTCCCTCTCAGGTCATATTTTTGATAAAAAATAAAATATAGAAATGCGATATGTGACTACAAACAAACATCAACTGAAAATATGTGCTCTCTTTCTTTTGTGAAATAATGGTTCATATGGCTTTATTTTTAAGTGACAAATTGTTTCAAATTCATTTATGAATCATTATTGTAAAATTATGCTTTTGGATTTAAATCTTTAACAAAATGCAATACAAACCAGTGGCTGCTTTTATCATTTGTTTAATCTCATTAGTTCCAGTTCTGATTAGTCTTCTAATAATTCTTTGTTGGTGAATGACGTTGTTCCAGGGAGGTGTGTAATGGGCGTGTTTTAGTGAAGTGCATCGGGATTGTGGTCTTAGTGCTACAGGTCCATTTAAAGCACCTTTTGTTTTCTTAAAATATACGGTGAAAAACTGGCAGCTGTGGTTGCCTGAATTCGACTGTAAAAATACGATAACACAGATTTATGTTACATTTACAGTTAAATACTGTAATTTTATTAACTGATATAACGGTAATATACCAACCTATTAAAGTGCTGAAACCTGTTTTGTAGCTTTGAAATATGCTGAAATAGCACCAAAAGCAGGTGATGGTGAGAAAGTCACATGACGAACCAAAGCACATCACTCTATTTGATAATGTTCAGTTCTTTGCTACAGTCTGTATTGTTAAAAGCGCTATAAATATAAAAGTGATCGATTGATTGATTGATCACAAGCAGCTTTTAAATATGAACATATATAGAAGGAGCTCAGTGTCATTCACACAAACACTAAACACCATCATGATGACAACATTACATGCAACATACAACCCTAAAGGGGGTCGCACACCGGACGAGAAGCGCCGCGTCGCGTCTAGGACACAGGGTTCCCGCGGAGTCTTAAAAAGTCTAAAAAAGACTTAAATTCAGAAAGTTAAATTTAA
>JAUCMT010000043.1:16981564-17003253 GCA_032357475.1 Enteromius thamalakanensis
ATAGTCCTGTGAAACATGTTTGACTGACGTTAGTTTCACCACCACCAACAACGCATTTGACTTAACATTGCAGTTTCCATGGCGTAAAATGTATTATATAAAAACAATGAGGCGATATATGGTGTATGGCTTAATTATGGTTTTATTGAATAACACTGTAAAAAATACATACTGTAATACAATGCCTGCAAAGGGCACCAAAGGCCTGATAATTGCTGTTACAGGACGATCCAATCCTTGTTTAATATTGACCAAAGATTTTAATTACATATCCACTTAATTTATTATAATTTATTTTTTAATTTGGCATCTTTTTGTAATAGAAATGCTATTTAATTTATTCAACCAAAACTTGGACGTTTTATTTTGTGTGACTTCTGAATGCTTAAGAACATAAAATCAATCACACTGTAATAATAAAATCATATAGTTTCGTCTAGTGCTACAATTGTAATTTAAAAATAATACAAAGTAAATACAATTAATGTATTTATAGAAAGTTCTATTTTGACTATTTCAATTTCTTTTTTTTTTTTTTTGGGCGTGAGAGCTCACTCCACTAGGGGTGTAGCCTCCTCCCATGCGCTGGGGACTACCGTTGATCCCTGGGGTATCACGGTAAGCGAGTTGCACTGGAGCGTTGGGATGGTTACGACCTTGCGCAGCAATCGTCGACACGCTTATGCCTGTCAGAACGAATTGCAGTGCTGTTGTTTGAGACAGGGCTCTTGGCTGTGGCGCTTTCCATATGGACGCCACGTTACTAGGTTAACTATTGTAACCCCCGTTCCCTGATGGAGGGAATGGAGACGTTATGTCCCCTGCCACAGACTTGAACCCATCGCTGGGGGCCCAGGGACCTGGTTCTCAGGTCTTCAGCAACAACTAATGAGTGGATGCACCTGCTGCACTATTTATACCCGCTCTCCGGGGGAGTGGCTCAGCATGCAAATTCCACTAGCCAATTCTGATTGGCGTTTTCTCTTTATCAGAGCGAATCAGGGCTCCCAAGTATGACACAACATCTCCATTCCCTCCATCAGGTTCTCTAAATACCCAGCTATGTGTAAATGTGGCCTAAGTAATGATAAACAATGGCTTAACGCAGTGTTATGCATTATACAATGCTGAAGTTCACTACGTAGAGGTGTGCCCGATTCGCTTATAAAAGCACTGTCCACGGTAGTTTTGGCACAAGCTCTGTGGACCGCTGTAGCAGTAGACCAATCATCTGACCAATCACAGCAGTGAGGGCTCACGGGAGGCAGGGGTTTAGATTGACTGAGTCTTTGAACTGCTTTACACAAGTCGTTTACGAATCATTTAGAAATGGTGTAAAATGAAATCTATTTTTGGAGAAGTGTTTTTTGACCTGGTATGCATGTAAACCTGTTTTAAGACACTCATAAAACAATCTTAGCCACCTTCTAAAATGGCATAATAGGGGCACTTTAAAACCAAACTATGTCCAGTCAAGGGTTGATGACAATCAGTCAAAACAGACCAAAGTGCATTTATTCATTAGAAAATCCAACTGTTTTTCACCCCAGCTTTAATCATTTAGCAATGAAATAAGTATTTTAAAAAAGGACCAAATTACATTGCATATTTAAATAAAAAAAATATATATTGAAATTATGAATTGTAATAATTTTATAAATTAATTTTAAATAATAATTTTGTATAAATTACTGAATTACTTCCACTGAAAGGCTGGGGTCAGTAAATTTAATAAAAACATTTTTTGAAAGAAATGAACTTTTTCATTACATATATATATATGAAATATATAAGAAAAAAATAATGCTGAAACTTATTTAAGTTTCTATTCATCATTGAATCCTGAAAAAATAATAATATATATATTTTGACATCAATAACAATTCATAAGCAGAAAATCATGGGAATGATTTCTGAAGAATAATTTGAGAATGAATGGAATAATGAAGCTGAAAATTAACAGGGATACATTATTTTGAACATATACAGAAATAGTTCAAGCGTGGTGAGCATATGTTTAAAAAAATAAAAATAAAAATTAATTTACTGAACCCAAACATGTATTATAGCATTTTAAATCATATAGGCCCGGTTTCACAAACAGGGCTTAGCTTAAGCCAGGACTAAGCATTAGTTAAATTAAGATATTTAAGCAACTCTAAAATATTAGAGGTGTGCATCTTAACACAGAACACTGACCTGTTTTAAGATATGTCAGAGCAAGATATTTTCATCTGAGACAGCTCAAACATGCAATTTAGTCTGGGACTAGCTTAAGTCCTGTCTGTGAAACTGGGGGATATAGTACTAAACCGTTTTAATCTCAGTAAGTGAAAACCACAAGGCAACTTTTACTGCAAAACTTTTTTATTTCAACTGACCGCAGAGTGTTTTACAGAGGAGCATTTGTACATAAATAGAGGTGCTGGAAAGCACAGCTGTTTGCTCATACAAAATTAAAAAAAGAACATATCATACACTATCTACACACGCCACTTCTTGCAGAGCGGCATTTAACAAGGATTGTCAGAAATCCATTTGCACACTTTAAAGTCTGAGAGGAGTTGCAATTTTTTGCATGCAATCACTGAGGTACAGACACGTTCCCGGGTTGAATGCTGTACGATAACAAATACGTCAGGGATGTGTCATATTATGTCCCTCTCTGTATTGCAATATTCTCCATCTCAAGTATTTCCAAGGCCTGAAATCTTGCCAGCCGTTCATGTCACATCTTCATCTCAGAATAAGATTTTTCAGACACATTTATCTTATTGATACCAACTGACCATTCAGCAGCTCTGAATTTGATTGGGTCATAAAGACACCCCCTTTATAGTCCAGCTGCTATACTGGTTGTTATGATCCTCAAAACTGTGCAAACAACAAAAAGTAAACTTTCTATTACTTCAACAAAAATAAAGAAAGACATTATGGGTTTTTTGCAGAGCTATATGAACCCATAATCTTAAAGGCAGCTATTAAAGTATTTCAAAACAATTCTGCTCAGTCAAACTTTATCAAAACATCTGAATCAATCAAACATTCTAGGAACGGGAAAACACTCCATCACAAACCGGTAAACACTCAAACACACCTACATACCCGGACAGCACACTAAACACATCTACACCTAATGCTTCTGTTTCAGACACCCATCACGCTAATCATGTCAAACACACATGATATGTTCAAATATCCCATTAAATTAGCCAACTATCTTTCCTTTTTCATACAATTTAAAGCAACTGTATGTCAGTTTTTTTACCTTGAAATATTCATTCCAAAATCATTCTGATGGTACTATGTGAATGGCTTCTGTTACTTTCCCGCACTTGCCCCAAACGTCTGTTCCGGAAGTTCTTTGGTGAGCAGGTACGAAATTCTGCTTTACTGCTGTAACAAATGCACGTGAACAGTTATCCACTGTAATAAAGACAGCGATTTACACTTGTTTAACAGAAGGGGGCTCCAAAGTTGCAAAAATGCATAAAACTACACACAGTTGCTTTAATGTCTATTTCATTGTATACAAACACGGACTAAAGAAATCATACATTTACACAGGTAACATTAATTTAACTGATATACTCAAATCAAAACATTTTGTCAGAAAAGTATAAAACGAGTATGGCTGCATTCAGAATGGAATACTAACATACTATGCATTACGCACTCAATGTACACCGTATTTCTTTATTATTTTGTTTTCGTGAACAGTATGTAGTAGGCACAATTGTACGCAGTATGTAACAATAGTCACATGACATTAAGATATTTTTTTAAATGCAATTTTGTGGTTTTCATCAGTGTAGGTGCAAAAGCTATTGTCTCACTTAGTATTTAGTATTTAGTGAAAGTATACAAACTTTTTTAAAATCAAGATACATTAACTTAAGAAGCAAAATAGCATAAGATACTTTTCTTTAATAATAGTCAATAAGTGGGCCTATAATAAAAAATAAGTACCTTTACGCTTAAAACAACATCTGTCTGTTAGTGGGCTAAGAAAAATAAACTTGACTTAATTTCCCTTTAAATTTGAAAGTTTTTATTTATGTATTTGTCCAGTTTCAAATTTAATCTTACTTCATTTTAATACATTTGTCAGAAAACGAGACTTACTATCTTACTTAGACTATTTTAATTTAAACTCCTTAACTGTCACCCCCATTTTTTTAAAGTGCAAATTGTTATAATAAATGAACAAATACATTATTAAATACGATTATTAAGTACCATTCCCATTGTAAGGCAGTTTTTGATTTTAAAATGCTTAGGGGGACAGGTGACAGTTAAGAGGTTAAGAATATTTAGATACTTCTGGAAACAAGTAAAAAAAAAAAAAAAAAATAACATTATTTTTTTTATGTTTAGACAAACATAGTATAAATAGCATGGTAGTATGTCATTCTGAACAGCTTAAGTAAACTTTTATATTATGCATAAAACTACAGTACTGAATAGTTCAGTAATGAATTTCCAAATTAAACAATTACAAAGCAAATACATATCAATAATCAATAAAAAAGTAAGACTCGCAGAATTCCTCCATACAGTATGCCTCAACACCTGCATAATTCTACAGATACAATCAGTTTCCTTTGACTTCACACTCATTCACAGTCCACTGACGCCCTCTGCAGTGCTGGTCTGGTACTGAAAAGTGAACTTTTAGTTGCATAAGATTGGAAAGAAGTAAACAGCCATTACATCCAACACCCTCATCAATTCCATAATACATGAATAACGTCTGAGATTCTTTCACAGTATCAACAAGTGAAAAAAATCTGCCTTTCAGGAACAGCCTTGTTCAGACATCAGTGCGGAGAAATCTGACAAGCAAACACATATTATAAAAAAAGTCAGAAACTCAGCTTTTCATAAAAATTATAATCAATTAAAAAAGTCCTAAAGCTGAAGATATATGGAATACTTTGGCTTAAATAAACATTATGTCACTGACAACAGAACAATAAAGCAAAAGGAATCCCATGATTCAGTGTGTTCCAGTCGCTTCAGACATCACTTGTTTCTTACAATGCAGTGTTTTAAATCAACAATCAGACATTATTCATTTTGACACAAGAGCCACACATGAATGAACTCTTAATAGACAAATATAAGGAATGTGCTCTTTTGTAATAATTAATAAAGTAATGAACAGCTGAAATTTGGAATCAGTTCTTGAAATGCTCTGAAAAATATAAATAATACTCTAAAATTATAAATAAAATATACCAAACGCAACTGAGTTTGTTCTTGTTTGAAAAGTGAAGTCTATATATAATGCATATTAAAGGCTATTATAATATTTTTTATAATGCCTTACAAATGTAGCCATAATTGTTTGCTAAATAACTTCAATACATTATAATAGTCCTATTTATTGTTATAGTTTGAAACATAAAGCATCAGAACGTCATATAAGGCATTAAATTAAACCGTCAGTGGAAAAATCATTAAATTAATTTTTATCATGAAGCTTTTTAACAGTTCTACAGATATTGTTCAATATGCAATTCCCCAATTTTATACTAGTTAGGGTTAAAAGGTTAAAAAAGGGTTCAAATCTTCAAATCTAATTTATACCAGTAATAACAGTGATTCTTGCCTTAACTGAGAATTCTGCATATTTATGAATACCTTCATGATGCATTATATATATATACAGTATATATAGCTTAATAGAAAGTGCTACCAAATAAAAATATTAAAAAATAAAAACAATTGGATTCTTTGCAAAAATGTACATTTGAAAGTTATTGAATTCAGTTGAATGATCTTGAACTATTAGGTTATTATTAGCATTAAGATTCAAGGAAACAGAAAAACAAGCGACGTTTTGCCAGTAATAAAGCCAGTGGCAGCAGAGAGGTATCGTAAAACACACCGCTGTCATCACACTCCACACTGATCACCATTCAAAACTTTACAGTTTAAGGTATTGTTCACCCAAAAATGAAAATGCACAAACCTTTAATCTATCTTCATCATTACAGATTTAGCAGGACAAATATAGCATTAAATCACCTGCTCACCAATGGATCCTCTGTAATAGATAAGTGTAATCATTTCATAATTATTATTAATTCATCATAATTATTCCTAAGTAATCCACACAACTTTAACCAACATCCGAACTGAACTGAAAATTCAATCAGCAATGATTTGACATAAAAAATATCTTCATGATGGATTGTTTTTTTGCAAACACACTTTATACCATGTTAATTAATGAATGCCACACATTCACTGCCAAAGATCCATTGGTGAGCAAGTAATGTAATGCTAAATCTCTCTAAATCTGTAAACTCCTCTACATCTTGAATGGCCGGACACTAAGTTTCAGCAAATTTTCATTTTTGGATGATCTATGTACTTAACATTTTAACACAGGGATACCTGCTTCTGTCCTTTACAAATTTCTAGTTCATACTGTTTCGGTGAAGTCCATCAGAAAAAGGGAAACTTACGGAAGGCAAATAATTACCAGTGCAATTCACAAGACCCACCAGTTGCCAAAGGACAAAATCACCCCTTGATTTACTTAGTTACACGCCAGCCTCTCAAACTGGTCAGGACGAGTCCAGGACAAAATTGTCTCTCTTGTCTTTTAAGGCCTGAGGTTTAAGTCCCCATATTTGAGCAGGGAGAGTATTGCCACAGTAATGCTGGATAAGAATGGATTACACATGAAGACATTAAATACTGTGTACAAGGACAAGATCAGATTTGAATGCTTCCATGATATAATCGCAGTTGGTGGATTACATCACATTTTAACACAGAACAAGACGTTGTAGGCCAACGAATGAATACTTGTCATCTTTGTTTTTAAACTGACGTTTGATTAAATACCACAGTTAAAATTGATACTAATGTTCCATTATGTGTCACCATATTATTATAAGGCATTTTTATATTATGGATAAATTTATATAATGTTAAAAGAGACCAGATTAAAACTAATGTCCATATTGCATCCTAGCATACCTTCTCTTACATCTTTTAGACAGTTTTTGAAATGTGCAAAGTGGAAGAAGAAAACTAGATGTGGTAATACTGCTGGACCAGAGGGAAAATATATAATAATACAAACAGGAATGTTTCGGCCATTCAGCAGAGCACAATTAAAAAACGTTTGACTACAGACAAACAGTCAAATTATTAGTGGATGACTTCGATGCATCCATCTTGGCGTTATAGCCCAGTTACGGCTTCAAAACCACCCAGCTGAACATAAAGCTGAAGCGATCCATGTGCAAAAACAAAACAAATGTTTAACAAAGACAAACAGACATCTAAAGAGTCACCTCAATCCTCCGTCGAGGCAGTTGGCACGTTGATTGAGTTTAATGCTGTTGTTGCTTCTTAAAATTTTAAAATCTGCTATTCCAGAGGGTGTCGAATAGAGGTCCATTGGCCAATAGTGACTCCTGAAGCTCATCATTTTGTACCGCAGGCCAAACTTCTGTGGTTTAGCCCCACTCACCTCGACCCCGGCTCTTCTGCCGGGTGATTGGCTGTTGGGTGTGTCAGTCAATAACGCTTTCAGCCCATTTAAAGAGTGGCCAAGATCCGTGAGAATGAGATGATGACAGTGAAAGCGGTCTGGCCCACCCCAAACACCAGAGCTTCGAGAGGAGCCATGTCCTTTCCTGCCACACGATACACACCTGCCACTGCTGCACCTGAGACAGGAGACATCAACATTCACATAGATTTAAAAACAAACATCATAGGCAACACAAATGACACACAACCTCCAAGACAACTTCAGGTCTACTAAGCCACGAAAGAGCAATACGTAAATGATGAAACCTGCCTCTGGTAAATCACACATCTGAAACTGAAATAGTCATTGTTGCAAAGTCAACATCAGATTCACAGTCTTAGTTAGAGTTTAAAAGTTCAATTAAGACTCCAAATATTTACCAATAAATTTCTACTTAAAAAAAATAGGAAAATATTTTGTAATATGCTTGTAAATATTGACTCCCAGACTAATTTAAAATTCAGCAGAATACTGAAAAAAAGAGTTGATACATACAGTGGGTACAGAAAGTATTCAGACCCCCTTACATTTTTCTCTCTTTGTTAAATTGCAGCCATTTGCTAAAATCATTTAAGTTCATTTTATTTCCTCATTAATGTACACACCGCACTAACTGACAGAAAAACACAGAATTTTTGAAATTATATGAGCAGTGCCTGGTTTTCTCCACACATACTGCTTAGAATTACAGCCAAAAAGTTATATTCTATAGACCAGAGAATCTTATTTTCAGGTGTTTTGTAGCAAACTCCATGCAGGCTTTCATGCACTGAGGAGAGGCTTTCATCGTGCCACTCTGCAATAAAGCCCCGACTGGTGGAGGGCTGCAGTGATGGTTGACTTTCTACAACTTTCTCCTATCTCCTGACTGCATCTCTGAAGCTCAGCCACAGTAATCTTTGGGTTCTTCTTTACCTCTCTCACCAAGGCTCTTCTCCCCGATATCTCAGTTTGGCCGGGACGGACAGCTCGAGGAAGAGTTCTGTCTTCCATTTAAGAATTATGGCCACTGTGCTCTAAGGAACCTTAAGTGCAGTAGAATTTTTTTTTGTAACCTTGCTCAGATCTGTGCCTTACCACTGAACAGAACAGATGCAGAGAGAGGTGTGTGCGCGCTGGTAAAACAAGAGCTCGCGTGGCACTACCAGAGACTAGCTAAGATTTGTCCAAGAAGTCTCTAGATTTGTCGCTTTTTTTGGAGATTAAAAAAAAAAATTGCTTTACTGATGAGATGCATTGAATCCCTGACTCAAAAATACTTAATATAGTTCGATAAATATCGTCCAGCCCTAGGACTCATAATCAAAGAAATCCCAAATAGGACTCTTCCGCTTTCTTCCGACTATCACTGCAGCCATCACGCTAGTCGGGCGGCGGCGCCGACAGACTGTGGATACGTGACGTCACAGACTACGTGGTGCCATATGGGTTAAACACCGGGCTTAAAACTGGCAGCGGGAAGTAAATAGATTTTAATTAGACCCAAAAGGCTTATTTACAAAGACAAAAACGAAGGACGTTTTTGCTATAATATTAGTTAAAGTTAGTTTTGTATACACACAAAACAGTTAGTTTTCAGGTTTTTTTAAACCCTCTTTTTTTTTATTTCAGTTAACGAAAATGCTTTTTCAATTCTAGTTTTAGTTTTTTCGTTCATTTTTCATTAACTATAATAACCTTGGTGTGTACAGTATACCTGTATGTAAGCCACTGTGTGTGTGTGTGTGTGTGATGTGGCTGTCAGTTAAAGTCTCTGTCTATCTTTTACTCTCTCTATGCAAAATCCATATCAATAATAAAGCAGGCCACTGGGAATGGCCACTACAATGTACGGCTATATATAAATGGAGTCAAACTCCATTTGTGTCTGACATGAGAACAGCTAACAGCTGACACCCTGCCCATTGTCTTTACTACTTGTTACAACACAAAATAAACTTGAATGAACATCAGAAGAAGGAAACATTACAACTTACTGATTCATGTCTCGTGTAATTGCTCAATGCAGTAAGTGCTTCTACCTCAGAAATATGTCAATCACACATTATATTCACCTCAGGTAAGTCAATTAATATCCTAATAACAGTCAATATTATTACTTTTATTTATTTTTTGTTTGTTTAGATTTTCTTAGATTCTAGCTATGTAATAATTATTTACTAATTTTTCCAGCAGAAAAAAAAATTCAGAATTGAGAAAATAAATTAAAGAAATGCAATGCATAAATGCATGAATGAATCAAGCTCTAAACAACCAGGGACATTTAATAATACCAATGTCATATTAGTTTTAAGAACATGCAGACCTATTTCTAAAATTGCTTAGACCACAAAGGCTAATAAGAAAAGCAGAAGTGAGCGAGTACTGACTAGTAATGACCCCGCCGGTGAGAGAGGCCAGGAACCCCACGCTGATGAGCACCACTGTGATGAGCCGTCCTCTCTTATGACGCTGCAGCGTCACACACATCAGCAGACCCACGGCACTGTGAACGAACAGAGACGAGAATAGACACCACAGGAACACCCAGTACCACATCTCTGCAAGAGAGAGAGACAGAGAGAACAAACCGGTCAGAAAGTTAGCTGGTTTCCAGATATGTAAATGAACAGCATTTCTTTCAGGAAGCATATGCATGAATGTCAGCTTCATTCAGCAAGTGGCAGCCGTTATATCAGTTACATTTCAGTGCATTTTACTCTAATCTTGTGTAAAACAGTTAATACTGATAATTCACACTGAAAACGGATGTTAAACATGCATCACACTGGAAATATATGGTACACTATAATTCTGAACCAAATCATGCATAATTGCGATTTTCTAATAAGAAAACACAAGGGTCTTGTTTGTTCTCATTTCTTAAAAAAAGCTTCTGCTTTCATTGAGTGAAGAGGAACTGGTTTGTGACGAACCACTGCTAAAGAAACACTGACAAACTAAAATTTAAGCATACAGTACTTGTACACTTCATACAGTAATTAATTACACCTAATAGACAGCAACTTTTTTGTTGACGTTATATTAATGTCGTTTATTACTTTTCAAGTGAAAAGTCAAAAGGCAAAAAGTCCCAAATTATAACTGTCACAACTGCCACAGTCACCACTCACCTGAAGCATAACTGTTTTCAACATTAATAACCAGAAATACTAAATAATATTAGTGATTTCTAAAGGATTTTCTGATACCAAAAACTAAAATAATGACTATCATAGGCATAATAAAATATACTACATATACCTACATACAGTACATATATGTACATAAATACATAAATATCATCTGTGAACAGTGTTTAATTGTGTGTCATATCCAGTCAAACTTTAATTTAGTCCATATATGCAAAAACTGCAGGCAGCTGGAATTTTAACACTAAAAGAAATTTAAACTTTTTTTTTTAAAACATCAGTAGTTTGTGCATCAGTCGTTCAATCAGAGTTGAATCGGGAGCCATTGTAGGGATTGAAGAATTGGTGTAATGTGCTAATATTTACGCACTCTCATCAGGATCCTAGCGGCACAGTACTGTACATGTTGGAGTTTCTAAATACTCTTATTGGGAATCCCGATGAGAATTGCATTGCAGTAGTCAAATCTGGAGGAGACAAAGGCATGCACAAGTTTCTCTGCTTCACGTAGGGTGAGTGTGGGCTGAAGTCTGGCTATGTTTCTGAGATGGTGAAAAGATATTTTGAAGAGATGTTTCATATGGGCCAAAAAGGTTAGATGAGAGTCAAACCTAACACCAAGATTAGTGACTAACGATGTCCCGACTAGAAAATGTGATACAGTTTATGGTAAATGTTCTTGTCTGGTAAGGAGATCCACTGAGAATTGGTTCTGTTTTTGAGCCATTCAGCTGGAGGAAGTTGTGGCTCATCCACGCCATTATCTCCTCTAAACATGCAGTGAGCATGGATAAAGATGATAAGGTTAGTGATGAGGATTGAGTTTTCATATATAATTGTCTATCATCAGCGACTAACAGTGAAAAGAATTTTTCCAAGGGGGAGCATGTATATAATAAATAAAATAGGTCTGAGAACTGATCCCTGCGGTACCCAGCAGCCAACAGCATGTGAACGAGATCTTGAGCTTCCCATGGCCACAAATTCAGTTCTATCTGTTTGGTATGACTCAAACCAGCGCAGGACTTTATTATCAAGTCCAATAGAGTGAGATAGCTGGTTCAGAAGTATACCATGATCGACAGTATCAAATTCTGCAGAAAGCTTTATAAGAACAAGGAGAGATTGCGATCCAGCATCAGCTGTTATCACCAGGTAATTTTTAACTCTCACTAATGCTGTTTCCGTGCTATGGGCAGAACAGAAACAAGACTGAAACTTTTCAAAAATGTCACTGTGTTTAAGAAGATCCTGGAGATATCTACTGTAGCAACTATTTTCTCCAAGACCTGGCAGATTTGATATGGGCCTATAATTTGCAAGGATCCCAGGATCAAGGGTAGTTTTCTTCAGTTGTGGTCTGATTATGGCCCTTTTTGGAACAAATGGCACGTGGCCAGATGTAGGGAAAGGGTCTAGCGTGCAGGACATTGATCTCATCAGCTTGATAGTATTCTTAACCCCAAAATGCATAACTTCAGGAAAGGAGAAGAGCAACGTCAGAGTACCAAACAGCAGGTCGGAAGTAGGCACAAATGAGGAGGAGCCAGAGAGAGTAGAGCGAATATTAGCAAACTTACTCCTGAAAAAGTTCAATAAATCATTAATTCTTCCATAGCTCCTATGAGTGGGGCACTTTGAGGTTTAAGCAGATGATTTATAGTGGAGAACAACCGTTTGGAATCTCCAGAACTATTTTGAATAATATTTGAATAGTACTAAGACTGCGCCTCTTCGATGGACTTGGTCTTCGATGGGATGGTCCTGATAGGCCAGCTTGTGAACAGTATGTCCAGACGCTGTATGCCACCGCTCAAGAACACATCAAGCAGCCTTGATTTTCCTAGGTTGCTTGTGTACCAGGGAGCTGAACAGTTAAACATAACTGTTCTGACTTTGATCCGTGCATGTATATCCAAAATACTGTTTAATGTCTTATTATAAAATTCCACAGATTGAGTGACTGATAAGAAATTTTCAGAATAGAGATGTTGAAGACTTTCCGTCAGGTCTTTCATTCTAATGTTCTTTAGATTTCTCAACCGTATTTCACGTTTAGGCTTAACATAAGTGGACAGAGAAGACTACCTTAGGACTAAATTACCTTATGGTCAGATACAGTACACTCAAGTCATACACAAGTGGCACACTTAAAGCGGCAGAATCAGTAATGACCAGACGGGAATGTTCCCCTTGTTGTGTGTGGGAACTGCAAAAGCAATTTAAGCTTCACAAATTAGTGAAGTGGCTTTAAGAAAAGAGCTAGAGCAATGAGAATTTCCATTTCCACCATCAGGGAAATAATTACGAATTTCCTATCAACATACAATGTTAGGAAACTGCTTGGAAGAGGATGTGTATCTATATCATCCTAATACACGGCGAGGAGTGGAGTTTGAGTGGCTAAAGGACCACAGCTGGAGAAAATAGTTGAGTGTCTGAGTCAGAAAGCCTTTAAAAAAATAGTCAAACAGCCCCTACATCAGCACATGTTGTTTAGGTGGGTTTAAGAACAATTCTCCTCGCTCATCCAAAAACAATCTCCAGGATGTTCAGTTGTCAGACAGGACTGGAACTACAAATGGGACTGGCTTCTATGATCAGATAAAAACTTAACAAATTGTTTTCTAGCAGCAATCAAGATGGGTTTGGTGAACACAGGGATAAAAAGTTCTCCATTTGTAAATTGAAATATACTGTTTGGTTGTGATGTTGTGGGTCTATATTTCCGCTGGAGGTCACATCATGAAATTCTATCAAATACCAACAGATAAAAATGAATTCGCTGAGAACCAACAAGGAGCTGGTAATCTAAAGGGTCTGGAGTGACTCTGGATGAAGGATTGGTCTCTTTTCTTTTGTCAGGCATTCTCCAAACTCTTCAGGCATTACAGGAGAAAACTCAGAGCTGTTATCTTGAGAAAAGGACATAGCAACGACGCAATAAAGGACGTGGCTGCCAATAATTGCGGCCAAAATGTATTGGAGAAAAAACATTTATTTCATGGGGATGTTTTTCTACCCATTTTCAACTGTTTTACTTTAATGATAGGTTAGAATTTGTTGAATGAAAGATCAAAAGGATAAACAATGTAGATTTATTTTCACAGCCACCTTTGCTTAGATTTACTAAGGGTGCCAATATTAGTGGAGGCACTGTATATATCATTGTGTATACACAAAATGTTGGAAAAATTAAATTTGCTCTGGCAAGAAAAAAGAATCAGTCAGTCCAAAAATGTATTAAATGTCATTTCCACATCATAATTCTATTACACAATTTGGTGCACATGCTATAAATGACAAAACATACATAATTCTGTATGGATATGCACTCTTGCAACAAATTACATTAAAAAAATAAACCGTATTAAAGTCATCATAGGCCTGTATTTGAAGAAGTACAGATTCTTGAGTCAGAACACATCAAAACAGAGCAGAACACACCGTACTTATAACAGCGAAGCTCAATAAATACTCTCTCACTGTCTCCAACCTCGCTTTCTCATAAACTGTCCATTCTACTTTCCTTTACTCTCTCTCTTTCACACTCCATATACCTCTCTCCATCTAGCACAAGCTTGGAGACTGTTATTATTTAAGTGTCTTTTCCACACAGGGGAGTAAATGGGCAGTTTGGCTCCGCTGATAAGAACGAGACGGCTCTGGAGCCTTCCAGAAGATTCCAGGACATGGACGAACATTGTAGCTCAACAACCAAACTGATTATCAAACTGCTGTTGTCATGAATTCTTTGGAAAAGCAGCTCCTCATAAATGAGAAATGCTTGAAAAACCACACGCTCAGGCAGAAATACTGCTGACTGCCATAATTTAACATGTCAAAGCAAATGTGTCAAGTAACAAACGCTATACAGTGCTGATTATAGCTTTTGTTTACCCTGAAGCAAGAAGAGATGTTATTATTACATTTTTGCTATGTCACCATAGGACATAGTCCAGTTTTTATTTGTCAAATACCTAAATATGGAGACCCTTAAGTGCACAAAGGCTGCAAACAGTAATATATAAAAAACGTGGTAACACTCTACAATAAGGTTCATAAGTTAACATTACTTAAAATGAACTACGAACGAACAATACTTCTACAGCATTATTAATCTCTGTTAATGCTAATTTCAGCATTTACTAATGCATTATTAAATTTACAATTAAGTAAAAGATCAGCATATTAGATTGATTTCTGAAGACCACTGAAGACTGGAGTAATCATGCTGAAATTTAGCCTAATCAAATTAATACAAACAGCCATAAATTGTAATAATATTTTACGGTTTTACATTTTTAGCAACCTTTGTCTCTGTCCCTTATGTATCACCTATGTCTCAGTAATCCAGACCAAGCACCGACACACAAACACAACGTATTGATTAAGCTATAAGCTGCCAGTCACATGATAAGTGAGACATAACATTGAGTCAGAGAGGCCTTTGTGCTGTAAAACGTACATAAACGGGCACACATGCACACACACACACACACACACACACACACACATCACTATAACAGATCAACAATAGCAACACAGAGAGTCGTCCATCAAACTGTGTTATCAGCAAACTGAGGCAGACGGACACAAAAGCCTCAGAGCCATGCTGTGCCAGGAATGAGGTGGCACTGCCTACTGCCTCAGCCAAACAAAAAGCCCAGATAACACACAAATACCGGACAACACACACTTCAGCAATGAAATGCAGGAAGAGAGACATTTTCGAACAAATGGACTGGAAGAGAGAAACTGTGAAAGACCCACGGCGGAGTAAAATTAAAATGCAGAGATCTAGGAACACAGACAATGACGTTGATGGAAAGCATTTCTTCAGTGTACTACTGACCCACATTACCAGGTACAGAGACACTACTTACATTAGTCATCACTTCAGCATTCACAAAGACTCACATTTCACTCAGTAAAGGATATAAGGTAAGGATATTGGTGTTAAAGACACACCTTTACTTCCTCCATAGTGTATAACATATATATGTATATACCCATGCAACAAATAAAAACAAATATTAACAATATAAAACAGATCAACTTATTATAGGTACACAACAACATAGACAATCAGGCCATATTTGGAAGGTCGTATTGTTGAAACAAAAAAAAGAGGGTTCAATGTAAAGCATTCAGTGTTTAAAAAGCCTCTTGCTGGGCGCTGGTTGTGTCAACAAAGCAGTTTTCCGAGGTGACAAAAAACCTCTTTTGTCAGGCTGTCAACGGTCACAGTGAGGAACAATGTTCTCCAGCATCTAATGATGAACTGCACATACAAACAGCCAAACCTCTTTTTCAAATTAAGCAAACGAACAAATAAACAAGCCTACCGTCATCAAGCACTAACACTGTGGCGAACCACAATATAATATATACAGGACAATTTCAAAAACAAGGCTAATTGAGAAGTTGCTGATCTTTACCAATAATATACTGTATAGTTTAAACATTGTTTTCATAACAGTGTAAAGTTTCTAATGTACTTCTGCACAGGAAACCACTGATTGTTGAGACATGCTATAGCAGTGTCGGACAGATAATAAAACACCAAAACCCCACAGACTTACACTAGAGAAGAACACCCACAGCACCTTGTAATAGCAAGTCTAACACAGGAAAGCACAACTCAAATTTACTATATATTTAGTGTGTGTGTGTGTGTGTGTGTGTGTGTTAATACGGTTCTTCAAAACATTCTATAATCTTGAAAAAAGTATCATGGTCTCCACAAAAAATATGAAGCAGGATAACTGATCTCAACACTCAAAAAATATGTTAATTGATAACAGTAATATTATTATCTGTGACTGATACAGGAGTGATTTCTGAAGGATCATGTGTATTATGTGTATATATATATATATATATATATATATATATACATACATAAAAATAGAAAACAATAATAGTACAAATATTCATCAATATCACTGTTTTTACTGTTTCAAATAAAATCAACTTTGGTTTGTAATTTATTTTTTTGAGTTCTAATACAACATGTTATTCGCTGCCTTATAATGATGTTTCGGCTTCATTAATTGTGCAATTTGTATTGTTTACCTCTCAGAAGCCAAATGAATCTCCCATTTATGAGTCAGACAAACCAAAGTTTCTAAGAAGGCACTGTTCACCCAAAGGCACAAACAAATGCTAAGTAGGCAGAAGTCTGTCTCCTCTCTAAACAGCAGAAGGAAATGAAATGACTAAATAAGCTTGCTGAACTGACCAAAACAGGAAACGCCATTAACTTTCCTCCCGAGTGGGAGTTGGTCTTCATCACACGCATTCTCTGTGCTTCTGCACCTGTGCTGTTCCTTCACATCATCACAAAGAGAGATGTCTACTGCATCAGAGCTATCTGAACACAGCTGTGTCTGTCAGCGGCGGGGCTTTTGAGGTGGATGTGCTGATGGAGGATTGAAGCTACAACCTCATCCCATCATGTTCTTCTGCCAAATATTAATATTGTCATTGTTTACTCACACTTTATGTCTTTCCAAACCTACATGCATAAATAAGAAGTTACAATCTGGTCAAATCTTGGAAGTGAAAGGGTTTGTCATGTGACTAGAAATGTTTTTTGCTGACTTTCAACATCCACTTACTTGTCTGGTTTGTATATTATATCACAGTGTTTATAAAATGTTTTTGACCTAGATTTTACATTTTTTGGCCCAAAACAATATTAAAATATTGGTAAATACTATCGAGAACTGCATAGGACAATTACTTATGTCATACTAAACATAATATTGCATGTATGTTTGTGTGTGTGAGTGTGTGTGTGTGTGTGTGTGTGTGTGTGTGTATATATATACATTAAGGTTGTCAAGCGATTATTCGAGATAACTTATTTAATATATAAACATAACATATATACATGCATGTGTATTTATATGTACAAATATATACAGCACACACACATATATATATATATATATATATATATATTCTTCATAATCTTTTTATTTTATGTTCAAAAGATTTTTTTTGTTTTTACTGAAATTTATTTTTTACAATATGTGTGAAAATATTGTTTATGTACATATGTGTGTGTGTGTGCACCTGGTATTTATCACCTTATGGGGACCAATTGTCCCCACAAAGATAGGAATACCAGTAAATTTTGACCTGGTGGGGACATTTGTTTGGTCTCCATGAGGAAACAAGCTTATAAAACATACAGAATGAAATATTTAGAAAATCTATACTGCTCACAGTTTCCTGTAAGGGGTAGGTTTAGGGTCAGTGTAGGACAATACCACATACAGTCTGTACAGTATAAACACCATTACACCTATGGATTGTCCCCATGAATTACAAAAACCAGCATGTGTGTAAGTGTGTGTTTTGGATATTTAACTGTAGACAGGACTAAACCACTTATATGTTTAATAATATTTACTGTGCCAATGAATCATTACTGTACTAAACCATAAGGCTTTTAATACAGGCTATATGCATGTCAAATGTATAGGCTATTTCAATTTTATAGCTTAGGCTACTATAAGAAAAAGAAAAAAGAAAGGAAAAAAGACTTCAAAAAACATTTCTATGTAGTGTTATTGCTATATAAACAGTTGAGTGTAATTACACATTTGAAATATATTTAAATCAGTTATTTTAAATGGTATCACTGTAAAAAATGGCTATGATTTTAACAGTAAAAAAACTGAAAATGCTACAGTAAAACCTGTTAAATGGTTAATGGTAATTTCCTATAAACATTTACAGGGAAAAGCTGTAAACGGACATTCCTTGCATTGCATTTCAAATTTAGTTTGAATTGGATGTTTTTTTCTAATAAAAAAATAATTGCTTCTTCTTAGTTTTTTTATGACCACTTATGTTTATTGTTTTATTGTTTATTGTTATGTTTGTTGCATGTAATGTTGGTAAATGAGTGTTTATTGTATATTTCAGTGTTATGATGGTGTTTAGTGTTTGTGTGAATGACTCTGAGCTCCTTCTATATACAGTATGTTCATATTTAAAAAGCTGCTTGTGATGGGCTTTGGTTCATCATGTGACTTTCTCATCACCGCCTGCATTTATCAGTGTGTTCAAAACAGCTACAAAACAGATTTCAGTGCTTTAATAGGTTAGTATATTAACATTATATCAGTTAATTAAATTATGGTATTTAACTGTAAATTTAACTTAAAACTGTAAAACCTATCGTTGTTACTGTATTTTTTACTGACACATTCTGGCAATTACAGCTGCCAGTTTTTTACTGTACATTTTACAGATTTTTTTTTACAGTGTAAAAATACTTCACAATATTACTGCGTTTGCTGTATTTTGGATACAAAGACAATTCTTCATAAACATTAAAAACTGTTACTGTCTCTGTTGCAATCACTGTCAAAGAATTAATGCACCATTAAATTTTTCAGCCCCAAACTGGTTAGTTGATAACACACAGCACACATCAAACAGGAGGATAGAAATAAACAGTAGTGCACTGGGAAACTATTGAGTAATGACCAGCATAGTCATTAACTTGTGTAGAGTAAGTTTGTCTTCTGTCTCTTCACAAATGCGTTCATTAAATGCGCTGTGCCTGTCTGCTGTGATTTCTGAGAAATTAAGGCAAGCTTTTCAGTTTTCATTGACATGGGCTAAAGATGACTGTAAAGCTGGGTTGATGTTATGTAAGAGCATCGTGTTATCGTGCAGAGTGGTTGCAACCTCCACAAGCGGAGGATTTAATCTGATGTGAAAGGAGAGGAGGGAGTTGCAGCGAGTCTGATTCATTCAAATGAATCGGTTCGTTTGAACGGATAAGTTTTGCTGTGCCGGTTCTCTGGTTTCCAGTTTAGTTCAGCATGTGCATTCTTTTGCAGGTACATTAAAATAAAAAAAAAACGGACATGTGGTCCTGTATTTAACTGCATAATAACTGCAGGCATGGTTTTCTTCATTTTGTTTGGATTCAGACCTGTACATATGTCATGATGTCCCTGCAAGGGAACAGAAACAGACGAGTAATTTTATTTTATGACAGGCCAAAAAGATTAGAGGGCACATAATATTATTAGTTACCTAGTAAATTGCCTTGTTTTTCTATATAGATACATCACTTTAATGCCATCAAAAGCCCACTACGTTTGACAAAAACAAAAGCAAGACATACAAGAAGTAAATTATTAGCCAGTAATGAATCAATTCAAGAACGCTTCCACCGATTCGACTGAGTTGTTTAAAAGAACCGACTCAGAAGAACAATTCGTTCGATTCTCGGAGCTCGCAATTGAAGGCTTTAGAGAGAGAGAGAGAGCTGTCTGTGAGAGGAGGCGAGTGATGTGTGCCTCTTTCTCTGCATTCTGGATAAGGCACTGGCTAAAATATGGATCATTATATAATTTTCCTGCGATTCTCTTAAGAGGCTGAGGAAATTAGGATATTAATCTGTCCGTCTTCTTTCAGTCCGATTCAGTTGTGCGCAAAATGGATGCAATGAGTTTATCCGTGACGATCTTCTGGTTTGTGCTCATCGTGGGGAACAGACTGAGCAGGTAAGAATGCGTGTGTCCTTCACACAGTGTGAGAAGAAGAAGAAAACTGTTCTTATCCTCACACGATCAATTCAAGTGCGCTGTACTCAAACATATCCGAGCATGCACCAGTTTAATTGATTGTCAAATGATTGTCATTTTATGATAAATCTTAATTAAACATGCTTTAAGCAGTAAATAAATGCATTTGAGAATTTCAGCTGATCGGTATAATCATCCCTCTCTTCCCAGTAATGGATTAAGCTGATATTTCCAGTAAGGCTTAGAACTGATGCATCTTACGCTTTTAACAGAAAGCAGCATCCCCGGTGTTGCATGACACATTTGATGTTAAATATGTAGTTTTGTAGAAAAATGCCGCCAAAACTGTTAATTCTCATGGATATCGTGCTGTTATTATGCCGTAACATACAGTAGTCTACTCCATATGTATCTCATATTCTCGTTGTTGCTTGGATATGAGTCAGATTTTCATGTTCAATATCTTTAGATTTATAAATAGGATACATCATTGCGCGTATGTTTCGCTGGTGGCATGCAGGAGTATGCTGTCATAAACATTTCTTCGTTTGCCTGAAGCTCTCGACCATACGGTTTAAAACAAGCATATTCAACCATACCAAAAATCGTTTAAGACTTATTTCAAAATAACACAGATTTTAATTTTTTGTCTTTACCAATCTTTGTCACTGTCTTTTAAACCACTACTCAAGTTTTTAATAATTATATATCTATGTACTGTATATAAAGTATATGAACAAAAAAATATCATTACGTTTTAAGACTATAACAGTCAAAACAGGTAGGAACTATAAAACTATATATATGACTAATGTAATTTCATCCACACAATATCAACATTTTTACAAACATTCTCTTTATGTATATAACATAATAAGTGTGTTTGATGTGGACACTAAAAAGGGATGTCTTGTCCTTGACCCATATACACGTCGCTCCCCTTGCTTGTTGTTCGGTTTACATGCAGTTCATTTTTTGTGCATTAACACATTAGGGTCTGCTCCCTGTGTACTTATATAATCCAATAGTCCAGCCTGGACATAGAACCTAACCCAGGAGTTATGTAGCATTTTCAGGACCTGATCTGTTGTATAAGGCAAATCTGCAGGACCGGGCATTTCTAACAAAATGTGGTCTGTGAAATGTCTGTTAGACATGCAGCTGGATCATCAGAATGGAATAAGTTGAATGTCATCAGCATAGCTATGAGATGAAAAGCCATGTTTGAATGGAAGAACCTATGGTGCAGGGTTAGGGTCAATTCAGGAATGAACTCAATTCCAATTCAAAGAAGGAAATGGAATTGGAATTAAACAAGAATTAAAGGAAACAGAAATGGAATTGAATTGGAATTACAGGAAGAGGAATTCAATTCAGGAAGAATTCCACTGAATTCTGTTTATTGCTGAGCATTTATTTGTCATTGCATTTAAAGACATA
>JAUCMT010000043.1:17029120-17044456 GCA_032357475.1 Enteromius thamalakanensis
AATTAGCATGTCTTGGTCACCAATGGATCCTCTGCAGTGAATGGGTGCCGTCAAAATGAGACTCCAAACAGAGAGTCCAGTCCATTAACTAATGTTTTGTTAACTGAAAAGACGCATATTTCTAAGAAACTAATCCATCATTAAGACGCTTCAAACAGTTGCTTTCAATTAAAATATGAATCCTCTATCCATGTTATTGCTTTCTCCAGTGAAAAGTCATCTTGTCTGAATGAGGAGAGAAATATGAAAAGAATCAAATAGTCCAAACACATTTCTAAACAAATGTATTTTGATGTTAGAGGACACCCAGGGATGGACGTTTCTTACTTAAAGAAGCATTATTATGAATTATGTGATATTTTTATAAGCTCATTCTGATGGCACCCATTCACTGCAGAGGATCTATCTGTGGGCAAGTGATATCTGATAATAAAACAAACTCATCACACAGAAGATCTTAAATCTTCCTCGTCTTGAATGTAAATACAAAAAAGTACCTTTGCACTGTCACATGCTGACACATATTCAATTAAATGTGTAATCAATAAACAGATTTTTTTAAAGTGCCATCGAGGTACCTTTTTAAGTAACACTATTTATGCCTGTAACTGAAGGATTTCTTAAACTAATCAGTATTGGATATTTGTAGATTAAACTTCATTGTGTCAGATGGCATGAGTTCTCCTGGTGTATGGAGAACTGACAAACAGCACCTGGCATGGGCCGTATTGTAAGCTTGATTATCAGCAGGAAGTCTTGAAGTAAAGCACAATAGGGTGTTTTGTTTCTCTTTCAACTCTTCTCCCTCCTTTTCCTCCTCCTCCTTTTTTCTATCCAAACAAAGCTGAACATGGCTGTTGAGAGTATTCAGTGATTCACCACCTGTGCGAGTGCGGGGATACAGGTCACATATTTAAAGGGCTTTAAAAACAACAAAAAAGTGGAGTTTTTCTGATGGCAAGACGTCAACGGCTGTCAGTTTCCAGAAGTGAGGCATATTTTTGGTTTGGAGTTAAACACAGCAGAATACTCAGTGTCACTCTACCACACGGATGCCAAATTCCAGCTGTCTGTCAAACTTTAGCGGGAGTTTCTGCAAGTAACTTTGCATTTTACTGTTGTACAAGAAGCGCAATGGAAAGAGTGAGCAGAAATGAGTGGATTTACATACCATTGTGCATTGTGTGATATTACATTCACCTTAATAGAATAGTAGACAATTCTGTCATAATTTAACTCACCCTGTGGTTCCAAATCTGTATAAATTTCTTTGTTCTGCCAAACACAATATTTTGAAGGAAGTTTGTAACCAGGCTGTTTTGGTCACCACTGATGTCCATATCAGGGAAAAACATACTACGGAAGTCAAAGGTGACCCTAAACAGCCTGGTTACAAACATTTTTCAAGATATCTTTCTTTGTGTTCGGCAGAGCAAAGAAACTCATACAGATTTGGAACTACTTGAGGGTGAGTAAATGATGACAGAATTTCCCATTAAATAAAAAGAAATAGAAAGGAGTACTTGACATCCGACATGACTGTTTAGACCCCATGCTGATAACAAAACAATATCTGTTTTCAGATATTATGCAATAAACACTAGCTGGAAAGTCATTTTATTCTTCTATGTTTATGGTTAACAAAAGGCAGGAGTCAGGAAATACGCCTCAGTTCAGGTGAAGAAAATACCTGCGGTGTCATGTTCCGTTAAAGTCATTTCAAGGATTAAATTCCACCCACAACAATCTAGAAACAACCTAGCAACCACCCAAAACATCATGCATAAAGTTTGGGGTTGGAAGGAATTTTCTGCATTTATTTGATCAAATATGATTATATACATTTGTATTTGATGCAAAGCTGTATTTTCAGCATCATTACTCCACTATTTAGTGTTACATGACCCTGTCGAAATCATTCAAATATGCTGATTTGCTGATAAATTATCTCTTTTTATTTCCCTCTAACTTCACATGATAAAAATCAATCCTCTAGCATCTCTAGACTATTGACTTTCAGGGTCAGCTTACAACCACTTTTTTTTTGGAAGCCAGATTGTTCCATATGATTATACTATGCATGTTTTTACCAAGCAGCTTAAAAGTGTTGACAAAACAACTCATGATAAGGCAGATAGAACATTAGATATTTTTTTTATATATATTTTAAGATTAACCTTCAACCTGTTTTAGCAACACTCATCTCACCCGGCTGAATATAGCAATGCCAAGACCACAGATTTAACATGAACATTTTTTAAATATGTCTAGCTTTTGTTTGTCTGCAAAAAAAGCAGATTACATTGTGTGGTACTTGTCATATTTTGTTAGTGATCCAGACACGCAACACACGTTTCCCCTAGAAGTTAAAACTCATTGTGAAATTCCTGAGGAGTTCTGTATTTTCCCCACAACACAAAGTATGTCTGACAAACAGCCATCAACTATATATGGATTATTCACATGGTTTGGGGAGAGTACAATATTCCCAATTCAAGGTCCTGAGGTTTGGTTGGTTAGGGACGGGTCCAGTTGAATTAAACTGAGCGGGATGACAGCGGAACTGTGGAAACACAGCGTTCATAAAGTAGGTGACGTCTGATAGGCGATTGGTCTTGAGCAAATCTTGTCTGTTTTCTTAGAGTAAGGGGATTCAATTCAAAGAGAGTTTGTCTGCCAAACGGAACAGGCTGAAAGTCCGGAGAGTGTCCGTCACCAGGGAAACCGCAGATCCGATCAAACTCTCAGCGAGGGGCGAAGTCAACATGACCCAGATTTCACGTTCCTCACAGACAGTTCCTCGGGTTCTTGATTTTTTTGATCTGTTCGATGAGGGGAGCAGATCCAGACATTAAGGCAGCTTTACACATATGTTTTGTCTGTGCTTACAGGCCTGGAGGAATATCTCAAAAGCTGTCTATTGGGTTAAACACACACACACAATAGTCTGAAATGATCTCTGCATGCTGCTTCCTATGTAATAGAGGAAGAAAAGAAACTTCTTTTGTTCCTGTTGTTTCCTCAAAATAGGATGTGATTATAAATGTCAATTTATATTCATAGCATAATGAAGAACTAAACAACAGCTTCTGTGCACTCACTAATCTCAAAACATGATATTAACTAACAAATAAAAATTTGTAATAATGTTAAGAATTCTAATTACTACGAAATGTATTCCAACTCATATCTTTTGAATGTTAACTAAAGTTACCATTGGAGTCGGAAATATAATTTCAAGAGTTTGCGCTTCCTCAATAAAATAATAATAATAATAATAATAATAATAATAAGCGAGTTTGGCGTGCTGTCGGGGGCGAGCCGGGGATTCGGTGAACCTCGAGCCCTGGTAACAATAACCCTAGCTAGAGGCCGGCGTGCCCCCCCAGAAGGAGCGAACGGGGGAGAAGGGGAGGTGGAGGGGATGTAAAGAATATAAAAAATGTACTGAAGGGTAGGAAACTGGTTTATTTATAGTGGAATTAGTGGCCTGATTAGCTAACTGGCAGCTAGGTTGCAATCGTTGGCAGATAGGTTGTATTTCGACCGCGCTTCCTCTCGAAATTGGTTTACAACTACATTTCAAGAGTTTGCGCTTCTTCAATAAAATAATAATAGTAATAATAATAAGCGAGTTTGGCGTGCTGTCGGGGGTAAGCCGGGGATTCGGTGAACCTTGAGCCCTGTTAACGATAACCCTAGCTAGGGCGGGGCTCGAGGCCGGCTGGAACCCGGTGTGCCCCCCAAAAAGGCTGGAAGACAAGATGGCTGCCAACTCAGAGTCACTGCATTAGAGGGGCCTGATCACCTGGCCAAGATGGCTGCCACGACATCCTAGAGGTCCTGCCAAACTCCGCTGCCCTCCCCATAATAGCGATTGACATTTGGAATGTGTGGGCAGCACACTGCACTCCAGAGGTCTTCTCCTGTCCACAAGTTTGCGCTTGAGACCTCTTCTGTCCATGAACCTGCTTTAAAGGCCTCTCCTGTCCACGAATCTGCTCCTGAGGCTTCTCCTGTCCACAAGTCTGCACTTCGAGTTCAGTTTATTTATAGAGCACATTTAAAACAGTCACACGACTGACCAAAGTGCTGTACAATTGGCAAAAAATCTATTAAAAAAATATATAAAAAAGAAAAAAGAAAACTGAAAAAAGACAAATGAAAGTGTAACAGCAGAGTAGTGACGTGATAGGAAATACATTTTTGAGTAAAATGCACAGCCATACATGTACGTTTTAAAAAAATAACTTTAGAATGGATACGGAAGGCCTCTCTGACCACAACCAGGACCGACCACTGAAAAAGATCAACCCCCTCTGCGTGATAGCCTAGACTGAGAGACCAGCATAAGATTCTGGTCACTGGATCTTAGATTTCTTGGGGCATATAGGGGTGTAGCAATTCAGAGAAATAGTTAGGAGCCTGGTTATGTAAGGCCTCGTCTGTCCACGAGTCTGCTCCTGAGGCCTCTTCTATCCATGAGTCTGCCCCAAAGGCAAAGTTAGTTTAGTCTTTTCAAGTCTATGTCAAGTCTGTTTATGCCTGTTCATGCTACTTCTGTGTCAAGTCAAGTCATTTGTTTGGGTTTTTGGATCGCACTGTCAATAAACTGCACTTGGGTTCATCTCACTGCGCTCGCCTTCCGTGGACCGCTCGTTACACTAATGCAAAAATCATTACAGGATGGAATTGAAACAGTCAAGTTCAGTTCACTCTACAGCCATTTTGAAAATGGATTCAGATTGTCAAAATTAACTGTATTATCCTGACTGCTCTATAATTAATAAAAGACATTTGGCTCTATATCTAAGGATATTCTGGAAAGCATCTATGATGTATTGTAGAACTTTCGGTTTTAGGACTGACCTCATCTGATGCGTAAACACTTACAGAATGATTCACCATTGTCCCACTGTTAGAAATATTAATGATTACATCACTAGTCCTGAATTAGCTCTGTTACTTACATACTTACACTATGGGAAGGTGTATGAAGAGAATACAAGGTCCACCATGAGTGTTCAATGTGTATCAGAAATTGTCTTTGTCAATAAAGCAAGCAGATTTGGCAGAGGGAAGAGAATAAGTACTTTCACTGATGGTGAGAATCTAGTCATGTCTGCGCAGTAATGGATGCATTGCTGAGCTTCTGTGTGTTATAATCAGCATATCCTGCATAACAAAAGGAATTAGTTCTGCTCTGTCTTTCTAAATCTTCGCTGTGAGTGTGTTACATGGGAAATTCAGTCTGATACAGACATTTTCTCCCATGATACATTTCAAAAGGCAGACTTGCTTTGTTCGAAGACGGCCAGGTGCTGATGTATCCACTTGTGAGTGACCTAATTCTGGGCACTCACGAGAGGCAGCAATCATAAAAGCACATACAAGCACTACCTCACAAATCACAACACAATACGCCATCCAGCTATTTTTGTATTTTTTATGTTTTTATGTTAATGTACATTTATGATTATGATTATGATTAGGTCTCTTATATAATACATGGACATAAGCAGGTTTTATAAATTACATAATTTTCTTGTTTGCATTTCCAGTTTACATACATGTACTAAATATTGTTTTATGAATAATCACATACTTATAATAAAAGAATATAAGTAAATTTTATAACAATTATGCGTTATTTTATATTATATATGTTTATTTTAATTAAAATTTAGATTTAGTTATTACAATAAAATATTTAAATTAAGATAAAATTAAATTTAATATTTTTAAAAAATTATTTCATGTGTGGAAATTCTATTTAAATATTAATATACAGTACATACATTATGATATGTAAATTGTACAATTGCAAATTAAAGTTCTCTCTGTCTGTACAAAACGACTGTGATTTTAACTGAAAATGCTACAGTAAAACTTGTTAAATGGTTAATGGTAAATTCCTGTAAACTTTACAGTAAACTGACATTCCCAGATATCCCTGCATAACATTTTAAATTTAGTTTGAATTTGATATTGTTTCTTTGAAACACCTATATGTTTCTTCTTAGTTTTTTCTTATCTGTTACATTTATAAGGGTTATATGTTACATATAATGTTGTTAAATGAATGTTTATTACATATTTCAGTTTAATGAGTCTCACTATGATGGTGTTTAGTGGTTGTGTATATAACACTGAGCACCTTCTATATGTGTTTATTGGTACATCATGTGACTTTCATCATCACCTGCATTTGGTGGTTATCTGTGTTTTTCAAAGGTACAAAACAGATTTCTGTACTTTAATAGGTTTATTAACATGATATCAATTAATGAAATTACAGTATTTAACTGTAAATTTAACTTAAAAGATAAAACATAAATTGTTGTAACCGTATTATACCACAGCTGCCATTTTTTACCGTAAATGTTACAGTTGTTTTTTTTACAGTGATCTATCTGTGTTTTTAAGACATTTATTAAAGCTTTGTTTTTTAGATTTATTTTTGGCGTTTTAACCTTTACTGGATAGGACAGATCATATCTGACATATATATGGTAGTAGTTATTTTAAAAATTACAGTTTATGTCCAGAAATACTCAGTTATGGTAAAATCATGTGTTTGTTGTAGCTGTAAATCTTTCGTCATGACTGTAAATATTGTTTCTCCACTGTCCCAGGCTAAGGTGAGAGCGAGGACAGTGGAGACTTATTTGACACCCCTGACCTGTTTAGATGACCTCTTATTCTCTCTGGACTCTCTCCAGCATTACATAATGAGAATATTTCATTCCCAGACAGCTCTATTGTTCTGTTCTTCCCTGCAAACGATGTCCAGACTACAACAGACAACACAGCACCAAATACTATAAACAAACAGGGCTGGAATTCACCATGCGCTGGAGCACTACGTTGCGTCCAATACAACTTTACCCTGGAGACCAAATATGGATGAGCATCTGTATCTCCCCCTCGGCAGACATGAATGAACAATGAAATGCGGTTTTATAAATCCACAGTGCTTCTCAGAGAACTTCCATCTGCTGCAGGCGAGCAACATACAGACACAAGCTACTATTGATGTGAGGTGTGCTATTTTAGTTTGAGGGTTATAGTGGAATACACAAATGGCATGATATATCTACATACTGACCGGGAAACTGGGTGTCCTTGCAGGCAGGTGAAGGGGGCACTGGAGCACAGAAGCGCAAACAAGCCGCAAGCAGACAGCTTTCTGGGAATTTGTGTTTGGGTAAATGTGGCTCAGATCCCACCGCAGATTTGCAAGCGTCTGTTCCGCTTTTGTCTGACGGTAGAATAGAAATAGTGGCTGTGAAGTCCCTCTGTGGATGCAAAAATGTGTTTTATTTCTTTCGTTTGACAGTTTGCTTTGATTAAGTCGATTTAAATATTTATAAATTCAATTATAAAGTAAAAAAAAAAAAAAAAACATTATATGCGTACATTATTTGGGAATGAAAGGTAATGAAAACAACAGAAATGTAGTACATTTCAACACTGACTTCAGTGAATCAATTCAATAACAACACTATGTCTTAGCAGATACAATGCAACAAGTCTCCAATGTCATCTAATATGTCTGTCCTCACTGACTATCGTCTCGTTTAGCCAGACTTTTAACGGCTCAAGGTGTAGCCTTCAATACAACTGTCAAGCAACACCTACGTAATAAACTGTCTGACCAACATGTAAAAACAAGTATTTAACTGCTTCTGCTTTTTTATCTAACAGAATATAACACAGTAAAAGAGTTAGGTGCTACTAATTGTTTTCAACAAAATTGAAAGATTTACTGCCACTAACCTGGAAATCTGGCTTTTTGAAATATAGCTGCATAAGAAATAATAAAATTAATTTGCTTTGTACTGTTTTTATGCTCACTAGACGAAAAGTCTTAGCGCTTCAGTTAGAGAAGATTATTTTTGGTTACAATGTTGCACCAGTTGCACACTCACTAGTATGGTGACATATAAATACACAATTAAGTGTGCAACTGGTGCAACATTGTAACCACAAATAATCTTCTCTAACTGAAGTGCTAAGACTTTTCGTTCAGATTTCACTAAGCTATCAACTGCATTATTAACAGAATACTTGGCTGTATGCAAACATAGCAACCCAAAAAATATTATGCAGCCAATCAGAACATTTTAACGCTACACTGGTCAACAGTATGGAATAAATTAGATATTTCAATAAAAAAAAAACTTGTTTGATTAGAAATACAGTAAAAACAGTAATACAGTGAAATATTATAATTAATTGAAATGTTTTCTATTTGAATATAGGTTATAATGTAATTTATCCCTGTGATATTCAAGCTGAATTTAAAGTCATTATACTGGTCTTTCGTGTAGTAATCATTCAGAAATCATTCAGTAATAATCAATAGATTGACTTATATGCTTATATGCTTCCTTATAATTGTAGTAATATTTCAAAATATAACTTTTTCGGTAAGACTTTAGAATAGCGGATGGTTATAAGTCATTTATAAGAGATTAGTTAATGATGAAATGTACATCTACAAACTATTCACAAATGATTAATAAGTGATTAATGTTTAGTTAATTAATTTACAAGTCATTTACAAGTTGTGGTATGTTGAAAAGCACAAAAAATGTTTTTTTTTTAATTTAATAAAGTGTGTAAACCTTTTGTCTCATTAGGACAGATGATATGTTGGGTAAAGATGGTCTGTTCTAATGAGACAAAGGGTTTACACACTTTATTAAATTAAAAAAAAAAACATTTTTTGTGCTTTTCAACATATCACAACTTATAAATGACTTATAACCATCCGCTATTCTAGTGTTACCACTTTTTCTTTATTTTCTATCAAATAAATGCCACCTTTGCAAGCATAAGTGATCCAAAAATCTAAATTTTAGAAGTGTATTTGTACCTACTATCCATTTTCACTGCAGCCATATTATTAAAAGAGACATGAAAATTAAATGGCTTTGGCACAGTGTTGTAGAATGTGGTGATAATGGCACAAGCATCGATGAAAAAGGAACATATGGGGAATCATTCCACTGCCAAACCAAAATCACGCACACATACTATGAATATGCTTCCCTACTGTCCACATACATTCAATAAAACACAGGATTTGGATGAAAAAAGACAGATCTGAATTCCAGAGATGATGATTTTTTCATCTGCGGAAAGGTTTTGTATAGTTCTCCTCTCCTTTTGGAAACGCTAAGACAGCTGAGTTATGTTTCAGACCAGTCTGGGGATTTGTTTTTGTACTTATTTTTAAATGTGAATGAATGGTTGTTGAGACAGTGAGCGAGGAATAATAGATGATCGTACCGTTCCACTGATGGGTCGAATGAGAGGGGTTGTGAGGTTTTCACAAGATTGGAGAGCAGGTCAGGATTGATTTGTTTGCTCAGATGGTTTGAGATGGCAGTCTGGAGAGGGAAAATTGATCAGCATGTGTGACGGGTCAGGTGGTCAGATTTAAATACACTTTAGGTTAAAAACTCAAGAACTTATTGATTCTGTAAAAAATATTTCACCCATGAATGAACAAATTTGTAATAATTTAGTATCGTGTTGTTGCAGAACGCTTAATTAAAGAACCAGGGCATTAAAATAAAACATAATGTTTTAAAATGTATTATAAAGACATTTAAATATCTCAAATTTTAAGCTCTATGTGACTCAAGTGTTATATTCCAGGTTTTTCGAATGCATACACTTAATTCTATACATTTGTAGGGCAGTCAATTTTAACAAGAGTAGCCTGGTTTTGTTTTGGGAAATAGTTTTTCTGTACAATATGTTCTTTGAAAAGGAGACAAAATAGATTTAGTGTTATCATTTTATGGCCTTCAGATTTACAAAACAGAAAGACAGATAGCATGTACTGTCTGTTTCTCAAGCCAGAGTTCAGACTGAGAGCAACTGGAGAGAAAAAGACTTATATTTCAGTGTAGCCCTGATCTATCTGTGTGTGTGTGTATTCCCTGGGAGGTCACTAGAGCCTGGAAATGTTGAGGTCACCTGTTTGTTTCCAGAGTGTTGATACAGCATTGTGTGTGTGTTTCCAGGCAGCAGGAGTGTCATTACACTGTCCCACCCAACAACAAATATTCTGAACTCTGACACAGACGAGAGGTCTTCAACTTATCTGAGCATGTTCAGTGACGTTCACCTCTCTGATACGCAGCCAAAATGTATCTTGGCCTCTAGTCAATGATAAAACTAGATGCCTTTTGACCTGGGTCAGTCTTTGCTGCTTGAACTGATTCTGATTCAGTGAACTGGCTCATCTAGTTCACTAAAAAGAACCTGTTCAAAAGAATTTGTTCACAAACTGGACACTGTTTGCCTGAGGCTATATAATGTTGTAAATAAGGTTCCGTTACTTGCACAGAGTGACCAATTCACTTCATAAGACTTCAGTGATGGTAGCCACTGACTTGCATTTTATAAATCACTAAGGTCCACACTTTTAACTAATCTTTGCTGTTGTTTCTGAAATGTAATCTACAACTTGGTCAGCCTGAGGGTGAGAAAACTGATAGCAGATTTTCATATTTTGGGTGAAATGTCCTGTTAAAACCTGCATACTATACTTGCCATACAAAACTGATTTTCAGAGCCCCTTTTTCTCAATTTTAATCTTCTTTTATGCACATCTGGCCCTGCAGAGTGTTCACGGGACTCATTGTGTTGCTGTTTTCAATGGGATTTTACTTTGTGTTGAGGCCTTATTGAATATCCAGTACCCCCGAAAAGGGTAATAACTTCAACCATGTACACTGCTGGTCCCATAGAACTAAAAGTAGGTCAATGAACAAGCCCCAGCACAACCCACCACAGCCTAATGAAAGAAAAGACGTATTCAGGGATAAGGAACTGTTTTAAAATGATGTATGGCACAAATTCAGTATCATTGGAAGTATTTAATTAAAACTGAGGGTTGGATTTAGAACTTTTAATTTGTTTGAGTGTTCAGTGCATACAAAGTGCATGTTGTTCACCCTGACACACACTGAAATATTCACTGTCTTTCTTTAAAATTCCCCAAAGTACACCATTCCCAAAGTACACCACAACCAGATGGTCCAAAAGCTCAATGGATCCTCTCCATGAATAACCAGACCAAAACCGCACTTCTCCATCTCAGGCCTAACATCTCTGTACTAGACATTTCCCTCAGGAATCCTCAGCTCTTTCCACAAGTTCTGCTCACAAATGTGAAAAGCAGACTAGACGCGGAGCAAAACTGAAAATGTGTTTGGCTTAAAGGGGTCACATCATGAGGAATTGCAACTTCCTTGATGTCCTGAGATAAAAGAGCTGCACTTTGTATACTTTCACAACTTCCCCACTAGGAATCTATTTAAAACAAGCTGCAAATATGACTCATTCCAAACTTCCTTTATCTTTTGACATAAACAACTGATTGTTCATGTTAATAAGTGACACCAATTGATGTTTCCAGAATTAGCCTGCCTAGTCATAGCGAATTAAGGAACAACGGCCAGGACAGACATGCTACTCGTAAGGAATAAAAAATCCCCTGACAATTATGCTTTAATTTTAGTAAAATTTTGACAAAACTTGAGTGGGTGATGCCTGCCACTTTGAATAGCCTTTTGAAGGATCCCAAGATTGAAAATTCATTGTCTGCAAGTGTTACATCCCTGGGTCACTTTTAAATGTCAAAGAGAGGGTGGAAAATACTAATGAGAAACTAAATTATTATTGTTTTGGTAGGATAAAATAAAATGAACTATTCACTATGACCTTTCCCTCAATAAACTCCCAAGTACTTCTTAATTCGTAATTAATAGTAAGGTAGTTGTTAAGTTTAGGTATTGGGTAGGATTAGGGACGTAGACATTAATTTATGCTTAATTACGACTAAAAAAAATAGATAATATTCTAGTTAATATGCATGCTAAAATGCCTAAAATAAACACAGACAAAAGACTTTTTGAAGTAAATACTAGAATGACATCTATATCTGTAGCAATCTAGTGCATTGCAGTGTAAGCTTCACGGTTAAAACTATATCATGCTTGTCAACGTGGTCTAAATGACAACAGAAATATACTTTTTCTTGACTTCATGTAGTGGTTATTTTGGGAAAGTCCATGTATTTTGACCAGTAAGAGTTAAAAAATTTTGTGTTATATAAAATTAAGTACCAAAATAAATCTATCAGTATGTTTTTACTTAAGTACATTTAAAAAACGAGTTTTTATTATTTTCAGTTGAGTAAAATTGAAAAAGAGAGTACTTTTACTTTTACTGGAGTAATATTTTATTGTGTGTAACTGTACTTGATTTGTGTACTTCGTCCATGTAACAATAGAGTCAGAGGTGTGCAGATCCTAGTGCAGCATGCATTCAGAGTCAGGCAGGCAGGGTCAATAACAGAGTCAGGAACAATTCAGACAATCCAGAATCATAAACGATATACCAGGCAAAGTTGGGGCAGGCAGCAAACAATCAGAAACCAAGATCAGCACACAGGAAAGCAAGACACGGAAAGGAAACTCTCAGAAGTGTAACCAGGGGGAATACAAGAAATTGCAATGTGGTAAATGTGAGTGTGACTTAAATAGTCCTCCTGATAGGAACCAGGTGTGTGTGCAATCAGTTCCTAGGCATGGGGTGTTATGGGAAATGGGGTATCTGAGACTGATGGTGATGTTCTGGATGGAGTGCCCTCAGGGGGGGGCTTGTGGGCACTCTAGCTGAAAATCATGGTCAACCTCTTCAATGTTTTCTGCAGATGGTAAATCTGCAGAATTTCACATTATTAAGAAGTCAAAATGTGATAACACTTTGAAATCATACTAAATTACCAAAATTACTAGCAAATGAGCATGCAAAATAGAAGATTATAAAAGAAAAGCAATGCAATTCTGTTTTTGATGGGGTCTGTGAACACAAATTTAGTACGTGCCTCTCCATATATGACTTTTTCTTAACAAAAGGTACAGTATCTGAATGCAATATTCAGTTGTTGATGCATCAGTCTGGCAGTTTTCAGGGCAGTATACAAACGTGGCATTTTTGCGCTGATTTCACAAAGGGGAAACAAGTACCAGCAAGGCTTTAAAAAAGGTACCAAACAGAAGGAGATCGAATCGTCTCAGTGCTCATTGTAGAAGAGGTGCAGTGATGAAAGAAAGCTTGAAGTACAGAGCGCAAAAGAAGAGGGGGAAGAGCGGTGTATTTGTGCAACCAGTATCCCAGACATGTAGGGTGTCTCGCACTGGAAATGGAACTGTCAACACCCCACCACGCATCATCACTCACATCACACACACACTCACACACATACACTGTTGTTCTCATTGCAATGCAATTAAACTTTTAAAGAGAAAAAATGGGGACAGAGAGGGGGATGTGTGGTGGTGTGTCCAACCGAATCTAATTTTGATCTCTAAACATTTATTAATATGTTTTATCCACTGGGGATTGATTGGAGCATAAAGATTAGGCAGGTGTAAAAGGGCTAAAAGAGGGGCTGGTAACATGAGCTGATAATTCAAGTTGTTACACTGGTAAAAGAAAATAAAACAGGATAAAATTTAACTTCATGTTGACTTCAAAGGTTTTATCGGGTACAGCATTTGATGTGGTTGTACCTCTCAGAAGAAGACAGCGGTAGAAATAGTTTCTTATGAATTACGAGGTCTGGAAATTGGGGTCAAACCAATCTAGCATTCATGAACAACAATAGACATTTAATTGTGAGATATGTGTGTCTTGACACGAAATCCACAGGAAGTGGGTGATAAACACACAGGAAAAAGTCAAACCCCATCAATTACCATTTTCATCTTTTCAACTTTATCACTATCTGTGACTCAACAACCATGATTCAACAGACAGGAGATTTATGTTAAGGTTTGAAAAAATTCTGGGGAAGTCCTTCAGCTCTCTAACAAATAACACAAATTGATAAGTTTTCGCACCAGACCTTTTAACTACTATAGATTATCCATCCAGTTCTGAACAGGTATTTTCTATTATTTAGTACCTGGTTAGATGACTATGTGGTACTGAAATTTTTTAAATTGTCCATTTTATTTTATTTTATTGTAAAATAAAATATTAAATTAAATTAATAGACAGGAAACAAAAATTTTAACCAATATAACAATTATTAAATGTTTAATGAAACATTACATATAAAATTAAATATTAATTAATATATAATTTAAAATATTTATTTTCATTTATGCATTCCTATAAACCTCAAAAAACTTACATTTTGTACAGTTTTAATAGCTGCCAATTGTGTGTGTGTGTATAATAAATATAAAAAGTTTGATCAGAAAAGCAAATAACCAATTCATCTGTAAATTTCAAGGAAACAACTGATGTTTTACGCCCTGCAGGGTGTCCCATACATGTCCATATTATCTGAAAGTATGATCTTCAAAGACAGACAACACTCTGACCTTTTGGTGGGGTCTTACCCTGTGTGTGTGATTTATTTTATTTTTTTGCTGAGGTGATGACTCTTTAAGAAAAGTCTCTCCATCTCTGAACAACAAAGGTTTCATAGCTCTTTATTTCGTTTCCTTGACCTTCACATGCCCTGGATTCTGACACAATGCTCCACAGCTCCAGGGTCACCAAAGGTCAGTGTGATTATAAAGGACCTGGAAAGACATACAGAGAGAGAATGAGAGGGGTTGTCAAGACTTTGCTGATGCCACAGGAAGCTCTGCTGATTACTGGTGTTGATGGATTAGATGGGCGGAACCTTCGAAGTATCCTGAAGGACCTGGGATACCAACACAATACCTTCAGGTTCAATCTCAAGTAGAAAAGTGACTGAGAACTAAGTTAAATCATCATTGTGACCTTGAACAATCAGGGGGCCTAAATCTACCCCTAAGAAATGTCCGAAAAAAAGTTTCATTGCTCTTTTACTGCACACTTAATGGACTTTTTATCATCTTTAGACAAAATAAAATAAAATAGTACATAGATGGTTTTCTTGAGTATCATATTTAATACATCAAGCTTTTATGTCTCATATTCCTCAAAAGCCTGATTAATCATATGTGATACCTACATTTTAACATGATATTTAAATAAATAAATAAAATTTGCTTCAGTCCAGGAAACGTTCATCCTGAAATATTGCTATAAAATATAAAATATATAAACCTTATTATAATGTTTACTTTATAAAAAGTAAAGATTAAGATATAAGAGAGGGAAAAAAAAAATTCATAATATCTGACGACAGAAGACAAGTAGTAGATTGCGTACAAGAGTTTTTTGTACAGTTTGGTCCCACTTTATATTAAGTGTCCCTAATACCTGTGTACTTACATAGTAACTAGATGTGTATCTAGTATGTAA
>JAUCMT010000043.1:17047363-17059527 GCA_032357475.1 Enteromius thamalakanensis
ACTCCAGTAAAGTACAGATACTTGAAAAATGTACTTAAGTACAGTAACGAATTACAATTACTTCGTTACTGTCCACCGCTGACTAGAAGGTTCACAATATTTTAGTAAATTAACTGAAATTAAATGTAAATTAGTTATGCATCTGTAGTAAAGCTTCGTAGCCAACATTCAGCATAAACTGGCAGGCCCTGATGTTCTGCATGGTTTTTAAGCCAGTAATCATAACTGCATTGCTTCAAAGCACATTCATGTGCTGCAAGCTCAAACTCACAACATGAAATCACACCCCGGCCTACTGCTAGATCAGGCCATCCAGGGCGTTTCCTCTCACCTCTTTGCTATCATCTTTTCTGTACTGACAATAGCTCTTTTAAACACTCTGACACTCGGCCTACTGGTGAGTACATTACCGCTTTTATTTGTAAATTACCTGTTTTGTGTATACGGTTGTGTGAGGTGAACCTTTCTGGAAGCAAAGCATCTTTCATACATTTGATTTCAGATGCACATATACCAAAAACAGCACATTCATTTTAAAAATCAAACTTTTCCTAGACATCAGGTTTGATTGCACTCCTTCGAAAAAGTGAGCTAAAGGGTTGGATAAAAATCAGAGCTGTATTATTATTACTGATATGGATATTAATATAAATAAAATCTGCATTGTTATCATCACTGCTTGCAGCAACTCTATTTAAGAAACATGTACAGACCTTGTATATCTTATTTTAGATATTTTAAATATATATTGGTGACATATCTTCTGATAAATGAGTCAGCGAACAAGCTGCACTGTTCATGTCTTATGATCAACCTTAATGTGCAATTCACAACAGGAAACCACAATACGAATGTAGTTTGTACTCAACTCTTATTTTTTGTCTCTTAAATGATATGACAAATAAAAACGCAGCAAAAATAAAAAGTGATCATTTAAACAAACAAAAAAAAGTTATCTGGAACCTTGTTTCATTTAGGATTGTGATTAAATTCAAGAATGACTGGGAAAAAAGTAAACCAAAATCCTTCTTGCATCAATCCCAGCCACATCCACATTTAAATCATCATCTTGTAGCTTATGTAAGACTCGTCTCATTATTCTAGTGCCTGTGGTCATGGTGGTACAGTCACCACTCATGTAATGCCTGCCTACAGTGATGCAGAAAATAGATGACTTAAAAGTTTGACAAATAAACTAATTAAAGCTGTTTGACATCAATGGCTAAAAGATCTTGATCAAAATCCCACATTAAGGTAACCTCAGGCAATAAACTTGTATCCATTACTTCAGATCAAGCTATTTTTCACGAATGCCATGTATAATCCAGAGCAAATAATACAGGGTTCCTACAGTCATGGAAAACCTCGAAATACCAGGGAATGAAACGTTTATATAAGATCAAAACATGCATAAATGTATATTTTTATAAAAGAAGAACAAACATTAATTGTAATTTAATATAAACTTTATAAAAAATAATCATGGAAATTGTAAGCATCCCTTTCTTGGTATCTCTCTGATATATTTCATTACAAAAAGTCACAGTGTTTATCAGATAAATTGTTTACAAACTGAAAAACAAAACACAACCTCCCCCGAATATTGTAAGAAAGAGGTTACAATAGATTTTTGTTTGTTTGCCAATGTATGAATTTCTAGTCACTGTTCCGTATATACCAATTTACCCCTTAATATCTAGGACAGTGAGCTCATACTATAATCTGTGATTAACTGCGCTGTATTATTTCCGAGGAAATGTCGACGCCGCCTTTTATGGCTCATAAAAAGTTTTCACTCTTTAAATTCCGCAGAATCTAGCCCCCTGACTGCGGTGACATCACGACCCACGAGTTGAGCGTCCTCGCAACCGCTGACCAATGGGCGTGCGGTATGCAAATGAGCTCGCGCAGGTTCGCAGTGTAATGCTCGCTCCTCCCGCTCGTGCTGCTCAGATTCACTACAGACCCTCGAGCCCGCGGTGCATTTACCGTTATCACTCCGTTCCTGCGATACACAGCCAAAATGGGCAAAACGCGCTTCTAGCCTCGTTTAGACGCTAAAAGAAGAGTTTCTTCTAACACGGATTTTGTTTCTTACTGGAGTTACTGAAGAGCGGAGGACACGTAAAGATGAAGTACAAAGTAAGTGACTCTTCATTCGTGCGCGCTATTTCCGTAAACTCATCTGTTTGCTAGAGTAAAATGTGTAGAATATACGTTTATCAAGCTAAGGAGGGATTTCTATGACTTTTTTAATGAAAGCGGAGCTGTTCTTCAACTGTGGCAGACAGATAGACAAAGGTATAAATTGTACATTGCTCATTACTCTACCTTTATTTATGTGCCATTATTGTGTGAATGTTTATTATACAGGGCCAAATTGTGTAAATTCAATGGAGGATGTGCTCAAGCATCCTTCCCTTTTAATACCAATGCTTTTTAACTTGTTAAATACTCCTTAACTTGACAACCGGCTGGCTCCAGCTCTGAACAGCAGTAATTTGTGTGCGTAACCAACCAACCATTCATTTATTGCATGGCTGGTAAGATCCGATAGCAAAGTGCAAATCACATCATTTATTACAACCATGACACAAAAGCACTCTTTGAGCTCTATTGTAGCGAGACTTGTAAAAATGATGTGATTTACACTCTGCATTTTCAACTCAAGTTTTCTTGGAGCCACTTGAGGATATATGGGGCCATTCATTAGCCCAGGTTCCAGCCCCTTTTCCAATTTGAGCCTCACTGCGATTGTGTAATGTGATGTTTTAAAGCAAACAGCATGCATTTTGTTCAGACTAACAGGGTTGCTGTTATACTGAGTGTCGGTGGAGACAGAAAATAAAACCACCCCAGGATTTTATGTGCATGTCCATGTTTGATTTGTGCATAGATTGCCCTCTACACTGCTGGGACTGTTTTCTGAGGGTGGTTTTATAGACGTCATTCGAAAATGATGAATAGAATCATTAATGAACCCTATATTTTTATACTTTTGTACTTATTTGATTGGTATTATCATCCAGTAGGAAGGAATAATTCACATGGAAATTAAGTTTTTGTTTTGATTTGGTGTGACGTACAGGCTGAAAATATGGCTTTAGAACACTTGGAACATTGTCTTTTCAAACTACTTTCATGGTGCTTACTTAAAAATTTTATAGCTTGACTGCCTCAGATCCCATTAGCATTTAATATATAGGCTTATTTTTAAGCAAAAATTAACCTATGTTTTTTTGTAAAACAGTGACTTTAGCTGTCATCCTTTCAAAAGTTTTCCCAGCTGATTTTGGGGCACTCAAAAGTTTGGCCAGATCTGTACTTCCAATCCAAGTGCACAACAGCGTGGGGGCAGCTTTTCATTCAGGGGAAACTTGGCTCTTGTGTGTGATTCCCTCCCCATTTGCATAGTCTTTGAGGCTTTCAGCCCTTTGGGAAGATTTGCTTCCTACTTTGGTAGGAGGATCGAGCAGCTCTTCCTGAATGGAATGCTTTTGTCTGCTTCACACTATCTGGGGAATGTGGAGTACTTGGCAAAACACGGACTGTTAGCGCATATCAGACTGTTTGGATTCCTCTACAGTATGGCAATGAGCCTCTATTGCGATCTCACTCAAATATGTTAAACAAAGGTTTGATTTATTTGCAAAAAATTATGTAATGTGAAATCTAAATTAATTAAAGTAATTTTTTTAATACATTTAAAAAGAAGGCATTACTTTTGTCTTCAGTGTCACATGATCCTTCAGAAATCTTCAATCATATGCTGATTTGGAGCTCAGGGAAAATTTCTTATTGTCAGTCTTGAAAACAGTTATTCTGCTTAATTTTGTGGAAAACATTTTTTAATTAAAAAAAAAATTGTAACATTATATTTTTATTATTTTTATTATTATATTATATTATTTTTATATATTATTTATGATTATTTTTTTTTTTACGAAAATAATCTTCATTGACATATCTATATATAAATCTATATATATTGTTAATTATTATAATAAATTTGATTGTATTAAAACATGTATCTATTCCCTTTGATTTAAGTTAAAAACTACCTATAAAAAACTATTTGAAATAAAATAAATATTTTGTAACATTAAATGGCAATAATTCTCATTGACATATTTCTATAGAAAATATTTAATCAATTATTATAATATATTTGACATTTTATATTTTCTATACAGATATGTCAATGAGAATAATTGCCAATTAATGTTACAAATATTTATTTTATATATATATAAAATAAATATTTTTATATATTTATTTTTATATATATATATATATTTATATAAGTTAAATAATAAATACGATTTTTTAATGTTAATGCAAATAAAGTCATTATAGAAAAACATTACGAATTTAGTCCATTTGATTTTGGAGTGAAATATGACCTATATTTTTCTTGGCAGTTTTTGTGAGGCTCACCCCATAACTTCAGAGGAAGTTGCGTCAAAACAGATCCAATTTCCTTTTATCTCCTGCTTACACAGAGAGATCCTTTGTATGCTGGCATTTCTAAAACTTTTAAAGCATCTTTGCCTCAGAGACAGGTTTACTTTTAGGAGGACTTTTACCGCAGGGTATTAGAGGGTCAGGGCTGCAGGGGCGAACTGGTCACGCTGTTGTTGTTTCTGACGCAGAACAACTGATGTACATCACCCTGAGTGACACACTGGCTGTTCTCGGTTCACGGTCTGATAACTAATCTGCCAAACTCAACAGAGTGAACAGACAGCTGACGGAATAACTAAGCCCATACTTCCTCAGTTTAACCTGTTTACTTCCAGAAGCGCTCTTAAAAACCAAAGTTTTCTTAACTGGGAGTATCAAGGACGTCCTTCACACAGTCCATGAGGTTAAGTACTGCTGTTGGTTAAACATTAAGTTCTCATCAGAGCCGGTCTTCCATCTTTGGAGCAATGAAGACACTAAACAGACCTCATCTTTCAGTCACATGCTCCACACCTTGATGTCACGCATCACAAAGGTCAGTCAGAACCCAGGCCTGTCTACATCAGTTATGTTTTCCAGCAGGTGCGCAGGTGTGAGAAGATACATAAGTCCCAAATAATCCTCAAACAAGCAGACCTGTATGGCCTCTTATTAGATTTCAGGGCTCATGTAGCCTGTTTTTAACAGACACAGGGATCTGGGAACAGTTTGAGACTGTTACACCATAGATTTTCCCTTAAGGAGCACATCGAAATGAGAGCTGACCCCTCCTTCTGAACACCCAGCCACACTCAAACGTCTGCACCCTGCTTTCCTGCTTTCTTTTCACTCTTATGTAACTGTGGCACAAATAGCCTGAGAGGCACAAAGAACTGATTAGGTGAAGTAAATGTTCTGGGATTTTTTTCCCCCTCTCCCTTTTCTCTCTAGGCTGTAATCCAAGTCGATGGTTTTGTTTGGAAATGTACATTGTCCTCAGTGTGTCTAAGGGGAAAAATAGGGGGGTTGCCCCATGCACTGAAATGTCGACAAGTCTCCTGATTCTCAGAAATTAAAAATGACCCTAGCAATCACACATGGCAGCTTATTTCCAACATGTAATAAAAAATGAAGAAATAAAATAAGGTAATTTAACATTGTTATCTATCAATTTTATATATATTATATATGTCTCTCTCACAATTAAAAGCTTATGTCCTTAAAATGAAAGTCTGTTTATATCTCAAAATTCAGACATTGTTTTCTCACAATTGTAACATCTCATAATTCTGACATTTCTTTCTTGCAATATGTTTATATCTTATGATATATATATATATATATATTTTTTTTTTTTTTACATTTTTTTTGTTCAGAATTGTGTTATATATACTTGCAATTGTGAATGAACTTGCAATTTATTTATTATTATTATTTTATTTCTTTATGTTTTATTCCAATGGTGGAAAGAAGCTTTCATCTAGTGTTTCGGTGAACTTGATATGAAGCATATCTCGTCAGATTTGTCCTAATTTTACAGAAGACATAATTATATAGATAACCTAATTATCTAAACCATTCGATCCATATTAATATGGTATAGCTTTGTACTCTTACTATCAACAAAAATCTTGTTTGCATTATTTTTCTTTAAAGAATTTTAGCCAACATGGAATATAACCTAATCATCTAAACCATGCGATCCATATTAATTGTATAGCTCTGTATTCTTACTATCAGCAAAAATCTTGTTTGCTTTATTTCTCCAGAAGAATTTCTTCCCAGGCTGAGATAAGATTAATAGCTGAGCAATAACATTTATCTGTATGTGTGTGGGAGTTATTCAATGTAAGGGAACTTAATTTAAAATTACTTCTTGTTTGCACCTATTGGTGAACATTGGAGTATGAAGACTTTTGTGTGAGTCATTGTGTGTGTGTATATTCATGGTCTGTGTGTGTGTGTGTAGGCCACATCGGGGTGGTATTGTGCATAAAGAACACTTCTCAGCAGGCATTTCACATTCCCCAGGGTAAGAACAAGGGCTATTCAGAGAGCAGGTCTCAACCAGCGCACCAGAGCACGGCTCTGCTCTGTTTGAAAGACACGGACAAAGAAAAGAGACGGTTCTGAAGGAGCTGAGAGCCCTCCTGCATATACAGACATGGAGGGGGTTGCAAAGATGCTTCAAATAAGGAACTGTGAACCTTTAAGAAGCGTAACCCGCATAGATGTTAAAGAGCACACATCCCCCCATATTCAGATTAGTGCTCGACCGAAATGAGATTTAAAAGTGGATTATTCAAGCCTAGATTTTGTGGTTATATTCATGCATCAATGCATGAACACACAAATCTTCAGATTTCAGATCTTTATTCTTACAAAATTGCTGACAAACTATGAAAGCCAAGAGTTTGTTTGCCTCCAATGAAAGGTGAACTAGATTAGATCGATCCAGTGGAAAAATGAAGGAGGATAGTTTGTCTTTAGTGGTGATTTAGAGCGATTATGGTGAACTGTCAGATAAGAGGAACTTTGACAGCTGCAAACGAGGGAAGCAAATGAGGTTGGCGTGATAGTATGAGGCTGTTTCCCTTGAACTTTGTGACTCCTCTTTACTTGTAGTCATCACTATTTAAAGACTGACCTTCTTCTTCCTGAAATGTTTGAATGGATTTATCATTCATTGTTAATTCCATGTTTAATTTAGTTACTTTCTTTATTTGCCAAAATAAATGTATTTATTTATTTGTATTATTTCTTTATTTATTTGGATTTTTAAATTCTGAAAAATATTTTTCATAAGATATCGTGTCATCTTTTGTCAGATACTGTATATATTTTAAAAAGTAACATAAAAACATTTTAAACATTTTTGAAAAGAGAAATATAGTTTGATGTCTGTGTGTTTTCTTTCAACAAAAAATTATTTTTTATTTATATTATTTTTTTTAGCCTTGTAAGCTCACTGAATAAATAACAGGTGCTGTTTTACAAACATTAGTCCGACACACAGCGGTTTCTGAGGACATATGTTTTTCTGCTTCATTTAGACATGTCAGAGCAAAACAGGCTTGCCCTATTGACCCAAAATCCTTTGAAAGTAATTTACAGCAAGCTCGTGGACTGCTTATCTGTGCCGGACCACTACAGACTTTCACAAGAAGTGTGAAATTGAGATGACATTTCCCGCTCTTGAAGGGACGCCCCCTGCTGTGACATCATAAATCTATCACACATCCGAGTTGCTAGCTGGTTTGGAGGGAATTAGGTCTTAAACTATCTCCCACAGGATGAATGAACTCCATTACCTCTCAGTTCATTTACACTGCATACTTCAGTTACTTGGAGGCGTGCTGGTGTAAAATATACTTGCACATTACGTTCCTGCACATTAAGCAAACACTGCTTACAAATGCAGCATTATGCAATTCATCGAGATACTGGAATAGTTTTTAATAACAGTTTGTTAGAGTTTTAGATATTGTTTTAGATATATTGATGTGTTTTTACCATTTTTAAGATGCTATAGTTTTATATTTTCATTTTTATTTTAGTAAAATGTTTAGTAATTTTGTTGTGTGTCATAATTTTTTTAATGTCTAGTTTTGTAAATGAAACTAAAAGAAAAAGGGGAAATATTTTGTTTTGGAAAAATCTGAAATAAACTTTAATCCTAATATCAATAAGACATTTTATAGGTACAAGGTCAAGAGCCAGTATAATTATCTTATATCTTGTTTTTTTGAGATGAAGACAAGCTTCAAGCTGAAGGTACAAAACCTTCTAGTTCTAACAAGGCTTGCAATGATAAAATATAAGAGCCAAATAAGACTGCCTGTGGTTTTTTTAATAAGCAGTTACAATGTAAAATTAGCATTTTATTGCACTGATTATATACGTAAATGTCATTACGCCCCACCTACAACAATCTGGGTCTTGTTTTCAGTAATGATGCTGAAAGGTTGCCAGCTTTAACCACCACAAGTCTTATTTTGTCCATGCCTACAGAATTTGAACACACCAAAACTAACCGTAGATGTGTGCAAATGCTCAGAAATGCTGGTGTGGTTTAAAGGTGTTAAGGGAAAAGCCTGCGCTGTATGATTAGAGTCTTTGAGGTTGCCATGTTGGCTGGGCTGTGTTTGTTAGTTGGTTGGTGGGCGGGGGTTTTTTTGCTGGTGTTGTAAGTCGTGTTGTCGACAAAAGTGTGGGCGATCACTGATTCACAGTGCTGAGGAAAAGGGAGGGATAGCTAATGTTAACATCATACGACCACTGAAATGAGACAACACTCTTTTTGTGTCTCCTTCCAGGCTTTTATTGATTGGTCAGATGCAAAGTGAAACATGGAACTACTACTGTAACATAGTCAAAATATGTCTCACTATGAAATCAGACCCCCTGCTGGGAGTTTTCAGAGTGTCAGCATTCAAACCACCAGATTTAAAGCTGATTTTAATCTCATGCATCAAATTTGTTGCATTTGTTTTATACTCTTCAGATCATTGCATTAGGGCCTTTCACACTGCTTTAGTACTGAGACTAGTTTGCGAAAACTATTTCCCAGTACCAAGATTTGCATTCACAAAGACAGTGGTTATTAAGAAGTGATGTAGTTAAACCAGTCGACAGCAACATCAGTTGCAAGCGGTGTTCAACAAGAGAAACCAAGAAGAACACCATAGACAAAGTCTTCAGGTAAATGCCATTTATAAAAGAAATAAGTTGATAATGTCTACACTGTATATGTTTACACATGTTTAAATCATGGTGGATGAGGGTGTTTTCGTACGTGTTTTTGCACTTATGTCATCCTGGTACTACCTGGTACCTGGTACTTTTTTAGACCCTACTCTGAAGTAAGGTGAAGTAAAAGTAAAAGTGGAATTACTACTAGACTAAACAATTTCTGCGTTGCGAACACACCAAAAAGTGGATAACTCCACCATACAATACTATACAATTTCCTGCCCTAATGTAATCAGCTGCTGTTTGGAGCAATCTAATTGAAGTTATTTCAGTGCCAGAATTGTTAAATATTTAGTTGTTTGTCAAATGAATCTCACAATGCCATTAAAGAACACGTCCATGTTTATATTAAAATGTTTTGTATAGAAATAAGCACATGACATTTTTACATTTACAATTCTCAGTAATATAATCAAATATTTATACATCACAAAACATTTTGTAATAAAACTGTTAATAAACATATACAGTATATACTGTATATGTATATGTGTGGATATTAAATTTTTTTCTTTTTTTTTTCAATATGCAGGGTAACCCATTTTGTTCAAATTCACAATGTCAGTATTTGCAGAGGCAGAATTCAATGTTTTGCTCCAGTGATATTAGCTACACGCCATATGATAAATGAAAAATGACTTTAATTCGCAATGTGCTAAGTAAAAATTGCTGAAAAGATCTCAACCAGTTGTTTGTGTGTAACTTACTGGACGCTAGAGAGCATTGATCGAGCACTCCATTGTGTTTTGGCTTGAGGCATGAAATGATCGATCACGTTTTGCTGCTATTATTGTCATCGCCTGTTTGCTAGAAGCAGTTTAATTGCAAGTAAACTCACATGCAGCCAAATCATGACGTTTTGCATTAAAGTGTACAGAGAGACAAACTAGCTCAAGAATTATCTAAAGTAAACACAACCGTTCCTTACCAGTCCCTCAAACGTCATGTTCATTCGACAAAACCAAACTCCCATTCACTCAGCACAACGGCCAAGTTGAGTCACCATGTCTGTATTAGAGTCATTATGGTAATTATCTTCTATATTTACTCGAGTGAAATGAGGGTAAAAGGTCCTGGTTCACCAGTCCTACCCACACCACCCTCCCTCCAGGGGAACGTTAAAGTGAGCTTGCCTTAATTCTCACACCACTCCATTTCAATGAAGAAACACACCACTTTTCTCAAGGTAGGGGGTTTGCTTATTGGCCGAGACGATTTAACGATCTTTGTTTGCTCAGTGCTTTTTTTGCACCCTGAGGGTTTAGATTTCTGCAGTGTTTTGGTGACTTTGGCAGCGTTGTTGGGGGAATTCTTCGCTAGTGTGTTTTGACGTGCTCATTTACTACTTACATAATCAGCCTTTATGATTTTACTGGGGCAAATCCAAAAACCACCCAATGACAGTGTACGTAAGTAAGGAGGCTTTCCGTGCGTTAGTAATTTTTTGTTGCGCAATGGTTTCAAGTTCTATGCTGGTTAGCACGTATTCCTCAACATACAGAGGTTACTACACAAACACAAACTGTCTAACTGCCACTAAAAAAATATCATTTTTATGTAGGATTGGATGAGCCAGTCTTGTTGAATTTCCAAAAAGTCTCTAAACATAGAGATGAGGTGTAAGATGTCGATACCAGAAGCTAAAACTCAACCAATTTTAAATGTAAGCATTTTGAGTTATCATGCAAATGTAAATAACAGAAAGTGTATATATATTATATTATGTATATATCAATAACTATATAACTATATAAATCCTTATTTAAGGTAATATAATATTAAACACTGTATCAGCCATCTTGCTCAGTGAATATGCATCATTGACAGATTTGAATTTTGTCTGAATTTCTTTATTCTAATGTTATTTTAGTATCATTGTAACACTATTATAGTTTTTATTAATAATTTCAATGTTTTGATTTTGTTATTTAAATTTTTAGTCCGTTGTACTTTTGCTGTTATTTCTTTTAGAAATTCTTTTTTAGTTTAGTTATCAATTTTTATGATTTTTGTTGACGTTACCTATAATAACTCGTTCCAGAATTTGTGGTCAACATTATGACAACTAGAACCATTTGCAGGACAAACCTGGACACATCTGGTTCTTCCCTTATAAAACACCACTGTTTTATAAGATGGCCAAACTGTTCATGAGTCCATCACGAAGCTTTACAGCTCAATTACAAGTTATTTCTACATTGAAGTGTTGGGGCTTTCCAGACCATCCGGGCAGGTAATGTCTAACTTGTGAGTAGTGGGACAAAAAATACACCACTGATTAGACCTCTTTGTGCTGCTCTGCACCCAAAGAGGCTAATATTAGCATTCAGATACACCTGTGGTTTGTATGCATGCTAAACAAATGTTTTTAAACTTAACTTCATTGATTTGCATTGATTTATCTGTGTGTTTTTTTTACTCTGTCGCCATCCGGTGAGATTGCAAATTGAGTTATTATCACAATTAAAGCCTGGTATTTTTGGGATGTACTGTAGATAAAAGATATTTTCTGCCACAGTCATCTTTAAAATATAAGGTATTTAATGGCTAGTTTAGGGTGGTCTTCGTTGAAAGATGCACGTCAAATGTTTGTGAAATGTAGTACTTCTCAAATTGTTGCACTGTAGTTGTAGCAAAGCGAATTTCTTCTTTTGGCACGGAAACTTTGCACAAGAGGAAACATGTATTACCGTGATAGTGAACGCTCTGAATGCAATATTGCCAGATCAGTTCTGCTTACAGACGTCACTTTGTGTGTGTGGAGGTTAGAATATCAAACATGGCTCGAATGATTCATTTGCTTTATTTAGACACCATCACATCCATTTTTGACACTTTGTTTCTTCTTAGAATTAAACCTTCTGAGTAAAATCTGCTTAAGTGTTGTCACGGTACCAAAATTTCAGTATTTGGTACCAATACCAGTGAAAATCCACGGTTCTCGGTACCAATTTCGGTACCAAAGCAAA
>JAUCMT010000043.1:17117857-17128251 GCA_032357475.1 Enteromius thamalakanensis
CTATCTATCTATCTATCTATCTATCTATCTATCTATCTATCTATCTATCTATCTATCTATCTATCTATCTATCTTTGCCCTATCTATTTATTGACATTCTCTATATTATTCAGATTTAGATTTGTTCAGATTAAATAACTTGTAATTCAGAAATACAGCTCTTTCCAAACAGTATTTCATATATAAAAATTAAGCAGTGAACCTTTAAAAAAAAAAAAAAAAAGCTGACGTAGCTGATAAGAAAAACTTGCCCTAGAAAAAATCACTGAAAAGAGATGACAACTAGCCCCAGCTTCTCCTACGGTTGTAACTCGCTAGAGGGAGCGCGAGGGAATTCAATCCGGAACGTTTTGATGACGTCCCTCTCCTCTGCGACTAAGCGCGGCGCTCGAAACCACTAGGATACAAACATGATATTTTGAGCATGTAAGACAGCACAAATTAAGGTAATAACACGAATACTTTTACTTCAGTTGAATTTCATAGGTTCAAAAGTAAATGTTTTTTTTATTATTTCGTTTCTGAATAAACACAAATCTCGCGTGCTGCAATAAGGACGTTGAAGATAAAGCTGTAGGAAAGCTTAAGGTTTGCAAACGTCATTTCGTGATGCGTTACTAGTATCTTTATCGGTGATAACTAGACCGTTCGTTGAACAGTACTTCGTTCGATAACGTTAACAAGTAGTTTTGCATGCTCAAAACCGTTTAAATAAAATTTTGAGCATAGAGCTAAAGGTGTAATACACATCAGGCATGTATTTAGGGCTACCTTTTTATAATTAATTGGCAGAGAATAACTAGCTTGCTTTATATCTTCTTTGGTGTCATAAAAATAAAAAACTAGCAAAGTGGTTGATTGTTACATTACACTGTAAGACTGTAACACATCTTAACATGTGACATTGTCCACTCATTAATGACTTCTCTGTGCTCAGGGGAACATGGATGTGAGCCATTCCATTCGTGAACGCACCATCGCTGAGAACAGTCTGGTGATTCTTCTGCAGGGTCTGCATGGCCAGGTGACCACCGTTGACCTGCGAGACGAGAGCACGGCGAGGGGACGCGTTATTAACGTGGACGCTTTCATGAACATCCGGCTGGAAAAGGTTCTATACAGGGACAGACGGGGACGCATGTCCAGTATGGATGACTTGTTTATCACGGGCCGAAACGTGCGTTTCGTCCACATCCCAGACCACATGAACATTATAGAGACAATAGAGACCCAGCTCGCCAAAATACACCGCGTGCGAAACTTTGGAGCAAGTGGTGGGCGCAAAGAATACTCTAAGAAGAAATAGTTTTTATGAGTAATTCATGTTTGTCTTGCAAATATATGGCTTTGTAATACGCAGTATTAATTTTTATTAGGTAATGCAATCATGGAGCAAAATGTAATAGTTTACTTTGAAAACGTTACTAGTTGGTGATTTCAAAAAGTTTTGAATATAATTTCTAGGATATAATTTCTGTTCAGTTTCCACTATTTTAGTGGTTTGAGAAAGCAGTGAACTGAAATAAGCACTGATCAAATATTTCCTTAAACTGATGTTGTGTTTGATTAAACAATGCATATTTTTACTTTAGATCTTTGCTCTGTCTATAAATTGCAATGCCCATAACTATCTCTTAATCACAGTAATTATATGCAAGTATCCTAAAATAAAAAAAACTGTGCTAATTTTAGACGATCATATAAATAAATACAGCTGCCAGCAGCAATCACCGGGGTTTAACATTTACATTTATTCATTTAGCAGACCCTTTTTTTTATCCAGGCGACTTACAGTGGAGCAGTTGGGTGAACGGTGCCTTGCTCAAGGGTCTCACCTCAGTCGTGGTATTGAAGGTGGAGAGAGCGCTGATTATTCACTAACCCCCCCCCACAATTCCTGCAGAACCTGGGACTCGAACCCACAAATTACAAATCCAACTCCCTATCCATTTGGCTGCCCCCCAGGTTAAATAGGGACACTTGGGTGTATGGCTGACACATTGAAAGCACAATGAAGATGGACAACAGACTCATAGACACAAACAGAAATGAAAGGTTAAACTATTAATAAAAACATGAACACACACACACACAAATGAAATGGTTAATACTCAGTAAGCATGCTTACACACAAACACACACGTACACGCTCAAAATCCTAACAATTACAATAGGGTTTCAGCGCTACGAACTCAAACCCCTAATTACAGAATGGACATTAATCTACTAACATGGAAAGCTGTTGGGGATAAACACATACAAGTAACTTGAACTGTATGTGTAGTACAGTATAATGAGCTGTCAAATTAGTACTAATTTGTAGTAGTTCACGTGACCATGAGAATGTGCTGAAATTCACTCAGACTATTTAAAGACGTAGAAATAGAATATAGTATTACATCGCTTGCTCATCAGTGAATGGGTGCCGTCAGAATGAGAGTCAAACTGATGATACAAACATAACAGTAATCCTCACAACTCCAGTACATCAACTAATGTCTTATAAAACAGAGACAAATTCTCACATCAAAGTACAACAACATTTCAATTCAGTTTTTGCCTGTAAACAGTGTTTGATCTGTGCATGTTTATCTCCTGATTCAGATAATAATACTAAGAAATAAGATAAGAGCACTGGTGTAAGTAATATTATAGAGGACTTTAGTTTTTTTTTTGATGAAGCAGTGGACTTCTAATAAAGACTCTGCTTCACATTTAAGATTTAGCATGAATCGTTGCTTTAAACTAAGCCTTCAGATTAGACTAACAAACAGAAGAAATTCAACTGCTTTTGTCTCCTACGTTTTTTTGTTTTTGTCTCAGTGTACCGCCAGTGTGGCAAGGGATTTTACATCTTTAATTTTGGAACAATATTGTTTTGCAGAAGGCTACATATGCTTTGGCATTGCGTATGAGGATGCAGGATTTTCAGTGACCACAAAATCATCATCCTTGCGATGACTCAAACCTCATTCCTGTCCGGACGCAGGAATATTCTGGTAAACACAACACATTGCACAACAAAAATTACACGTGCTGCTTAAAAAGAGACTTAAATTCCAATTTTAGGGAGATTAGGGAAAAATCTTTTTTAGGGTGGTGCTTATGTTGAAGGTCTAAATGGGCAATTCAACTCAACTTGTGTTTAGCTTTTTGTCCCAGCGTGCACCTGCTGATGTGAGTATGCTGCCCACATTATGTCCCTTTATCTCCATCGACCTCAACTTTTCTGTGGAGAACGGTTCACAGGTTTTCACTGGTGGTTCCTGAGCTCAGGCGTTTAACTCTCGTCAGACGCGAACACAAAGACCTCTTTTAATCTAGCCATAGCCTGAAGCGTTCGGTGCTGTGCCCACTGCAGACATTTCCTGTTCCACCCGCAGGGTTAACCCTACACAGACAGAGATCTTTCTGGCATGCTCGACGTGGCCCGTCCCAGAGGTTGGGCGGCCGGCCTTATTCAAGCCTTCACACGCTAAAAGACACATCATTTAGGGGCGTGCTTGAATGTTGAAAGTGAAGACAAACAGAAACAGAAACAGTTTTATATTTGCTACCTATTACTTTTGAGCTCTGCATTTATTTTGGCTCACTTTCTAAATATTCATAGTGTAAAGACAAAGAAGCGCTTGATCGTGCAAAATAGTCTTTGTTAACTGGTGTTTTAGAGATACTTTGTAGCAAAGTTCTCAATCTTTCTTTTTCATTTGCACTTTCTTTCACAAAATATGTATTGTATGTTTAATATGTAGTTTTACAAAGCAACATACTTTTATTTATTAATTTAGTTCATTTTTAGAGTAGCATTTAGAGTATTAATTAGCATTTACAAATTTTAACATTCTACTTTTTAAAAAACGTCAGATGATTAATTATGTAATTGAGAGCCTTAGTTTTTATAAGTAACAAATAAACATGATGTATGATAAATGATGAAATAAAACAAACAAATAAAAAAAGCCACATTATTTCTTCCATGCAAAAAAATCTTTTAAAAGTTTTTTCTTCATTTCCTGCTCACCGTATTCTCTGTTAAACTAATTTGGACCAGTATTTGTTGTGAATAGCTATATATATACACACACACACACACACACACACACACACACACACACACATTTGAAAAGAGTTCCCTTCAGGTTTGTACATCTAACAGTACAGATAATGTTTAAATAATACAGTAAAACATAACATAAATACAGATGCTTTAGTGTTTTTTAAATTATCTATATTTTTCTTGAAGTATAAACAGGGCATGCCTTGTGCATAAGAAACATCATATTTGTGAGGCCACGGTATGGTATATAAACTAAAATATTTTGAGGCAACTATCTAGTGTATAAACTAAAATACTAGACCATGCGTTCAAACTATTTGAGCTGCTACATTTAGAGCAGCGTCTGTCTGAGCTTAAAGAAAACACTGTGTATGTTTTTCTGTGGTTTACACACCCACTCAACATGCTCAAATATACATGTGTGGACCTGAAGAAGAGGTTTACACTGATCTGGTGACCAGCGGGCGTGAAATGTGGACTGGATCGCACTGCCATCTCAAGGGTTTAAATTCTAGTCTGATGTCGTTCGCCCCTCCCCGAGCTCTATTTTCCCTCTCTGACAGGAAACACCTCCCTTTGCCCAAACTGCTTTTCTATGGTCTGGTCCCAGTGAGAGAGCTGCTGTGTATGTGTGAGCACATCTTCTGAGGTCAGGCACAGAGAAGTGTCAGCAGCAAGAGAAAGAGCGTGTGTTTGGAGCTAAAGCACCTCTCAGCATTTTGTGTTCCCACTTCATCTGCCCGTGTGTGAGGTCACTGCACCTCTGGATACGGGTCTCATCTTTCCTCCTCCAGGACAATCTGGACAGAAACGATGATTCCTTAGAAAAGGTAAGACATCAAAGAGTGCATTTTTTGTTAAAGGAACAGAACATCAAAACTATCTTTGACTTTTGAAGTTGTTCAGAGAGCAAAAAATGGAGTGTGGGTGGATTGGTTTAATTAAATAGCTAAAATGTTTTATTTTTGTCTGCCAAAAAAATATAACAAGCTAAAAACCCCACAGATCTACACTGAAGGAGGGACTACTGTCATATCAAGCAGAAAAACTATGTCACCATATAAAAACTGTATACTGTAAATCACATAAAAAAAAACAGACTTAAGGTGGACGTTTTTGATTATGCAGTTACTAGGGACTCTTCTGACTCCAGCAACTGCATAGTGACACCCTAGCAACCCCCATTAATACCTTAGCAACTACACTGCAAGAAAATTCTTGAAAATACACACAACATAGAAACTCCATAGCAACCACCCACGACACTCTAAATATTGTATAACAAATTAAATGCTCTAGCAACTGCCCACAGAACCCTGGCAACCACCCAAAATAGCCTAGCAACTACAGTGCAAGAAAATGATTGCAAATACCCACAAGATCTTAGTAACTGCATATCAACACCTTAGCAACGACTTACAACACCCTAGCATCCATGCAAAACACTGTAAAAAAAAAAAAGAATACAAAATGTATTATGTATTTTGCAATTCTATATTTTATAAGAAAAATACTATATGTGACCCTAGACCCCTAGCATGGGTATAATTGTAGCAATAACCAAAAATACATTGTATGGGTTTTTTATGCTAAGAATCATTAGGATATCCATTAAAGATCATGTTCCACAAGATATTTTGTTAATTTACTTTCCATAAATATATCAAAACGTAATTTTTGGTTACTAATATGTATGACTAAGAACTTCATTTGGACAACTTTAAAGCTGTTCTTATTCATTTATTATTATTATTATTATTATTATTATTGCACTTTCAGATTTAAAGCTTATTTATTAATTTTTAGCAGATGTTAATCTTCCAATAATGACTGGTTTTGTGGTCCAGGGTGACAAACATAAAAACATTTTGGTTGGACGTTAATGTTGTTAATAATGTCACTATGCAATACCTCTTGGGGGGAAAGATTGCTGATAGGGAATATAGAGTAAAGCATGAGTTCAGCAGGTTGTGCTGCTACATGCCCCTCTGCAGGTTTGCTCTTCTGGGAAAGGCTCTGACAGGTGTCAGATGGTATGTTTGAGAGATGTTTTGTCCTGTGTCGAGCTGTCTTTGACTCACTGTCTGGTATGCTGTGTCACTAACAGGAATATTTTTGGAGCTTGTGGCGTACGTCCCACGCTAATTGGTACTTGGAGCAGGACGTGACAATGTTTACAAGCTTCTAGTGTAATCTCATATTCCTGGTATCCTAGTGCCTGTTTGTCTTTTGTTTATGTGAGGGAATGTAGTTTGTGTTTGCTAAACCACACTGAAGGAGCTTTACAGGCCTGCAGAGAATAACTTAACTGAGGAAAAGACAGGAATAGAAAACCTGTTTGCATTTAAACATTTCATTACTTCAAGTATCATGAACATTTTATTGTTTAAAATGTGCTATTAATTTAGGTCAAATTTGCTGATTGCTTAAAATATAATTAATTACATTTATTAGTATTACTACTATTATGTTAAATAATATTTATATGATTTTTACATTTGTTCATATTTATATATATTTTTTACATTAAATATTATAATTGTTACCCTTATTATAATATCAAAGTCTTTAAAACTATTATTATAAATAATAACAGAAATAATCATATAATTATTAATATTATACTATTGTTATCATCACCTCCACCGTCATTATAATAATAATAATAAAAATAGTAATATTGTATGATTATATTAAATTGAACTTTCTTGTTCTTTGTTTAGATCAAATTTGCTAACTGGCATTAAATATTATAATTATTATTACTGTTATTACTATTTTCATGTTAAAAAATGTTTATGATGTTGTATATAATCATCAAATTTGCCTGTATGCTACTTTTAAAATATAAAATATTATATCGGTTAATATTATTATAACAGAAATGTTTTAAGAATAATAACACAGCTATTTTTTATAATAATATACAATAATAATTGTATTATTATTATTTTATAATTATATATATATATATATTATCATCAAATAATACTGTTTTTTTTTTTTTTTTACATTTAATAATAATAAAATTTATCATTATTATTAGTAGTAGTATATTCCACAACATTTTCTATAATCTTTTTTTGTAAGTAATTGAAATAGAAGTCAAAATAGGAAGATGATTTGATAATGATTCTAATTTGGTTTTGTAGAAATTGAGAAAATTACAATACATGCCTTTTTCTGATTTCTGACGCGAAGAAAGAAAAATAACAAATGAGATTTCACTTTTTAACCGAAATATTGTGTCTATTTATTACTGTGAACCAGAAATTACACATAAATGAGATTATTAAATGAGAAGTTAATGAGCTATGAAAGATCAGCAACTTCTAAAGCATGACTTCAGGCACTTGTGAGGAGAATTAATAGACCTTCTGACCAGTGGATATAGCTAAATAAGAACAAATAGTCACAGTCAACATAATGTGTTTTAAGAGTACTTAAATGTGTGCCCTAGTCCTGCCAAGAGCCTGGCAGATAGAGATCGGGGCGGCTGAGACTTTGGGCCTCGATGGCGTAGATTTGTAGTAATTACAGGCCCCAAGAGGAAACAAACAGGAAGACAATAACATGGCACCTCTTCCGTGATCCCGGCATGGTCTCAGCGTCTGTGGCTTTTATGGTGTGGACACACACAGGGAGTCACCGCATTTATAGCCTTGCGCTTTTATCATTTCCTCGCTTGGGCCGGAGGAGATTCCAGCTCCGGTTTGGAAAAATCCAGATGTTCAGCTTTAAATCTCCCCCTCCTCTTTTCCATCCTGGAGAGAGTGACACAAGCTGGATCCTTCCCAGTTTCTCAGAGAAGAGTCCCACGCAGACCCCGAGCAGCATGTGAACATCCTCACAGAGACTTAGTTCCTGTGGGAAAAATGGGAAAGTCTGCCTGGGAGCAAAGAGTGAGACCTGGGTCAATGCAAAAACAACAGCGGTTACAAATGGCCTGTGTGGAAATAGACTGATATAACGCTGCTTAACGGCACAGTCAGCGCAATTTCAGCCTCAAGCTCCAAAATAAATAGGTTAGGGACTATTTGTCTAATTATGCATAGCAGGGCATGTTGTTTTAGCTGTCCTTGCATTGCTGAAGCAATGGTTTTTCAAGCCCTAACACTAAGTATTAAACTTTGCATGCAAATCAACACTGTGCTACAAACATGAATGATAGGCTTCCTAAAATCAGCAATTAATCAGCTGAGTAGTGACATGTGGTTACCAAACACTACACCCAGACGTTGTTTTAGGGTTTTGCATATGTCTGCTGATTCTGAACTATGTGTATTTTTCTACTACAGAGGTCAAGGTGAAATTAAGTAGAGAAAAAAAGCAAGGGAAAGGAAAATCATTCTGCCAGATAGAGCCAAGATGAACCCCATACGGAAAGACATGGAGCTGCTGAGTAACAGCATAGCTACTTACGGCCATATAACAGGTAAGAGCGTTCAACACTAACCACTCATTAATGCGAAGCTTAAGGGATCAAGCGGTGAAAGGCAGCTGGCTAAACACTTCACGTCTCACGTCTGACCCCAATAAGAAAATAACAACCCATTCCATGCACTTAAGTGTTCTGTTTGATTTGGCTTCACACGTCTGGCTTTGTGAGAAGTGGCTCAAATGTTCCCATAAAGACGTTTCTCTTGTTCCTTTGGGGTTTAAGGTTTTTCTTCAGTGTCAGGTCAGTCTAGCAAACAAATTATCCAACGTAACTCAAATGATTAGAAATCATTATGAATTGTGAAGGATCATTCAAACAGATATTTTAAATTCAAAATTAGGCTGTTTTTATTTTTCATCAAAGTAAAAGGCTTAAACATATTCCTAATTCTGAGCTTTTGAGTGGTAGTGAATAGCTATAAAGCATAACTTTATAATCTTCAAATGCAAAGTTTCTGTCATGGAGCATTACTTGGCACAAGCTGATTGGTGTATGTTGCATTTGCAGCCAATGATCTTGCTGCTTTACATTTAAATGTCTGTTACTCTGAAACCCTCCCCCTCCCCAGCTCCACCTGTATAGATCCGCTATGGGTTATTTTAAATGAAATTAAAATTCTGTTATTAATTATTTGCCCTCATGTCGCTCTAAACCCATAATAAACTTTGTTCATGTTTCAAACACAAATTAAGATATTTTTTAGCAACACAACCGAAACTATTCTAGGTCCAGAAATGTAACGTTATATAAAACATTGATAAAACAGTCCAAACGCTTTCCCCCGAACGTTAACATTTTAGTTGTGTTGCTGGATTTGGATGTGTTCTTGACTAATTTCTTTCTGTTTGAACACAGAGAACATGGAGAGCTTCGCTCTGTACTTCATGCTCGGCGTGTGTTCAGGTCTTCTGCTGGCCCTTGTCCTCCTCATACTGGGCATTGCCTGCCGAGCACCTTCAAAAACAAAAACACCCTCCTCAACTGCCAAGAGACGACTGAAAGAGTCCAGCGAGGAGGAAGAGGAAAACAAGGAAGAGGAGCAAAGTGAGGAAGGAGATGACGAGGATCTAGAAGTCCCATTGGTTACTGTGAGTCCCTTGAGCGATCAGACCCAGTTCAATGGAACCATTAAGAGTGTGAACGTGTTTGCTTCAGGGGAGGAGCTGGAGAGAGCCAGGAGACTGGAGGAGAGAGAACGGATCGTCAGGGAGATCTGGAGGAATGGACAGCCAGATATACTCTCCACCGGCACAGGAACACTCGGACGAGTTCACTATCACTAGTAGTCTTTCGTGTGCTGGACACAGTTGTTTCAGATATTCAATGCCACAGGACATCTATCTGTCTAACAGATTTGGGTGTAATGCACCCTTTTTAAAATGGGACAGATTAAGTACATACCTAAAAATAAGGCTTCCAACAGGAAGTTTTTAACAGCAACGCCATCAAAGAACCATTTTGTATCTAAAGATCCTTTCAGATATACTTTTTTGTCTTAGCGGGAAGAAGGTTAAGTTTCCATGGATGTTAAGGTTCTTCACTGAACCACTGATACCTATAAAGAAACGTTTTTTTTTAAGAGTAGGTCTTCATTTAATCCCCATAATTCTGTTTTGAAGTTGTTTACACAAGCTTTTTTCCCTTTATTTTTCTTTTGTTATGTTTTTTTTATGTATAAATGCATTTTAGTGTAATGTTTGTGTATATATTGTATGTATTTTAAAATAAAACCAAAGATTTTGTACCTAATTCTGACACTCATTAATTATAAATTATAAATGATTTAATATGCAATTAATACATTAACATTGTATATTTGAATAAATAAATTGCACATATGTAGCTTTACAATCTATGAACTGCACCTGTAAGCATAAATGTAATTTATGCATTAAG
>JAUCMT010000043.1:17128351-17151011 GCA_032357475.1 Enteromius thamalakanensis
TATCAGAAGTCTGGGTGTGGGACAGCAACAAAACAGCAGTATTTGCATATATAACGAGGTTGAAAAAGGTGAAAAAGCCATCGTAGAATACCAGTAAAAAAAAATTTTGAGCACTTTTATTGTAAAGATAACTATGAAAGTGTGAAATTTCCCTTTTTTGTTGTTTTTTTTGCAAAACATGATCAAAGGACATGAAAGTTCCCGTAGTCTAAGAATCGCCCAATTACAGTGGCTTTGTTGCTGCTGTAAAGCAATTGGCCCTTTAGCGGAATGTCGTACCCGCTAACCCGCGTGCATACAGAAGTCAGTTTACGTTGTAAACCAAGTTTTAACAAATACGTTGTGAGCATTCTCACCTGATTCTCTATCCGTCTTCTTTAACCGTTTTATCAGCTGGGGAACCAAAATATTTTAGAATGATTCCTTTTGTTGCCGTTTTGTTCTATTGCAAACCTCCATATAGTAGGCCTACATAATTTTTCTCCATTTTAATCATTATTATCAAGTTAACCCACCTAGAACAGTGCCCAACAAAATAATCAAATTTACAGCTCAGTTACAAAATTTAGCAGATAAGAAATAACAGGAGGCACAGAAAACCCTTTACCCTTAAAAATGCCAATTTACTAGAAATGATTTATTTTGGCTTCTAGTTCTATACATCATAAAATATGCATTCTTTGATAATGTAAAATTAAAAATATCAAATGCCCTTTCATCCAGTTTTCATCTGTCACAGTAAAACAAATAAAAATAGAAATTGAACAGTCTTCTTTCTGTAGCTTTTTTCCTGCAGAGCATTAAATCGAACCTTAACCAAACACACCTGAACAGCTAATCATAGTCTTCAAGATGAACAGAAACTTACAGTTTACAGCAGACCGGAGCTTATTTTGCAGGAACAAGATTGGACACTAAAACGTCAATGTACTAAACAGTCTTACAGTACAGTACAATATGAAGTGAATGTAATCATGAACCGGCTCAAATCTCTAAAAGGCTCCAGCTGTTAAAAGCAGCTGTTCCCACTGATGCGTCTTACAAGGCCAATGTAATTTGAAACAAAAACAAGATGACGTTTACCAAACAGAGGATGGGTTTTATTTCAACTTTACCATGGAGACTGACAGCACAGAGTTAACAGATTGTAAATGTCAACAGAATTTGAGTCACGGCATTACAGTACTGTCATCACAAAGCAGAATTTCTACGCTGAAAAGAAAGCAGCTGACTCCCCCAGTTATATCCTTACAACACAGCGTACAGAGACCAAAGGAAGGAAACCACATGATCTAAACATGCAGCTATTTTACAATTAGTTTAACAGTTAACGCAATAAATGCATCATTGAAAGCTCTGTCTTGCATGTTCTATTATTATCTACGCTTTAAAATCTGATGAATAACAATCTAAAACTTATAACATTTTTTTGTTGCTCAAAATAGAAAAACAAAATAAAATAAAAAGGAACTTCAATTACACGTCACAAGTTTTTCAGCCATTAGTGGCATAATTAATCATTTTCTTCCCTTGAATAACTATGGATGCTAAATATAGCTGAGAAACCAACTGGTTAAGCAGAATGAATCTGTACATTTTTAACAGACAATTTTCTGAAGAGTACACAGTGTATTGGTCCACAAGGGATGTGTGCCAATGAGACTGAACCATACACCAAAAGGGAAGAAATATAAAAGATTGCAGCATGTCGGTGTGTAATATACATGCAATTCCAAACAGAAAAGGGGAAATCTACTGGGAAAAAAAGAAATCATAAAACTACAGTTAAATCTAAGGCACAAGTGCACAGATTTATTGCACTTTTTAAAAGAAATTCAATTAATTTCGGCCACCAAATGACTGAATTTATATTTTCAATCACCTTACACAACCCCAAAAACAAACAGAAAAAAATAAAGGAAAATTAGTAGCAGATTGTTTGCTATACATGACATGGCTCTACCATTCGGGGTTCTGCAGTCCAACATCTGAACACAGGAAGATGCATTTCTCACGAGGGCTCTCACGGAGTTAGAGACAGTAGAGAAGAACAGACACAAATGGATACGAATCAGTCTATGGCTTGGAAGCAGTGTTTTCTCCAGACTTGTCGTCGTCTTTGTGCTCTGCGCCTTCATCTCCGATTTCTCCCTCTTCAGTGCTGCCCTGGAACATGTCGTGGGTCCACTTGGGGCTGCCGCTGCTCTTGCGAATTATGAAGGTGCCCCTGCTACGCGGGTAATTTCCTCTGCCACGCCCCCGAGTGTCCACCCACTTCATCTCCCCTTCCTTGTCCCGGTCATCGTGCTGCGGTTTGATGAGAGAGATTTAAATTGAAACTCTGCAGCTTATACTGTCCCAAAATTGCTCACTTAGACGTCTGAGTGACATGCCAAGCAACCCACCACCAGTTTTTTGCTTACAGAGGCGCATGTATATGAGATCAATATTAGCACACCTGGAAGTATTTCCGACTCTTGGGGGTGTATTCAGGGTCCCACTCCTCATCTGGGGGACGTGAAGGGCCGCCCATATTGGGAGGGGGGTTGTTGTTGTTGTTGCCTGGGTAGTTTCCCCGGTTCCATCCCCTTCCTCTAATTCTCGGCTGCAATTAAATACAAGAGAAGAGCAGATCAAGTGAGAATAGAGAAGAAACCTCAGAGACGCATAAAACACATTCAGATCACTGGGGCACAAAAATCGCTCAATTTGGACGGAATTTTGGAAACTGAGCTTATTGTATAATGTGAAAAATTATATATATATAGTAAACCACCCATTTTCTCAGTAAACTTCAACTTAACTGCTCAAATAGTTCATTTCCCAGCATTTCACCTTTTCAGTTTATAATAAAAGTCATCAGATGCTCAAAATTAACCAAAAAAAAAAAAAAGACAACACATTTATTGAAGTAAATAACAAAATTGTTGTCTTTAATTTACTCAGTTAACACGAACAGAAAACCAAAATTTTATTTGATCACATCATATATAATTTAATTGTTTCCATTTATTTAATTTTCCCATTTTGATGATTATTTTGTATTGAATCATAAAACAATGCAGAAGAACCAGGAAAAAAAAAAAATCATTATTATTGTTATTGCTAGAAATAAAAAAAATAAATAAAAAAATTAGGCAACTTAAATAATTGAAATACAATCACATGTGTTGTGGTAAGAATTATGCTTTTTGACTTAAAACTTAAACCATTAAAATGGAATTTGTAAGGGAAAACTAGATTTCATATCCCAGTGAGCCTGTAGTATGTTACTGAGCAAACAAGCCTGCATTAATATGTCATATAAGCAGCTTTGGAAAAAACGGAGGTCTCTCAAAAAAAAATTCCATCTGAAACTCATCAATGAAAAATAATTCATATTAATGTCACAGAGAACTGCGCAATACTTACAAATCCCCGATCGTAACCCCCATGACCTCTGTCATATCCTCCTCGCTCGAATCCTCCTCTGCCCCTCTCATAACCCCTGTCCATGTGGCCCTCATAGTCCCGGGGGCCACGATCCATGGGTCCCGGATACTCCCTTGACCCCAGACGGGCCTTGTTGAAACCCCCTCCTCCCTCCATGTGCTCCTCCGGATTGTACTCTTTCACTCTGTACTGACGAGGAGAGGGAGAGGAGGAGGAGGAAGAAGAGGAGGACGGAGAGCGTTCTCGCTTCTTTTTGCTTTTCCTTTAGAATACATGAGAACAGAGAGTTTAAAATCCTCCAAAAGCTGAGTGGAAAATAATGAGTCTGTGGTTAATGGTGCTTTGAAGAATGACAAAAGTAAAACTTATCTAGTTATTTGTAATTAAGATAAGAATTGTGATTATACACCGTTTTAAATATGAAGATGAAACTATTTGCATTTCCCAAAGGAGTTAAAGTTCAAGTGCTAGGCTGTCCTTGTGTGTAAATTAAATTCTACATCGGAGCCATCTGTGGGAGCTGTATGAGATACAAAATACAACACCATATTTACACTATTAAGACCAAATTGCAATTTAAACTGTATGCAAATAAAAGTACTAAAACTACAAACCACAGTTCAGTTTGCAACATTACACTGTGGTCTTTGATTTAGAATAATGAGTTCTATATTATGACAAAGTTGAATTACATAAATAGTACACATAATAAAAACCCTTTATGAATAAAGTGTTCCACTGTAAATGAAAACTGGTAAGTTAATTCATCATTCCATCGTCAAATCATTACGGAGTAGAAAGTGAGCACAAGACTAAGATAACTTGACTTGAGTGTTATTCAAACATTGTTGATTATTAAGAATCAAAGACTTGAACATACTTTGATTTCTTGTGTTTGGAGGATCTGTCAGGGGAGAGCTCGTGGCTGGGTGTGCGTGAGCCAGCTGAACTCTTTCCCCCCTCTCGTTTAGGATCTTTTTTACGCCGCTCAATAGCCAAGCGAAGGTCCAATGAATCGCCCTCATGCCTTTTACCATGATCCTGTAAAGACACAAATGTCCAAAATAATGAACATATTTTCTAAAATCATTACTGTAAACAACTACAAAGGCAATAAATCTCCAATTACATATTGAACTGGCATATGAAGTAAACGTAAAGCTTAAAGGGTCAGTTCATCCAAAAATGAAATTTAACTCATTTACTCTCCACAAAGTTTTACAAAAAATTTATTTTTTTTTAATAAAAGATGCTTAGCAGAATCTCTTCTCAGGACTATGTTTTCCGAACAATGAAAGTAAAGGATGATTACTCTGATTGGACTACTTCCATTGCACAAAAGCAGAATGTGGGAGATAATAATGTGGGAGATAATAATATATATTATATTATATTATATATATATACACACACATTTCATTTTTGAGCGAATTAACTCTTTAACTTTTAATCAAGAATATGATTGATAATCTAGGCACAAGAAGAAGAGGCTAAGAATTTTTGCCTCACACTGAAAAACTTTGCTTTATAAAGTCAAAATCCAGCTGAAAACTCCACCTATTGGCCATCTTTAGGAATAACACAAATTCAATCCACATTTTATTTAGTCACCCTCTATGACTGCACAGTCTTGGCTGATGTTGCCCAAGTTTTAATGAAACCAATTAAATATGTTTGCGAGTTTAAGAAGTAATGTGACAGAACATGAGATGTTGGACACCCACTGAAAACGTGACAGACGTCTATAAACACGCGAGACTTCATGACAAAAAAAAAATAAAAAATGCACAGATCTCATGAGAAAGCAGCATGCGCCATGCTTTCCCAATGCTGATTAGTACTGAGCCTCACTTTTTTGTTTTATAGACACATTTTTGAGGAGATATACTTACTATTGCATTGGTTAGCGGTCCAGTGAAAGGCTTGGACACATCAATTGTCACTTCCTTTTCATTAGCCATTTTGTTTTGGCAAGTATGTACCCACGATTAATCATACGACAAATGCTGGAGGGTGAGAGCGTAACGCTCAGTAATACGAGACTGAGATTGGGGTTCTTGTGCATTAGCATTATACACCTCATAGCACATTTCTGCTGTTTCAGCTGGTACACATTTGGGCAGGAATTTCAGATTTGAAAACGCTGCGTCACCTTGTAGCCGCTTTCTTCGAAATCCTCAAACAGCTGAGAGTGCTTCTTAAAAGCACTTGGAGACACATCGATTCGCCTGGGGAAAACCAAGCAAAAAAATAAATATTAAAAGAGGAACAAGGTATCTAAACTATAATAATCCACAAATTGTTTGGTGGCAAATAAGCGGAAAAACACCTACCTGTGGATCTCAGGACTCTTCCTCTGCTTCATGATTTCCATCTCTGCAGCTTTTCTTTGGTATATTCCAAATCGCTCATTCAGAGTCAACCCAGATGATTGGAAATGTTGAGCTACATTAAGAAGGTAGGGAAAAATGTCACTTGCATTGTTAAATTGTCAAATATGAGACCAAAATGATTGCTTTTCACAAAAAAAAAAAAGAGAAAGGTTCAAGGTTTGCACCCTGAGGCACCTCATAGCACAATAAAGGATTACACATGACCACCAGCTTATTCTGGAATTACCTTTAATGTGATGTACTATGGTGACTATATGTTGAGCAAATAGCTCTGAAGGGCTTCTGCGAAGCTGAGCAGACTGAATATGCTGGAAGATCGATTGAAACTCCTCATGATCTTTTTTACCAGGGTGCACAAGATCCCGTGACAAACGTCTTTCTTTAGCTAATGCACCTGAAGAGCTGAGGAAGAGCAGTGAGAGTTATACACATGTACTCAAATGTCATGTGTTTAAAAAATGAAGGGAAACAGCAGTAAATGTGATTTCAAATCCATACCTTTCTCCGTCACCAGTGAATGCCTTTATACTGAAATTGAACGGCGGGTCTTTCTTTGCTGAGGATTTGGTGGGAGGTGAGGCCTCTCTTCCAGCTGGAAACAGTGGCCTGCCTCTATTCTCTGATACTCTGGATGGAGATGGAGAAGACGGACTGATCCTGCTCTTTTTCTTTTCTTTCTTCTTGGAGGCCTTTTCTTCTTTTCTAGACACATGTTTCCGACTGCGATAAAGCTCCTCGTCTAGTTCGTTCTCAACATCTTCATCCCATTTCCCGAAACGCCCTTCAGTTAAGTCCCTCATTGTGACAAGAGTTTTGTCCTTATATTTGGATTCTTCCTCCGTCTTCCTGTCTTTCATTTCCTGGCGATACTCCTCTTCTTCCGCGTCCAGAAATGGAAGCCCTTTGTCATTCTTTGCGTCAAAATCAGATGCGTCGAAACCAGCTCTCAACTTGCTGCCGCTCTTCTCGCTGTCCGCATCGCCCAAACTTAAAGTCTCACCCCTGCCATTATCCCTGTCTGATAAGGGCTTTTTCTTTTCTGCCAAAAACCTGAGGTGAACGATCACAAGTTAATCAGGTTTTTGTACCTCAGAAAGCAGATTGTTTTAGAAAAATGTTTACATTATCAAACCAGCACAACATTTAATAGCAAGATAAGAAAGGTTACTTACAACAAACAATAATTAATACATGCGCAAACTTATGGCTCAACTTTTCAGCAATGCAGACACGACTAACCAGGGTGGGTTTTTATTCCATACTTACATCATTAAAACTTTATCTCCTAAATTATGGGATTGCAAACAACCTCATGTAAAGGCCCATTTGTGACATTTGAGTTTGAAATTGGTTTCCATTATAAGCTCTATTCTTCCAAGGATCTTTGTTGCTGTACAAGGACTAAACACATTTGAGAGAATGATGATTGATTAAAAACTGCCTGGAGGACAAAAGAAAGAGAGGGAAAACATCCAAAACCGAAAGTAAAAACATACTTTTTGAAAGCGGTCGAAATGGAGGCTGATTTGTCTTCGGTCTTCAAGTCGTCCTTTGATAAGAACCCGAAGCCAGCTGAGCTCGACGTCTTTGCCGGTGGACTTTTACTGGCAGAGCCAATGCTTCGCCACAGTGGACCACCGTTGCCGGCACCGGAAATGGACACTTTGATCTCTGATGGGCCAACAGAAGATACAGCTTTGCGTTTGGGGCTGGCATCGTAGTCGGTTAGGCCTTCCCACTTGCTACTGGGCTCTTCTGGGGTGCTTTCTGCAGGCTTGGATGATTCCTTGCTGGCTCCCTTGCTTTCACTTGGTGAACCCCTTTCTTTGCGCTCTTTAGAATGGAGTCGTCCACTGCTAGAGTTGCGCCGACGTGGGGATGAGGAACGGGAGGAAGAGCTGGAACGTCTGGAACGCACAGAGGATGATCTGTCGGAATGGCGCGAGCGGCTTCGGCTTGCTGATCGTTTCCTCGGTGTGTGGGAACGAGAGCGACCCCTCCTAGGGCTGTATGAGTGGTCGTACTGCTGCTGCTGCTGCTGCTGCTGCTGGTGGTGGTGGTCTCTATGGCCGTGCCAGTTGTTGGAACGGTAACCATAGTTGCTGCCACCTCTATGATAGTTACCTCGTGGGTAGTAACCACGCCCCCTTCCCCGGTACTGAAAGGGTCTCCGGTAGCCACGAAAGCCACGGTTGTACCCACGATTGCCTTGGAAATCTCTGGAAGGATAGTTCCTCTCTCTGCTGTGTGAACGGGATCTTGATCTAGAGCTAAAGAACATGAAAGATAGAAAAACCAAAGCACAGAAAGGGTACAGGAAGATCAGAGAGAAGATCAGAGAGAGAAAAAGAGAGAAAGAATGCAGTTATGCTTCATGAACACTTGATGGCGCTACAGAATCGATTTTCACACAAATGACACAGTTTTTTTGCAATGGGCTTCCATGAAGTGTTAAATCACTTCCTGTTCATTTTTGCAACGGATGCTACTCATACAAGCCCTTCACCACAAACTAAAAGATTATGCCTTCATTATGATTCTCTGAAATTACATATGGTAATGGAAATATGTGAATTCATTACCTAAATGTGGTGATGCATTAAGTTAGACATGTGCAGAGCTTAACTACAGGCATGCCATGGTCCAATTTTACCAGACTAAACCACACATTTGCTCCCAAAAAAATAAATAAATTGTCTTACCGTTTGTGCTTTTTCATTGTAAAACAAGTTAAGAATAACATTTAACGCCAAGCATATCAACATGCTAAGCCATGTGTAGTGGAAAGGGGTAGTCACGACAAACAAAAAGAAACCGTTCTTAGCTTAACGCATGCAGTACGCAAAAAAAAACGAAAAGGGTGTGGTCTGTTAGAAAACAGAGAAAGACTTAGAGGAGGAGCAACCTTCAGGACAATCTGGTATTTTATTTTAGTGCTATTTGAATATTCGGTTACTTTGGTTCAAGGGTAGGTTAAAGCGCTCAGCTGCTCTTAAATTGAGCTATGACTTTATAGCAGTTTAAAATAATCATGCTATTAAATGCTATTCCTAACTAAAAGTTTGTTACAAAGGAATTGGCTGGAATCTGTTGTATGTGTTTACCTGTAGCGACGCTTCCTGGACCTTGAGCGGGAGCGACTCCTAGAGTGGGATCGTGTGTAGGACCGTGATCTAGACCTGGATCTGGACCGGGAACGAGAAGCAGAATTCGGGGGCTTGGACATCTTTATAGTCACAGTATCTGAAATGGGAAATGACATAAACACAAAGTTGCCTTACTCATACAGTGATGTAGAAATGTGGAGAAATGTCCTCGAAAAATAAAAAAACTATTAAATATTTATGAAATTAAACCATTTAAGTGACCAACAACTGATATGCAGAACTGACTTTGAATTGTTCCTGTGTTTTTAATATAACTGGATAATTCAACAATGAAATAATTGTTAATAAAACTTGTTATTTAAGCCTTATATTTATAAAAGCTGTAATCAAAATGTATAAACCCTCATTGTAGATTTTCTGCTTCCTGTAAATGCCAATTACTGTTATCTCACTGGACTAAAACTTTATTTATTTTGCTTACACTGTTTATAACAACTTCCACCCAAAATGTATAATTTTGTACTTTTTTTGGACATTTTCCCCATACCTAGTTCTACTCCTCGTCATAGCCTCAATGTAACTTTGCAGTGGTGTTACATCTACAGTTTAAAGTTGTTGTTTTTTTTTAATCTATTTATACACCTAGCTCACAATGATTACTGTTATCCCTCCAGTAATCTACAGCAGTATTGGTCATGGTCACCTAAACTAATTCTTCTTTACGGTAACTGATGCAATTCCAAGACATTATTTGTCCTCAAACATTTGTTTCTTTTCCACCTGATAAACACTAACAGTAAGTGCGTTTTTTTTTACTCTGACCCACTACAGATAAATTCTGTGTACCATGTAGACAAGATAAATCAAACATTAACAGAAAACAACTCTGTAAGTATTCAGCAGATAACCACAAAAATGAGAAGCAAACTGACCCGACGAACCAGAAAGCAAGGGTGAAATGGTTTCAGATTCTCTAACATGCAAAACAAGCACACTTCCTTATAATATTGTGTAAAAACCGCAGAAGTCATTTGCAATAAAACAATGATGCATTCAGCCACTTTATTTGCAATATATAAAACAGACACGTTTTAATTTCTTACCAGAAGAATATATAGCTCACTATTGCTTACACTGGCTGTTTAACTATAACTTCATGAGAGGCTGATAATCTCAACGCACTGCTTTTCCAGACTGTTGCATTTATCTAGTAACATGAGATGCCGGGGTTAATTGATATGCAGCATTATTCTGTTGGATAGAGATCAGGGTGTGTCATATAGCATGAAAGACTTGTAAACATTAAGTCTATGGATTTGACAGTCAAATCAGGAACAGGAACAACTGCCAAACATTTTTACCTAGTACTTTGGGGTAAGAGAAAGTCCAGCCCAACCAGTGCAGCTAGTTTCTTATCTATTCAGGAAATAAAATGAAATAAATATTTGCATTGATCAAATCATCAGGACTGAGGAAACTCACTTTCTCAAGCTAACTAGGTTTCTCTAACCTAGTTAGCTTTCCACCTAGGCAGCACTTTAGACTCCAAATGTACTAGATAGGAAGTTTAACAGCCAATTTACTAGGTTTAGAGACATTTTGAGAGGTAGCAAATCTTCCTATAGGCTCCAAATTGCTGACTATGCATTGTTTTGCTGTCTAGACAGACAGCTCACTAGATTGAGACATTATGGAAAACAGTACTATTCTTCAGCTCTGTTCAGATGTTAACATCTCAATACAAAAGTCGAGAAACAGCCATTTTACGAGACGCATTCAAAAACACTTTCGTTTTCACTTCTTTCTTGTTAAGGGGTGGAAACAAAGAACGAGTTCAGGAAAATACAGGCACATTACGATGATAATTTCAATTTGATACGATCATACTCATTCAGGATCGTTTAAGTTACAATTAAGGTTATTAAGTAAAACATAAATAAAATGTATCAAATTGTTCAGCATAACGTATACAAAACTAGCTGAACAATTATATTGGCATGTACAATTAAAGCACTCAAATAGCAAGTTAAATCTCCCTTAAAATACAGAGTGGTCTTAAAATTACAATTAATTTGCTGTTGTTAGCCATTATGCTAACGCTAGCCCCATGAGCTCAGTTCAAACGGCTTAAAAACGCACAAAAGCAGAATCAATAGCAACAAAATAACACTAAACGGCATTTTTAGTAGAATCACCAACCCAATAGAGCGTTATAGTGTTAAAATGTGTAAAATAAATAGACTCACCTGAGGGGCTAGTCTGATGTGATTAAAGCGAGCTCACTGACTGAGGCGTTGCGCGCACGCGACGGTAGAATAACGTGTAGTACACGCCAAACACTGATCAATATACGCCTAGTTTAAAATATACTGATCTACTTTGCACATATAAACTATACGAGTTCAGCTATGTATGGTTTCTAAGTAATAAAACTGAGAAGTGGCCATTTGGTCTCCTCAGGAAACGTAAGATGCTTCCGAAGCAGCTCAGACCCACCAGAGAGCTTCCTGATCAACACATGCGCGCGCACACAGGCGCTTGTACACGCCCCTTTCTGCTATTCTTTCTTCGTTTGCGTTCATATTTTTTTTCTTGCATATAAATAAATAAAACCTATTAAACTGACTTCAAACGTGGCATTTATAAGCCTGATGTACTGTTTACGACACAATCCCTCAGTCCCCTCAGAGCTCCATTCATTTAAATACAAATAGGCTACTATTTTCTGTCTTGCTTTTTATTAATAATAATTAAAAAAAAATGCATGTTTATATAATATACGGATATTTTTTTTCTGACCTCTGCTGCAGCAACTACACGTGGTGAAACAGACACAGCGCCTCCATTTCAAACACCTGTTGAAAGCTTCTCCGCGTGACAGCTGTAATCACAGGCCTCAGAGCCAGCTCAGAGAAATCTGCCAAACACCAGGCACTGTTTCACAGAGAGCAAACATTACAGGGAGTCGACGTGTATGAGCCAATCTCCCTCAGACATGTCTGCTAAAATACTATTATATTTTTTTTAGCAAATATGTGATCATGCAGACGCATAAACGTTTTATGAATTGTGGGGTCTTGCTCTGCAACACGTGTTTCCCGAGTCTGTTTGTTACAGGAAGTAGTTATGTGCTAATCTCTCTTTCTTACATTTGCAAAGAAATAATGATTGAGAAACACAGCTAAGGTTATTTTTATTATAGTGCACGTGGTATTACATTGTATGCAATTTACAATGACTTCCAATCCTATATCATAATCCTATGAAAAACATAGAGATAAACTTTCTTGTGAGGATGGTATTAAGACCGCGGGCAGCTGCTGTCGCAAAAATAGTCATCTGCAACAAGGCCAGAGAAAGTTCTGGTGCAGATCTGCAATGGGGCTAAATCATCAATCATATTTATACATATTTAAAAAATATATGATTTAGTAATATGTCTGTTTTCTGTGATAATACAGGAAAAATACACACACACTGTGTTGAAAATGTTGAAAATATTTCCATGTCTAAAGTTATATCTTTTAATTTCTATAATAAATATATATGTATTTGATACATAAACATAACTCATATTGTGCTGAAATTATACATGCGTGCGTATATGTGTTCATAATAAAATACACAGCATGCATATATATATTATGTAAACAAAAATGTTTATTTTGGATGTAATTAATTCAGATTAATTGCTTGACAGCACTAACACACACACACACACAAGCATGTCAAAACTAACTAAACCATACAATTCTTGAAAATTTCTGTAATATTATTAGCATGTATCATATGCTAAATAGCACTCTTCAGGCTGCATAGCACTCTTGCAATCCTGTCTGTCACATTGGCAAAGTGTTTACATTCCCAAACTGATCTATAGGGAGTAACTACACTGTTCAATGTTAGCTTAATTCACGTCCAACAAAGTCTTTATTTTTGGTGTATATTAAAATAGATGAAAACCTACTTTGCATCTCATTTGCCTGAATGCTCATACACGAACACGTCAAACAATGAGTAGTTTTCCATTTGAAAACCACAACTACATATCTAAATGTGCACCACAGCCAAATTTAGAATGAGTACAAGGGTTAATTTCAATAGAATAGCACACATTCAGTGGAATGTTCTGCTTTCTTTGTCTTGTGGTTTTCTGTTAAGAACTATTTTCCATCCTAAATCAAGGGTGCGATGTTTCGGTCTCCGCATGCTCTGCTCAGTAGCTCTTTTCTTTTCTGGTTTTTGTTTTGCATGTATTTGGCCTTGATACCGATGGAAGTGACATGTTTGACAGTGAAGGTAAAAGCAGGGTGTCCACAAGTGATCAAAAATGATCACATTAAATTACTCTCAAACCAGAAAACCTGAAACATTCACAGAAGAAATATGATAAAAACAGAAAAAAGAGAAGCCTTACCTCTGGCATTCAGTGTAGAGAGAATACAAGAGAAAGCAAAAGTAAATTCAGCCTATCAGCAATGAACAAAGAACTTCCTGTGTTTGATTGAAAGCGGTACATGCTAAGTCATGTCTTTGCTTAATGAATGATAATTTCAGCAACTCACTTCCTTTTACTGGCATGTTCACCTGTAAGATTAACATTTCATTCATGTCTTCTCTGTGTTTTTATTTTAGTAATGTTTTATAATGAATTTTAAGCACACTGCTCAGCTGTTGCTGTATAAATTGTGCTATATAAATAACTTGATCCTAATACAGCGACCATGTGAAGTGTTTACAACTGGTTTGTATAAGTAGAACAATATTACCAATAATTCACCGTCACCATGCTCTTACTCAACCATGTACCTCACAATCAGAGCATAAATACTGTATTTTGTCTAAGTAGAACAGTATTAATAAATAAAACCATTCAAATGTATCCAGTAATTTTAAAAAAAAGATTTCATTAGATTAAATTAACTAAAGTGAGAACTAACTAAAATAAGTTCAACAGAAATAAAAAAGACTGCTAAACCAAACTATTAAAAAGTGAAAAAATAAATAATTACAAAAGCACATCTTTAAGACTTAAACTAATGTTAAAATGAAAACTATAATAATATATAAACAATATTAAAATAACATATACTGATGGAAACACTGCATACAAATCTTTATTGGACACATGTGTAAACATTGTGCAAAGGTAAAGTAAAAATCCTTAAATTAAATAAAATCATACAAAATAAAGTCTATACGTGTTATATACAATCTCTTTTTTTCTGTTTTGAAAAAAAAAAAACAGTTTTGTTTTCTCATGATTGGCTCATTGCTATCTATGACATCATCCCATAAATAAAAATGCAGTCCACAATAGTAACCAGCCAAAAGAGTGCAGACAGAGTCTCTGTGTATTCTAGAAGCTCTAAATATTCTAAAAACCCAAAGAAAGAGCTGCTTTGGAAGCATTATACATCACTTGCTTCTGAAAAAAAATAGTATACAGTATTATGGTGCAGCCATATAAAGCCATTAAAGAGAGCAACACAGTGTAAAGCAAATATGTGGCTGATGGAAACATGCTGCAAGACCATATTTAAATAGATAGGTTGCAAATGAATGCAACGCATACACACACACACACACATATACAGGCTTATCAACAGCTACCAAAACAGCCCCACAAGAAACAACCAGGACATTCTCAGTTGTCTTCACACCTTGCAATGACTCATGGGAAACTGTCCAGTGGGGCTTTGTGTTGTCCGTCCTGTGCACCAAGGGTTCATGACAGAGCACATTATTTAACAGGACGTTAAAGGTCAAAAGTTAGAGACAAATATGCACTTTGGATCCAGAGCTCCCTTAGCCAATCCATTCTTTGAAATGCCAAATTGTGTTGTGAGGTGATCTCAAAAGCAGTGTTATTTTTGTACTATATATATGTTAATGTCTAAAGTCTAATAAGCTAAAGTCTAGTATCAAAGATCAGAGATTTCAGTATGAACACAAACATTTCCCATCTTTCTTTGTGTCAGTTTTTATAAAATATTTTTGATTTTGTTGTTCTTCTTTATTGAATGCATGAGATGTACAACATTGCCCTATGTTTGCCTTACGTTTGTGTAATGAACCTGAAAAATTAATTTTTTTTTCCTCAATAATTTAGGAGAAATGTCTACAACAACAAAGATGAAGAAAAAGTCTGCCGAGCTCTCATGAACAACCTTGGAACATTGCATTTTTTCCCTAGGGGTTATTCAAATCAAATGCAAACCGGAGAGCAGTTTTTGTGGACACAGGCGGTATGCTCTGTCACTCATTAAGATCCTATTCGTTCCTGTCATGCCAAATGAATTAAAATCCAGCTGGCAGTGTCTAACTTACTCATAACTCACTTTGTATCTGTTATCATCCATCTAAAAATACAGTGCCTGAGATGAGCCTATCAGACTATCAGGGCCAAGAACATGTCAGTGGGTGCTGTGATGGTGAAACAACCAAGAACCAATTGGAAATAATACTATAAAATATACTGTCTAAAAAATAAAAATTAACAGAAAAGGTAAACACCTCGTGTCATTCTGGATGGATTGAAGAAATTCAGTATTATATCATTTGCTTACCAGTGGGTCCTCTGCAGTGAATGGGTGCCGTCAGAATGAGAGAACAAACAGATGATAAAAACATCACATGACTCGAGTCAATAATCAAATAACATGTTGTGAAGTAAAAAGCTGCACGACTGTAATAAACAAATCCCTCAATAAGGCGTTTTAACTCCGTTCCAGGTTTTTAAACCTGTATTTGTTTATATTATACATTTGATAAGTGCATTTTTCTCTCCTGATTCAGCTTTTATAAAAGTAAACAATATTATAGATAAGGACTCACAAAACATCTCACGATGGATTTGTGCCAATCAAATTTTCGGTGAACTCTACCTTTAACATGTCTTTGAATGACTAGAACTCGGTGTCCACTTCATGCAGACTTTTAGAGAGAACAAGAGGATACGAAACTATCTTGTGATCTTTATAAAAACAATGTGCATAGGAAAATGACGAGCTGAATGCAAATTATTAGAGGAAATGAGATATTGTTCAGCAAACATGGCTGGAACGAGTTTAGATTCAGTGCTGCCCTCTGCTGGCTACAGTTATTCACTGCACAGAGGTGATCTAATTACGTACACAACAATATATACAACAGCATATAACCATATACACATAACAATTGCCAGATAGATACTTTTTTTTTTAATCAAATATTGTGAATTCCTGAAAAAGTCCAAAAGTTTTTATTGCTTTCTTGTTAGTAATGTTTTCCAAACTGGTGCAGTAGTCCTTAATTTCTTGAAGGAAGTGAATGAAGTTAGGCTTGGATCCTGACCATTTCTTCTTATGAATGTGAAATTTTCCCAGAATAATAAGGAGTTGTACAAGCAAAGTGAAATTATTATTATTAATTCCATTAGAATAATACATGCATATATCAAAATCATTTAACACGAAAATGATATTTGTTTTCCTTCTAATAAAATTTTCCATATCCACCCAGAAAATCCTTGTGAATGCACAGTTACAGAACAGATGGACAATAGATTCTTTTTCCCCCGAACAAAAATCACAAGAGTAATCAATTTCCAAATTAAATCTCTCTAATACACTTTTAACTGGATATATACCATGTAAAATTTTGAATGTAACCTCTTTTACTTTATTTTTTAAACAAAATATATCACAGACACGCCAGGCTTTATTCCAATCTATCTCTCCAAAGACACTGGTCCACTTTACACACTTATGAGTAATTGTATCTCCTGTTATAATATTTCTTATAAATTTATTTGTATAACTTTGTTTAAGAATATCAATGCCTCCTAAAAAAAAGCTTTCTTTGACATACATTACCTCAAAAGAATTACTTCCACAAGATCTTACAAACTGTATAACAGGTTGAGGTATGGCATCAAACACTATTGCATACTCTTTTGGAGTAACAGGAAAACCAAATTTTTCCAAAAATTCGCTATACGCTAATAAATTACCATTTGAATTGAAAAGTTGTTTAACAAAAACAATATCATTTTCATACCAATTTTTATAGAAAATAGATTCATTTTTATATTTAATACATCTATTATTCCAAATAATATATTTATTCGGGGAAAAATTGTGTTTATACACCAGCATCCAGGCCAATAAAGCTTGCTTGTGAAAGTTGGCTAACTTTACAGGTAGTTTATCAATTTTAAAGTCACATCTCAATAATAAATCTATGCCACCCATCATGTCGAACACATGTTTTGGAAATGTATACCACATGCTATCCATTTCTTTCATAAATTTAATTAACCAATTAACCTTAAATGTATTATTTAAAGTTTCAAATCTAAGCACAGATAATCCACCTTGGCTCTTTTGTTTACATATTATTTCTTTTCTCAAATAGTGATGCTTATTCCTCCATAAAAAATTAAACAACAATTTGTCTAATTCTTTGTACACCTTAGATGGCATATCCAAAGCTAAAGACACATAGACAGATCTTGATATCCCTTCTGCTTTGGATAGTAAAACCCTCCCATTCAAGGATAAATCTCTTTGAAGCCAGATATTAAATCTTGTCTTAGTTTTGTTTATTATGGGCTGGAAATTAAGCACACTGCGTTCATTTTCATCTTTATTTATGATAACACCCAAGTATGTAACTATGTGTTTAACAGGAATTCCATGTAATTCTGTTAAACTACATGTTTTAATTGGAAACAGCACCGATTTGTTTACATTCATTTTAAGCCCTGACACTGAGGAGAATTCTGTGATACAATTGATTGCTTTTGATATTTCTAAATCATTTTTCAGAAAAATAGTAGTGTCATCAGCTAATTGGGATAATTTGAATATTCTTCCAAATATGTTAATACCTTCAAATTCAGCTTTTTTTATATGTAGGGCCATAATTTGTGTAACTAATAAAAACAAAAATGGAGACAAAGGGCTACCCTGCTGTATACCTCGATTGATCTCAAATCTACCACTAGTACCTACTGATAATTTGACTGAACTATTGCATCCATTGTAAATAGTTCTAACAGCTTTCTGAAAATATTCCCCAAAACCAAAATATTTAATACATCTGAACATAAACTCATGACCAACAGTATCAAATGCTTTGTAAAAATCTATGAATAAGATAAATGAATCAGTTGGTATATAATAATTGTAATCAATCATATCTAAAATTAACCTAATGTTATTGCTTATATGCCTCCCAGTCATGAACCCTGATTGTTCTTCGTCAATAATCTCATTCAGACCTTTTTTTAATCTTCTAGCAAAAACTAAAGCAAGAAGTTTAGCATCATTATTCAGGAGGGTAATTGGTCTCCAGTTATCAATGTGAAGTTTATCCTTATTAGGCTTCGGGATCAATGTAATAAGACCTTGTCTTAGAGTTGCAGGTAATTCCTCACATGCAACTGATTCTCTAAACATAGCTGCTAAAAAAGGAGTTAATTGAACATTGAACATCTTATAGAATTCGCTTGTAAGCCCGTCATTCCCTGGAGACTTATTATCCTTCAAGCCTACTATACAATTTTTAATTTCTTCACAACTAATATCCTTGTCACAAAATAGTTTAAAATCATCATCTATCTTTTTTGTTGTTGTTTCAGCAATTTTATTCAAAAACAAATCTGTTTTTCTGTCATCATAGGGTTCTGGAGTGTATAGATTCCTATAAAACTGGGTGACATATTTAGCAATTTCTTTATTATTTTCACATATTTTATTATTAATCATGAGTTTACGCACAGACGATAATTCATTATTACGTTTTTCTAGATTAAAAAAATATTTAGTATTTTTCTCACCGTGTTCAAGCCACTTCTGTCTACTTCTTATAAAGGCACCTCTAGCCTTTTCTTCATAAATTTTGTCTAAATGTGACTGCAAGTAAGCCAACTGCTTAAGCTCTTCATTCATTAGATTTTGTTTACTACATAATTTCATTATTTCTTCAATTAATTTGTATTCTTTCTCTTTATTAACCCTAGCAATTGTTTTACCTATAACTATAGCTGTGCTTCTTATTTCAAATTTCATTAGTTCCCAGTTGTGACCAAATTCATTAAGTGCACATGCCCTTTTCCAATATTTCTCTATAATTTTAGCAACATTATTTTTAAATAATTCATTATTTAATAGGGATTTGTTTAATTTCCAATAATTCGTTTTGGGGCCAGTCAGACTTGCAGCATCTTTATTGATTTTAATCACTATAGCTTTATGATCTGTTAACACTGAAGCTTCAATTCCCACTAGTTTAACATCATTAGCACTATTTGCAGAGATTAACCAAAAATCAATACGAGATTGTTTAGTCAGGTCATTACTAGCCCAGGTATACATTCTTTGCTGTGGATAAGTATATCTCCAGATATCTAAAAGATCCAATCTTGCACCTATATTTTTTAGTACACATGTTTTTTCCTTTCTTTTTGGGGGCCATCGGTCTATTTCTTCATCCATAACTGTATTAAAGTCTCCACCCCAAATAATCACTGCACAGGGAAATTTAGAACACAGTTGCTTAATTTTACCCTCAATTGTTAAAAATAGATTATTATTTTTCTGCTTATTATTTGTGGCATAAACATTTACTATAATGAATTGTGAGAAATCAACACTAACATGTAGAATTATCCATCTTCCTTCAGTATCTGTTTGTTTACTGTGAATGTGTCCTTTGAATTTACCTTTTAATATAACTACCCCTGCAGATTTGTTAGAACCAAATGAGAACCAAACTTCACTTCCCCACTGACTTCTCCAGAACGTTACATCTGCTTCACAAGCATGAGACTCTTGAATAAAATAAAAGTCTGCACCTTTGCTTTGACAATACAAAAATAAAGATTTCCTTTTCAGTTGGTTTCTTATACCTCTGGCATTAATAGAAAAAATTGAAATTGACATGAACAATAACAAAGTAAAAGGTTAACGTATCCCAAGTGCACTTAGTACAAACATAGTGTGTCACATATTATACTTGTTGCAATTATCAACTATAATTTTGAACCATTTTTTTTTTTTTTTTTTTTGTGACTTCAGCCGTAAATATAGCAACAGTGTCCAACAGCTTTACCAGATACTGGCTGGAGTCTCTGAATATTCGTAAAGAGTGTTCATCCTTTAATTTCTTTTCCATTGACAAATGCTTTGTTACCTACCAGGTAAGCTCTTTCTCCATTTTTCCTAGCCTTTTCTACAAACGGCCACAGACGAGCGCGTGCTGCCCTGTCATCAGCTGTTAAGTCTTCTTTCACTTGAACACCTTTATTTTTGAGTAACTCGTTGTTTTTGGAGCCTTTCCAAAAAGCATCTCTAGCCGATCTAGACGCAAATCTGACGATCACTGGCCTTGGAAACTGCTTTTTCCCACTGCCGTCTATCCTGCCGATGCGATGAACCACATCCACTGCTGCCACGATTGCTTCACCATCACTTCCAGGAACTGCTGCGCTGCAAAACTCTTTTACCTTAGACTTGATGTTTTCGTCGCGTTCTTCAACTACTCCATAAAGACGAAGATTGTACCGCCGACTATATCGATCAGTATCATTCGCCTTTTGCTCCACTTCACAAAGTTTCTTTTGCATTTGTTCAACTCTCAGTTTCATCGTAGCATTTTCTTTTTTTAGGTCTACCACTTCTTGATGACAAAAGTCCAAGGATTTTTTAAGACCCTCAATTTGCAGTGTGTTGTGTTTAACAGCTTCATCAGTTTGGTCCGCTCTTTCGTTGATTTTGGCAGTGATGACGCGAATGATGTTGTCTTGTAAGTCGGCCAAAGATGGTTCAGAACTTACTTGCATCTGTCCTTCAAGATGGCTGAGCTCGATCGGTTTCCGGGTCATAGGATGTAGGACAGAGGACTGAGGAGATGAGGAGGGATATTGAGAAGCACCCAGAAAGTGACTGGTGACAGGTGGGTGACTTTCTCTCTCCACTTCCTGTGAAGTGAAGTATCGATGATCCCGCTTAAAACTGAACATGTTCATTCCCTTCAGAATGGATTGTAACTTAAGACGTCAGAATACCCTGTAAAGTCCACTCACGTTAAAATGGAAGGCACCTAGAATCAGGCAAAGAGTATAGAAGTAGAGTATAGCATATAGACGAACTTATATACTCTTTGACTCAGGTGCGTTCACGAATCATGAGCTAAGTTCCGATGGACAGGGTCCCTACACAGTGTTCACTGCGCCCTACTCCCTAAGCACGGAATATCCGTTGAAGTCTACTTGCCTTACAATAATCGCTCATTTGGAACAAGGTCACGCAGATTCAATATATAGCATAAAGAAATATTGTAAATGACTATGAAATTTAAAACATTTATACAAAATATGAACAAAACAAATGTTATGTATTCATAATTATAATGAAATATAGGCCTATTTATTACATACGTATATATTTAATGACAAACTATGAATCGATTAGTAGCAGATCTAAAGCTCTATGGTAACTCTTACGCAATAGGTCAATAAATAAAAGTTTATTTTCATTAGTCTACATGTGTTTTTAATCCACGGTCATATAAATAACTTTATAGGGGTCATCTCGTGTGCTTTCTTCACGTGTAAAGTCAAAGTCAGCATTATTTGTTGTTGCCACATGTACAGGACATACAGAGAATTGAAATTACATTACTCTAAAACCCTAACAGATAAACATTAAATACAAATTTTTTAATAAATACAATTATACATATAACATAAAAGCAATATATATAAGTAAGGGCACATGGCAGAGAGTGCAAACCAGGCGGAGTATGGAGCTTATGTAAATTTCAATTAATGACAAGAGTTATTTAACCAAACAGAATATTTTAAAATAATAGTTTTGATTTTTTAATTCAAAGCACATAAATTATAAATTACTGATTATTATTGATACTATCTTTTCAATCCAACATTAGTTTCATCAGGCTACAAAGGCTGGCAGGTGATGTTTTTGAAATAGTTTTGGAACACAAGTGAATTTGTACACAAGCAATCTAATATGAATTCATGCTGTTTGCCACAAATACAATGTTCTTAATACCTTTCAGGGTCCTGAACTTGGTAGTTTTTGCCATCTACTCCCATTTCATCAAAAATATCTTCATTTGTGTTTTGAGGATGAACAAAGCCTTTATGAGTTTAGAACAGCATGAGGCAATTAATTTACATTTATGGTTGAATTAACACTAACAGCTATATAAAACAAACAAACAAACAAACAAACAAAAACAACAACAAAAACAAAACAGTGCAGTCAAACAATTAATTGTGTTCAATTCTTCTGTGTTTATAAAGTGTGTGTATGTGTACGGTGTATATTTCCTATGTGTATATCAATGCACACACCTGCATGAATATAGTTTTAGAAAAATATGTTTATATATTCAAGTCACTTTTATTTCTATTTTTCTTTTAGCAACACAGATTGTAGCAAAGCACTGAACATTATCAAATAGAGCAACAGAGTAATGGTAATGTATTATGACGAGTGTTACGTTCCCCTTTTTGATTTGGCTTTTAGGGGTTTTAGGGAAGTAACATAATTATCAAATTAAAGAAAATAGTTAAAATAATTGAATGCTGTTGCTTGCTATGAAAAGGTGTGTGTATTCGATTAACAGACAGAGGCCATCTTAAGGTTTCTGTTACAAGCTCCCGGTGAAAATATTTACAACATAAACAGTGAACTCAAAATACCGTATCAACAC